>JAPQRP010000030.1:34539020-34593380 GCA_037367295.1 Apogon hyalosoma
TCTCTCTCTCTCTATCTCTCTCTCTCTATATCTCTCTCTCTCTCTCTCTCTCTCTCTCTCTCTCTCTCTCTCTCTCTCTCAGACACTCACACACTCACTCTCAATCTCATTCAAGGTGGGGGTGAAGGAGGACACAGGGTGGAAGTATCAACCTGAAAGCACTCAGTTCTAAACTGTGAAGTAGAAAGATAGCTGGCATGCAGTTTGCTTATCATATTAAAGATAATGATCAATAATAAACAAAATGTTATGCACTTCATGGTATATTATTTATTTTAGCACATTATTTCATTTAAATGCTTACTTCACAATGTTATTCTTCGTGCTGGTCAGCAAAAAAAATTAAGCTGTATTATTAGGAACTGACCGATTAGAAATTAAGAACCCTGATTTTATCAGTATCAATTTCTGATGTGGTTTTTTTTTTTTTCCTTTTTGTAACCTATCAATGTGTCATATCCCTTTTACTATCATTAATACTTAACCTTAACATTTCATGTGACTCTTTCATTAGAATGAAATGACATTACATGACAATATGTCATGTTCAAAGGAAAGATGAAGGTGATGAAAACAACTCCCATGATCCTGTGCTACCTTACAACATCATCTACTACTTCATCTTTTGTTATTGTTTTAAGTGAGAGACCCCTAGTGGCAGAAATTGTACAGAATATGTTGTAATACAAAGATCTCTTTAGGGTTTTAGATGAAATTTTTTTGGTCTTTTTTTTTTTTGGGGGGGGGGGTTAAGTGTCTTTTGATTTATTAAAATGTATCTATTATTTTTGGGGGGGTTCATGTGTTTGTTTTATGCACATACTGTCTTAACATTTCAGTTCTGTTCAGCTGTAAAATTTATGTTGGGGAAAAGGATCTATGAATTAATTGGAATTGACAGAAATCGTTAGTTGCTGACAGCCCCTGGAGCTGAGAAATCATTATGCAAAAATTGTTCCAGGACAGCCAATTGTGTTATGCTACATTAGGTTAAGATTAGTCTTATATTGCTTTCCGGGGTAGGACTAGTGCCCACAAGTGAGGTTGTTGCTGTTTTGTTTTTAATTTTGCTCTGTTTTAAAGCTAATACATCTACTCCTATGGGACGATTAATTTTTTTTTTTTGAAGAGCAGTGGGTTTCTTTTGAACTTTTGTAGTAAACATTACATTACCCTGGCCTGTGTTTTTTTTTTTTCCTTGTCCTAGATCAGGCAGTACTGGGAGAGCCAGATTCACCCTTTCAGACTGACAAACCTCCTCCCAGTATGTATGTGGTAGGAGGATCAGCCGTGTTTCATAAATATATGTACATACTGTATTTGTTATTCAAATCCAAAAGCTGTGGTGGAAGGGGTTTAGTCATGCTGCAAAAGCAGCAAGACAAAAAGTGATCCATGTTGTGAAACAGAGAGTAGAGGGGGATGTTAAGCTAGAAGAGACAGATAGGAACATAGAAAAAGTGGGCGCCTCTCTTTATGGTTATTAGTTAGGCATTAGCTGTAGCTAAGCACATTGCTGCTGGGGACTGTGTCATAATTGTACCATTTCAGTCTGCTGCCACCCACACCCACTGCAAATATGGATACGATCTGTTTATAATTAGCATACCTGTTAAATGTATTTGTTAGTATTGCCTAGAGAACCCAGCCTTTGTTTGCTGGCAGTTGTTTTTGTTCTGCTATCGTGGGGGTTTTCTAGGAAATAGTTTCTCTGAAGACATTTTAAGGCATACATGTAAAACAAATGCAAGGATCACAGAAAGCATTTTCCATATCGCTGGGCCTGCTCTGCTGATAAGGTGAGAGAGTGCAGTATGTTGTCAGACCTGGATATCACAGAAGTAAAGCTGCAGAACTGGAGCCTGTGAAGCCCGATAGTAACAATCTAGTGGGATCCTAAGCAGAACCAAAGCAATACTAGCCTAATTAGCTGACCTGATTATTATATAGGCTGGATAGAATATGGAATCTAATCATCTTCATAAGGAATAATAACAGAACATTATCTGTGTGAAGAATGTTTCTTTGCCTACAGTCCCATTAGTTTTAAACAAAATAAACTTGAATGCACAAGCGACACAGCCTCTACTTTTTCAGAGTGCCGTCGTTCAATCATCCCAGCGCCATAGCTATCTGTTATAGCTGAAGTAAACATTAAGGCCATCAGTCTGCGGTGTGGATGGAGGTGTTTGGCTCCATTTGTCCATGTCCAGTCAGCTGCAGAGAAACGGTGATGGAATCCTGACAGATTGTCTGTGTTTTGGAGCGTGTTGTTTTCCTTGCCCTTCCATTTCTCTCCTCCTAGCCATGTTTGCCATGCATCATCACTCTTTCTCTCTCCCTCTCCCTCCTTCTACCTCCTTCTTCCTTGCCTCATTTCTCAGAGGGATGGGAACGATGGATGGACATCCTGCTACCTGCGAGGAGGAACTATGGAAACACAGCTCTTGTTATTACCGAACACTGTACCAAGCTCTGTAACAGCACACAAACCACAAGTCTCTCTTATTCTGACTCTTTTGAATTCTCCTGCTCTCTTATTCTGTCTCTATCTCTCTCCACGCCCCCTCCCTCTACCTCCATCTTCATGTCATTGTGTGCCAGCCAAACTTGTCTAATCAGCAGATTCGACCAAAATAATTGGCGGTGGCCTTGCTGCTAGCGAGCGTCGTGCTGTATACAGATAGGGAAAGGAGCACTTAATATTCCACGCAGCTTGTGCCTCTCCTGTTCTCTGTGATATCTGACCTCTTTTGTCTCCTGCTCGGCTTGATGTTGATTTTGGAGGGCATTGTTAGCCAGAGCGCTGTGATTGGAAGAAGTTGTCAGTGAGGGGGGCTGTGGTTGGTGGGTTAAAGGGAAGCTGATTTGCATAAAGGCTTAGCCCAGATTTGGAGCCACTCAGCGAGATCTGAGGAGAAGGGCCCGAGGGCCACGAGGTAATCATCCATGGCCTGTCACAGCACTGTCATCCCTCTGTGTATTTGTGTGTCTGTCTGTGTGTGTGAGGCAGACACAGAGCATTGTGTCTGCACCTCTTTGTGTTTGCTTGTATTCCTTTGCGTTTTCGGTGCATCATTGTCAAGTATCTCTATCTCACTCTCACCACTCTTACTATCTTTCTCATTTTTTCCTTTTTTTTTTTTGGTTTCCCAGGAAGGCTTGTCCGTGCCAAGCGGATGGTAGAAGCAGCCAATCCTGCTGAATATGAGTATATGGAAGGGAGCATTCCGATGGAGTGGGACGGTAAGTGTGCACTGCAGCATCGCTGTTACATACTTTAACTATCACTTACATGGGTAAATGACAATGTTAACAAAAGAGCTGCCCACCAGAGTACACAAAGTGTTGCACAAATAAAATAGAATAACATATTCATGGCTCCATCTATCGGGGCCTAGGCTAATCCATTGATTTTTTTTTTTTTTTCGTTTTCTTTTTCATACCACAAGATGGGGGTTGGGAAAAATGTATTCATGAGTTTATCAAAGATGCCTTCTGCTGGTGTTATACAACCGTACCATAAAATAGTGTTTCAAATTTCTTACAACTGGATACAAACTGTTCCCTCTGTCTCAGACTGGCTTTATCCACCTTAAACCCCTCATCCTGCTTCGCCCCATCCCTCATGCATTTTCATCAGGATGCAAATAAGAAAGGGATAAAAGAGGCCCAGAATCCCTGCGCTAGCTGGAGGAAGAGTTAGAAAATCTCTCTCTCCCTCTTTCTCTCTCTCTCTCTTTCTGGCTGCCTTTAACCTGCTCTGCTGTGCAGCCAGCTCAGCCAAAATAGAGCTCCTTAAAGAGAAATAAAAAAGATGACAGACACACACAGTTCTGCTCAGGAGGAGAAAGAAGGACAGAGGTATTGATGGAGAATGACAGAATGTGTACTTTCAAATTCAAAGATCAGAGCAGATCTACACTTTTCTCTTGTGAGAAGCGATACTCAGTGGCCCTGCATTGCCTTCACTAAAGCAGTATTAATGTGTAGCATGTGTATAGCTTGGATGTGTTACCATTCTGCTTCTTTTCCCTATAGTTTGCTAAGTGAAATGAAACAAAATAAAACCTTGGATATAGTCCCCCAACTAGGTCGTTTACTCAGAAGCTGCACCAATCTACTTACTGTAATGCCCTGAAACTGACTGATGCTATAGCTGTACTCTTTAAATATGACTGCAGGTTTTGTTTGTGCAGCGTGTGTTTGTGTGGGTGTTCTCACTCTTTTTCTTTTTTTTTCTTACCTACCCTCTCCGCCTCCTTCAGCTTGGATCCGAGGCAGACGGAAGGAGCCCCCCTCCATCGAGGTACGTCTCCCCGAGCCTCCCCGCTGTGCTGATGGTTGGACTCTTGGGGACTGGTTACAAGGGAGGAAAGAAGCAAAAGATGGAAGGAAAAAGGCTTTGATTTGTTTTATCTTACAGTTTCGAACTGAATCCAGGAACTTTGGGGGACAGGTGTTAAAATAAACAGCAGCTGAAGTGCATTGATGGCGAGACTGAGAGCAAAGACAGCCTCTGAACAAGGGGCTTACTGACACCATGTCCTAGTTTACTTTCTTTTTTCCAGCAGAAGCCTGCATCTCAGCTTTTTGTGTTTTATTTCTGGCAGTCTAGAAGATGGGAATGGTGAAGGAGTGCAGTTTTTCCCCTCATGTACCTCTCACTGGGTTTATTGCTCTTTAAATGTGAGAATGCTGGAAATTATTTGGCCAGTGAAATGTGGGTCTATAGGAAATCCCTTGGAAGGCCAGTACCCAGGCAGCTCTCTTCACTCTTTCTATCTCTCTGTCCTTTCTCCGTGCCAGTGGCCAATGCCATCCCCTGTCTCTATTGCCAGAACATTCTATTCCAATTTTCTGCCTTGCGTCTGCCCAATAGCTGCCATCGACAGCTGGACAGTGTTGATGTGGCCAAGGCTTCACTCCCAGCACATTACCCTACCCCTTGTCACGCTCCCTCTCTTCCCGGTCCAAGCCGACATAAATTGATTGGATTAAATCCTGTCATTAACAGGCTGGAAAAGCAGCTCAGTATGTTTGTCTCCCTCCCCAAAGCGGGGCTTTTTGGCCACAGCTCTCCCCTCTCTTTTCCAGTCCTTCAGTTCTGCCAACACACAACAGCATTATGCCCAGTCCTCCCTTCCTTTTTGGCCCTCTGTGTTGGGGAGAGGCTAACATCACTGGACACTAGCCGTGGCTCAAGTGGGTAACTATTCCACTGGTGGACTATGTTCAGGTTATAATTGTTTCCATGACTTGGAAAGGTTGTTTATATTGTGAATACCTCCTGTCATGTTCATTTACCTATCCTTTCCAAGCACTACACTTTCAACCAGGGTTTATTGGACCAGCATAGGTTAAGTGAACACTAGTTCTCTTCTAGTAAATGCTCTGCTTCAAACTCTCTGCATACACTCATTTATTCCTGGAAGCTACCATGTGAAACAGCATCTTCTGCTTTTGACCTGCAAGTACTCTAAAGTAGAGAGTTTGCACTTTGTTCCAAGACAAAGCAGAGGTAGTTGATTAAAGATGAGGGAATTATGACCAGTCCAGTTTTGCATGTCAGTTTGGGCGTTCCAGTAAGTTATCTTGTAGTCAAACTTAATCATCATTCTCAAGTGATGCTGAAATTCCAGCTTTACTTTTCCAGCTTCACAGAATTTGTTAAAGGATTTTGATAGATGTTTTGTGTTTTTGGCACAGATAGGACAATTATGATAATGATTTTTTGTTGATTGTCATGCAAATACTTTTCTGCTAATTTATACCACTAGTATAATATAAATCTAACAATATATAACAATTGATACACATACAGTATGTTCACCTGATGAAGAAGAAAAAGTATTTATAAATCTGTGTTCACAGGTCATCAAAATGTCTGTACAAGCAACACCTATTGTACTGTTTGTCCAGGAAGAGGTTTCTACCATTTCTTTCCTGTTCAAAGGAAAAAAGTTTTTCCTTATCTGAACTGACAGACAGACATATTGTATAATGTACAGATTGTGAAGCCCTTTGAGGGGAATCTCTGATTGGTGAGACTTCAATATATGAGAAATGACAGGAAGAAAAAGAAAAGAAACAAAATCTATTTATTGGCATTGAATACCTTGAGATGAAGATGGCCCAATGAGGTGATTGCATTATAAGAGTGGCTATCAAGTCTTGAACAGTGGAAAATGATGTGGAAATAGTGAAAAGTGTGTTTTAATGCGAACAGTTATGACGCTGCAAAATAATTGCAGTTAATCTTAAATTACACTGGTGTTAAAGTAAAATACTTCCAGAAAGTAGTGGAACAAAAGTGTCAGTTGGCTATACGGTAATTTTCAGTCTGCAGTATTCTGTTACAACTTCAAATCTATGAATCAATGAGAGAATGGATTTTACTGAAAAAAGAATGTTTGTTTCTGAGCTACAGGTCCTACTTAGAAACTCTGAACATTACAATACATTAACTTCTCTGATTCCTCCTAATGTAAGATTTATAAACCTATTATACATAAACATGATGTATACATGTAATGACACTATCTATACTCTATAGTGTTAAAGGGAAGTTGAATCTGACTGTGTATCTTGGGCATCACACAAAATCCAGAAAGAGCCAACTGCTGCAGGTTAGCATACTTATGTATTATTGATCAAGGAAGAGACTAGCGAAAACGGCAAGTTGATAGGACCAAAATTTTGATAGATATTTGTAATTTTGGAATGCAATGGCCACTCTAGCCAATCACATTGCTATGCCCAGAATCATAGAATCATCATTGAAGTGGGTTACCTAGCAACAGCTAAACAGGGCCATGTTGCCATGGTGTCAAATTTCATGTGCAGAAACAAACATGCCACCTGAGAGGTTATTTAACTGAAAATGCCAGTGAAATTTACCAAGAAGGTAAAGGAATGAACTGTATCAGAGGATCTAGAACCATGGGTCAATGCACTAGTATCATATAAGTTGAAACATTGTCAAATCAGCACTTTGCCAATAATTTTCCAATTCAGTGTATCAAAGGATGTAACATTGAGAACATTTTATCTCTGAAGCAGATAATTTCAAAAAATATGTACACCAACACCAGTGTATAATAAGGTGATCATGTGATAATTGTAACCAGCTTGATCACAGACCATAATTTTAAATGCATATTTGTGTTTGTGTATTATGTGTATATATAGGAACTGGAAAGGAATGAGTTCTACAGGGAAGACATAAAGCTAAAGGCCAAGGAGGTGGAGGAGAGAGATCTCATTGAACGAACTAAGGAGTATGAGGAAGGTCTGGTGGCGACTCCAAGGACTGTGGCCACAGGCCATGCAGCCACCACCAGCTTTGGCAAGCAGGAGGTCAGTGAGGAGCCCACCAGCACCGGAGACACCTTTCAGCCAGGCTCCTGGATGCCGACTTCAAAGAAATAAATGGACACACCCTCATGCACCGAGAGCTGTAAAATCCAACAGAAACCTGTAATAAATACTCCCTCCATAAAAGTGGAATTAAAATTCTAATATTCTCTACACATTTCATTATAATGAAGTCCAATGTGGTAGTTCTAAATATTACTTCTAGAATTACATTAATTACCAGATAACTCTTCTCTGCAGTCACATTATGTTACAGATATTTACTGTTTTATTCTAGTGTTACATTACATAAGGGGTTGTATATTTTTCTTGTCTCTAAGAGCTGTGTATATAAACCACACTGAAGAGCCGTCAGCATATTGTAATGAATTAAAATTGTTCATAGCAATCAATTACCACATTACACTAAATATGCTCCATCTATGAACAAAATAAAAATGCAGTATTTTTTTCACTAAAAAATAAAATGCTTTTGCTTTGAGATGTAAATTAAGGCATGAACAATTTTGTGTCATTGAGCTGTTATTCAATTAAATACTGTTAGGATCATTTTGTTAAACATGGAAGTTTTGCTGATTTGTTCTAAATCATGTCATTTTTGTGAAAAATGTAATCTTGATCCTGACCGGTCCATAATTCATTCCTTTTCGTATTGGCCACAGAACAGCATTCCAAGAAGCAGGTGGTTGTTGAACAAAGATTGAGCAAAGCAGATACATGTTAACAGAGCAGCTTCAGTTGGGATCTTGCAATTCAGTCATGGTCTAACTACACACCCATGCTGTCTTACATGTGTACTTGTAAAGTGATACTACACTAAACTGAAGCATGGACAAATCATGTTTCCGGGAAACAAATGTACTAAAATGTGCTGTGTCCACTGCCTGTATTTTTTCTTGGTTTTTTACATTTTAAAAGCCGCCTTACAGACTAACCACTATTTCACATACAAAGTACAGTCCTCCAAAGGATTCTTAACATATTAATACTGTGTTTTTATACTTTTAAACATAGGTCAAATTCACATTTTAGCTTCATATAAAACAAACATAAAAACCACTGATAGCATTGGTTTTTTTTTTTTTAAGCAAGCAGTTATGTTAAATCATTGTGATAATGTTCTAAGTTTTGACAGGAAAGTGATTACTGGCAAATGGAAGACTTTAGATACAGGTGTATTAAACATCACAGTGTCAGTGTACATTGATGCATAATTAATACTTCATGTCTTTTATTAAGGCGTCCAGTATTATGATTTCAGTGTACCATAGGAAATAAATATATTCACATCCATTCTTTTTTCAAACTTGCCATAATTTAATAATTTAAATCAGCAAAAGGAAACTGTATTTAATTAATCAACCATGAAATGTTTATTAATTCAAACGTAATTATTTAGATATTTTGCTAGTTAGAAGTAATGTTTCAGTATTCTCATCAATTCAGCAAAACAGCAATGCTAACAATGGAATGCAATATGTTGCAACAGCTGCACATGTATTAGTGGAAGTCCATATAAAAACTTCATACAGATGACCACTGTGCTCTTGCTGACCAAAGTTCCACTGGGACTAGCTCCTCTGGGCAGTACTGTCCATCTCAGCACTGTGATGCCTGTGAGGCCAGTGTCCCTCCTCCAATCCCAGGCCGTGAGGAGTAGTGGCCCTGTGCTGACAGTAGGGCTGGGACAAGAAAGGGCACTGTGTCATTATTTGGAAATGAGGAGGGCCATGGTGGTTGTTCCTCCTATTGTCATGCCCTCATCCTCCCCTCACAGTCTCAGTCTTTCTTGGTCCTCTTGGCCTTTGCTATGTTTTCCTGACGTTTTTGCTTTTTCTTCTGTTCACGGTCACGTGCCTCAATCATCTTGGCCAGTTTCCAGGACAACAATGCACTGGCAATGAAGAGTGGTGTGAGAGCCAGGATGACTGTAGTCAGGAAACCATAGGGGTCTTTAGCTGCCCACTCCACCACATACTCCGCCCAGGCCTTTATATCAATCATCCTGGCCAACAATAAAGATGCCTAGCACACCTGCAAGTAGAGACCAGGAGTTAAGGCAGTGATACACAAGCCAACACTGTGATATACCACAATTTATATGATCTTCTTTAACCTATTAAGTTCTTCAACATTAATATCTCACCCTGTGTTTTCGAAAAGTAAGAAGAATATGTGTTGTCCTCTAATACAAAGTTTTACAAAACTAAAACAATCAAATTTTATTAATATAGCGCCACATCATAGCAAAAGTCATCTCAATTAATGACTTAGTAGAATATATTAAAAGTAGTACAGAAAGATGAGGACCTAGACATAAGTACTTAGTAAATACTTAACAGAACGGATTATTAAGGGTACATAGAAGTCGAGTTAGTTATAAGTTCTTTGATAGTTAGTATTCTACGTGAAGATTCTGTGTAAGAATTAACCAATAATGAATAAAAGTTTTGAACATTCAGAAGGACTAAATATTCAAGCATAACATACGCTCTACTCGGCAACCTGCAGTTGGCATTTTGAGATCCCGATCTAAAGGATTTCCTAACTCCTTAATCTACAAAATAACTGCCAACAGTCTATCGCACTGGAAACACAACACTAGTAACGATATGATACAAAAACACCACATTTTTCAAAACAAAAATAACTACATTGATTACAAAGTACAGTGAAGCGGGTGCGTGACTTACACCACCACTGATCACCGACTTGACACTTTTAATCCAGAAAAAAAAAGTCACCTATCTGCTTTTATCGTGTTTTTCAATCGAATTCTACATCTTTTAAGTGACCGAACCATTTTTGTTTTCACAGACTGATAAAGAACAGCAGCAACACTTCGTACTACGCCAGCCTACGTTAGCTGTATGCTAAAAGAAACGTTATTAAACACCACGGCTTCAGCTTCAGCCTCAAACAAATAAGCTGACGACTTCACCTTTGCGAATATCTAAGTATGTGACATATAGATGTAAAAAATGCATTTCTAGTTCCGTTAGCACCGTTAGCTAACCCGCCTATGCATTCAACGGCCTAACTTTTAAGAAGTCTCTCAGCTGACTAGCGGAACAAGAGCATACGTGAACTCTAAATTACATCATATCTATGGTTTCATTGTGGTAAATGAAGATAAAAATGTAAATGCCGCCCTATGTACTTACCAGAAAAGCAGGGATTTAGTATAAATTAACGATGATAAGAACCACCTCCTCCCTTTTCCAGGAAGTGTGGTCTTGTGGTTTGACCACAGTGTATTCTCGCGATAAGTAACGACAGTTCCCATAAAAGACGGGAAATGTAGTCCGTCAGTCTTAGAACGGTGCAACTGGTCACAGACGGTGAAGTTCATTCAAATTAGCATGTGCCAGTAGGAATTTGCATGTTGACAAAAACAAAGATTAGGGCATTTACTCAACAAATGTGTATCAGGTAAAGATTTCACGTGTGGTATATGGTTTTGTAAAAGAAATGAGACGTGAGAAATGAGAAATTAAAATATTTCTCTGTGCGTTTGATTATATGTAAAAGCAAGATGCTATACCTAAGATAATATATATTTTCTAAGGGGATCCAACCAGAGTTACTAGAATTAAAATGGTGGATTTTACAAGCTAAGGCTTCAGCATACAGCTTTTTATTACACACCAATTTTAGGTGTTTAAATTGCTTGCTTTGTTTTGGTTTGCTATGGTTTATGATTATTAATTTATGTCTGAGTATGAGTTGTATATGTTGAAATTTACTGAAATGAAACAAACACTCAAGAATAAGTGATTGTAAAATTTAAAAGAACACATGAACAAAATACCAAATTGCAACAATATAGGGCAACATTTATTTGTATAGGGCCTATCCAGTTATCTTTTTTATTCTATTCTTAAGGATAACTGTATAAAGATAACCTCTGTTAAAACATACAGGTAATCTACATAAAGTTATAAAGTTATTTAAAAAAATGTAGGGAATCTGGAGGCTACTCTCAATAAAGTGGATAAAGATGACTAAACAACAGAACTGTAAAATGGGGTTATCACATCCTTTTGTCAGTAAAGCTTCTACTAAATGTCTGTGGTAAACAGTATTTCCTGTATGATCACATGATCATGACTAACAAACTACTGTGTCACTTAATGGTAATCTGTTCTCAGTGGCATCTAAATATAATCAAGGTGTAATCTGATCTAAAGAATTGTTTACACCATACTGTTGTCGACATAGTGATGACTGAAATCAGTCTGCCTGACGGAACAAATAACTGAAGTATTGACACTATGAGAAACAAGCTAAAAAGTCCACTGGCCCTCTGAGATAGATGACTAACATAACAAAGGAGGACCTGCTGGCTTTGTGAACTTCCTGTGGGGAAGTATTGAAACCAAATCAGGTTAGGCCACATCTGCTCTGTCCATACGGCATGGATCACTTTCAGAGTAGTTCAAAGGCCAGCCTTTTAGACCTATCACAGAGGAAGAAGAGGGGCAGCTGAGAACACATGCAGACGACTTACACACTACAAACACACATTCTGGCTTACCACCATAGTTTTGGCCAGGTTTTATGGACAATTAAGGAAAACATCCCCAGTCTGGTGGGGTTTTTTTGATATATGATTATAATTACTAGTTTCTGGCATATGTCTGATCAGTTGGGGAGATCCAGGGGTGGGCAACGCAGCCACACCCTAACCCCTGATGAGTATGAAGGCGCCCCTTTCATGACACAGCTGTGCAACTAACATTATCAACACACAGGCAGGGCAACCATAAAATGACTGCACCACAATTCATAGTTAACAAGCTCCACTTGTGTCTTAATTGTTGGGAGAGAAAATACTGCTTTGGCCAGGTACTGAAGAATTTCAGGGATTTTAAATTATAGCCTACTTTCTTTAAGTAAAAGTAGGTTAGCTATAACACAATAAGTATACTTAGCTGCGAGTTGAAATCCTGCATTTTAAAGTGTTATTTTAGTAAAAAGCATGTGAGGACTGTTATGGTGTCTCCTGAAATGTTAACAGGTTAAAGGTGGCATATAAAGGAATACAAGTGAGTGTCTGTGTGTTTTCGTTTCCCAGTGGGCAGCCCATCTATGCTAAGCAGCCGACCAGAATGAGTGGTTAGTGACTACAGAGGGGAAGCATGTTCAACTCCACATCTTTATGTCCCTCCTCCCACGCCCTTTCTGTCTTTGACAACTGAGAGCCCTTTGGACTAAGCCTTAAAAACAACCATCACACAGTTATTGAAAAAGCAAGAGCCAGTGGTGAAAGCCCTGGCTCTGGAGGAAAATAGTCAGTTCTCTTGCCCCCTTTTACCCCTGTGGGAAACTGCGGGTCCGCCCCTGGACTAAGACCCCGCCTTTAAACTCAAATAAGAAGGAAACTTCAAAGGCCGTTGGCCGCCTGGGCTCCGCCCTCGCGCTCCCGGACGGCTTCACAAAGGATTTGCCGACGTTCGGGAATTCCGCCTCCAGTTCCTTTTATAGCGCCACTCGTGCGCTGGCTGCGCTCCAGGATCCCGCCCATCCTGGTTACTTTGACAACACAAAGGACTTCACGGAACTCGCAAGCACCGCCCACTTTTCCAAATAAGGGCAGTCTTTCCATGTACGGCAAACAATCGGTGCGAGATTGCCCTTTTCTCTTCCTTATCCCGTTTATATGATCGGAGAGGAACTGCGCTTCAGGTTGGAAGCGGTGCGATCATGGCCGAGCGAGTCCAGCAGCCCCCAGCCAAGCGGCTCTGCTGCCGGCCCGGCTACAACCCGGCATGCAGACAGGGGCAGCGGGCTGGAGGAATCCTGTGTGGCGGCTCAGGGTCCGCTCCGGGAGGGTCGGGGAATGGAAAAACGCACAACCCCGAGTCGTTGCTCGACATCGCGGCACGCAGAGTCGCGGAGAAGTGGCCGTTCCAAAGGGTGGAGGAACGGTTCGAGAGGATCCCGGAACCCGTCCAGCGAAGGATCGTATACTGGTCATTCCCGAGAAGTGAGAAGGAGATCTGTATGTATTCCTCTTTCAACGCCGGAGGAGAGGAAAGTGGAACTAGCGGGGACAATAATGACGAGACCCAGCTGCCTTTTCTACGGGGTGTCACTCTGCTGGAGGGTGGCTGGGTGGACAACGTATTGCAAGTCGGTGAGTGGACTATAACGTTACAATAATGCAGGAAAAAACAGTGTAATAAGCAAAAGCTCGAACTCACACTGTTTGTCTTTTTCCATGGAACGATGCCAGACTTTTAAAGGGCTTGTGTTTGCCTTTCATAGACTTGTCTATTATAAACAATGCAGGGTATTTCCACACCAGTCTACCCTATAGCTGTGTGAGAATAGCCTATTTTCAGATAAGCCCGTAATAGTAGCCCACTTCTCCTTGTTTTTGCCCACTGAGCTGCGCGCACTGAATTGCCCAGAGCCATCCCAATTGGAAGCTTAGCACTTTGTTCCTATTTTTGTGTCTTTCCAGCTCTCCATGCCCCCACCAATGGGTACGCAGACAAAAGCCCCCTATATCTTTTCACCGCTGGCTAAATAGACGATATTTAGAAAGGGTGGGAGGGACGGCGATTTAAAGCCACAGTGCTTCTATTTTGTTTGCCAAACACCTTTGTGAGACACACTAAAGCTTTTCTGCTGCCAGCCCAGGCTAGGCTATATGCAGCGGATAGTGGCAAAATACATTTAAGTCTCCCAGCTGCGTTATTTGTGGTAAACAAAGTAAACAGAGGTGCTGTGGGCTCTGCAACCCCCTGCCTGCCTGGCTGCCTGGCTGACTGCCTTTGCCACAATATTTCACTGCATTCGTCAGTGCAATAGACTCAGCTGTCAATCCGACTCCCCACCCTTGGAAACGGTTCAGGATTCTAATCCCATTACCCTCCCCAGTTCATCTGAATCTTAATGCATTCTGCAAACAAGATTTTATGCATGATCTTCTCCTTCCTCCTCCCTTCCTTGCTCAGTCTCTCTCTCTCTCACTTGCTCCCTCTCCCTTTCTCACTTCTTGGCTTACTATTTCTCCAAAGAATCTGTGTGGAGATGGCTTCAGCTCTTGTGGGCTCAGAGAATGTGCAGTGCACAATAGTAGCCATGGAGCAGGCAGACAGGCAGGCAGCTCTCCCTCCCTCTCTGGCCTGTTTACCAGATTCCCAAGCATTAGACTCATTTATGTGCTCACTCTTTTGGGGCTTTAGGAAGCAAACACTCAGCTCCGGGGGAAATAAAAAGACTGAGGAGGAGATATGTGTGTAAATTTGTGTGTGTGTGTGTTTAGAAAGCAGTCTGAAATAGTAGCAAAGACAGGAACGAGGTCATTTTCTGAGGCCATGCGTGTGTTTTTGTGTGTGAAAGAGAGAGAGAGGGAAAAAAGAGTATGTGTGTCAGTGTGTGTGGGGGGGGGGTTGATAAACACAGAGGGGGATTGTGCATGCGTATAACTGTGTGTGCATGTGTGTGTCTTCGTCTGCACGGGCTGTCAGTCTCATCCTGCATGCTCACAGAGAGTGGAGGATGACAGGCGAGTACACAGCAGGAGGAGGGCATGTTATGCTGATTGCAATTTTCGCCCCAGAATTTTTTTTTTTTTCTGGGGAAAATAAAGCCAAGGAAGAGAAAATGATAAATAAAAGATGCAATCTACTCCAGGGGACAGGCAGCCACTGGAGGATGAGGGCTTAAAAGCAGGGCAGCATGGGAGGGGGCTGTCAGCCACATCACACACCACATTGCCCCATCAAACACATATACAGGGTCTGGCCTGGAAAAAAAAAGTGCAGGGTGGTTGTGTGGGTTTATATGTGCGTGCATGGCTTTGTGTAGCTTTGTGTGTGTGCTGTCAGAGGGATGGGATTCAGTGTTGATGATGAAAGACAGTAGAGCAATAGAATAGATGTGGAGGTTATTGTGTATGGGGGGGGAAAGCTAATATACTTGAATGGATCTTCTGTCGCTGTATTCCTCTCCTCCCCCTCTCATCTCCTCCACCTCCCTCTCTCCCAAGTGAGCAGCTATAAAACTCTCCATATTTACTCCCCTAAGGCCAACTACCAGCCCCCAGTCTCCTGTGATTATTTATCTTTTTCTCAAAGACATTAATCACACGCTTTTTCCTTTTTGCCTCCGTTTCTTTCCATACATCAGTACTGCAGAGGGAACGGATAGGGGATGGCGTTTAAGGGGAAGAGCAATAGATCGGGTGATATCAAGAAGAAGAGGGGAAGCCTGGAGGGAAAAAGTGGGTGGAAAATGCAAAAAAGGCGAAAGGCATTGAAATGGTGATTGCGAGAGAAAGGGATGTATGAAAGTAAAGAATGAAGTGCAGAGAAGGTGGGAGAGTGAGATGGATGGGTTGTTCATTCTCCCATGCGGGCTCATCTGTTCCAATGCCAGCCTTTCAGATAAATATTCATATACAAATGCAAGTGTTATCTCGCAGTCGGCCGTTTCACTGTTACAGAGCCATTATAACAGCCCAGCTTCAGCCCTTTTGCACTCTTTTTGCTGCCGAATCGGTGATGAATTTGTTAGCCGATGAACAGGTAGCGGAACAAATACCTAACCTCAGCCTTCCATGAAGAGGTTCAGTGCGTAATAATACATTAAAACTGGAAACGATTAAAAGGAAATATGCATGTCACTTTAGAGAACAGTCCCTTAATGAATGCTCCCTGTCTTCCATTGTCGTGAGCAGATCACAGAAAGCTCAGCAAGTCTCATTGGTGTCCCGAGTTTCAATTTTTTTCTGCCTGTCAGTCAGACTTGTGCCGTGCCATAACTGAGCATCATTTACCGGTACAGAAAACTTCCAGAGCTGCCTGTTCTGATCTCAGCATCTGTTCTCCAGGCCCCTAGTGTAATTTAGACTCGGCAGCTCATCACACTGAAAGGAAGGCTAGTATTATGGTGCCCCGTCCTCTAATTATAGAATTCTAATCCTATGGCTCTAACATGGCATGACAAAGCATGTTTGCACTTCATTACCCTCCTTCCTGTCTTTAGTCCTCCAGTCTGGGTCAAGTTCATCCCCTCTTCTCTCATTCATTTTTGACAGCTCCTGTCATGCTCCTCCTCCCTTTGACGCTTCCACTCCCACCCCCTCTGTCTGCCTCCAGGGCTTTGTGCCAGGAGGTAAAAAACGTAACCCCCACCACCACACACACACACACAAACACCACCACCTCACTCTTACTATCCTGTTACCGTAAGGCCCGTGTCCCTAAGGAGTGACATACTGATGCCTGGCATATGTCGCTCTGTGCAATGTCATTAGTGAAGGCTACATGCTACAGCCTATTTATCCAACTCTCCTTGTTAGGCAAATTTTTTTCGCATGAGCTACATGTCATTTTATCATCCTGCTGCCCCAAATCTGAGTGATGGGAAGGACACTTTTTATGTGACCATAATGAAAGCTGATGCCTATTTTGGTGTATTTTCCATGGTGGTGTTGTTGGACTCGATAGCCTATAATATTTTGCCTTTCCCTGCCTAAAATATCACTGAATGTCCATGGCAGTCATGCCTGTTTGAGTGTGAAGGTCATCCTCCTCTGCTCCACCTATTTTAGAGACAAATCGGTGTGTGCGCACGCATGTGTGTGTGTCTGTCTTGTGCTTCTGCATGCTCATAACTCAGGTTAATTTGTTCACGCTCTGGAGAATCTTAATTAGGTTTCTGCGTCATGTACTCTCTCTCAGCCTCTTTTTATCATGATGTCAGTAAATTGGTGAAATAACAACCAGGCTGGTGGTTCCCTAATTCTTAACCTGTTCCATCTTATGACACGGTTGGTGCCAATCCCACTCTTAAACTATATAAATTCAGCTCCTTGAATGCATATTGAGGTGCAGGAATAGAGGAACCGCAGCTCCATGCATCAATAGCTTAATGCTTCTTTGACTGTAAGTCATATCCGTGTTGAGCATTCAGGCACAGCTGAAATGATAGACAAAATGTGCACCAATAAAACACATGTATGTTTGGACCAAAAAAAAAAAATCATATTTTCACATACTCATAGCTTATTGTTTGTGTGACAAAGAAGGATGTCAGACACCATGGTGAAATGGCACTTAAGAGTGGAGAAGTGAGCATATTTGTACAAGAATGTACTTTTATACCTTCACACACAAATACACATTTTTTACTCTGTGATTTTTTTTTTTAAAGCTATGAATTCACAAGGCCTTTCAAAGAGCTTTTTGAGGACCGACCTCAACATTTCAAGCATTTTGTCCACGAAGGTGCAGAATTTAAGATGTGAACCATAAATCTTGCACGAGCATGCCGTCTGCGAGACGCTATCAGGCTGAGCTGGGTTTTGGTGGGTGAGGGCTTATTCTTTCTGTTTGTGTGTGGGCTGTTTCTATTCATGAGGGTGGATCTGGTTTTATTTTCCTGTTAGGTTAGAGTGAGTTGCTTTATCTTTTTACAATGCCCATTGAGAGTGGGCCCACATGCCCACTGCCACTGACAGAGAAAGACAATATGTAGCTGAATATGCTGTATATGTGTGTGTGAAACTGCAGTGTTATAAAGTGAGCTCAGCTTATGATTGAAAAGATGCAGACACAAAAAGGCTTGTGCCATAACCTTGCTGATTACTTTAAACTGTAAGACGGGAAACAGTTCTTCTGGAGGAATGTGTGAAAGTAAAGGGCAGAGTAAAATGATCAGATGTCATGGATTAGGCTCTAAGGTGAGAGTGTTAAGGGAGCTGTGATCCTGGATCTAGTGCCTTAGGTCTAGTCCTGGCCATGTGACAAACCCTGAGCTTGTATCGTCATGGAAACATGGCTGAGCCCAGAGCTAGTGTAAACATCTGGCTGTCCAGGAGGGAGAAAGAGACAGGGGCAGCAACCACATCCATGTGAAGAGACACTGAGTGTTTAGGGAGAGTGCTTTCTGTTTCTGCTGGTGTATCTGAGAGGCAAAGAGAAGCAGATTCCATGTCTTTGTCCCATTATGTTGGTTGAATGGAAAGAAGATAGGATACATTTCAGCTGTCGTGTAATGGAAACACGTTAGCTTGTGTGTGTGTGTGTGTTTTTGTAAATGTGCCTGCTTGTCTAACACTTGTGCTGTACCTACTAATAAGGTATAGATGACTGGTAGCACTTCATTTTGCTCTGTCTGTTTCCAGAAGTCCAAATGTGTATCACAATCCTGACTCCACACTTAAACCAACTCCAAAAGATAGATTACTTCCAGTATCTTCTTCTACTCATCACATGTCCAAGACTTTAGCAGAGATTATCCAAAATGTCATTGCAAGCTAAGACTAACATCTGTCAACCTTATTTCCAGTCCTTTCACCTGACTCAGCCAGCTTTCCCGCCTCTCCCAGCCCTGGTCCCAGACATAGCTGTTTCCTCCCTGCCCCTCTTAAATCACCATTCCCTGTTCCAAACCCCTAGCTGCCTTGTGTCTGCCACACTCCCAGACCTATGACCAAGTTGCCCAAAAACCATCCTTCCAAATTGCCCTGCACACTAATACTGGCATGTTTTCAGAGACGCACAATATACAGGAACAGTGTGTGTTGCCCTTGTTAAAATAAACCAGCTAAAGTAATAAAGTTCCAGTGTGAGCTCTGTAGCGTCTGCTCCAGTCCCCATTCCAGCTTGACTTGTCTCCTGTCCCAGACTGTGGCTGCTGGGTGTGCGTCAGCACAGCTCCTCGGCTGGCTGACTCTGTCTAGGAATCCAGTCCTGCTTCCACAGAGCTCCTGCCTCTCTCTTCTCTGAGAGCAAAAGGAATGGAGCGGAGGGAGCAGGCGATAGAAAGGCTACTAAATCCACAATGACAAGGCCCTATTAAAAGCCGTTTTTTCTATTTCATTTAATGACTTTTATTACCAGCCGCCCTTCTCTCTTCGATTTGGCAATAATAACAACAGGGGAATGCAGCACTCAGCGTTCTCCTATGTGATGCTCCCTCTCACTTTTTTTTTTTTCTCTTTAATGAATTCCTCTTTGCACCAATGGGCTGCTGAAATAAGCACAAAGCAGTCCAAGACTGCTTACTGCAGTGGGAGGTTCAATGTACTGTATGTATACTGTGTGTATTTACTACATATAAGTAGAAGAATATGTGTTCAAGGCTGCACATGCTTTCACTCCTGCCATAGAAGAGACCTTATGTATGTACTTTGATCAACAACCTTTTCACCCTAAAAGCCTTGTACAGCGGGCAAAGCTGCAGTTTTTGCATGTGTTTTTCTAACCACTGTAGGCCTAACCTGATGGAATCTTCATGAATTACATTGAACAAAAGCACAGTATGGTATTTAGTAATGAATATAGGTCAGCATTAGCCTGCACATACATGTTTTTTTTTTAAAGCTGAAAAGTGGTAGCAGTACATTGCTGTTGGTTTGTCAGAGTTTCCAGTCGACTGTCCCTTCAGTTAAGGGTGACAAAATAAAGGTGAAATTCACATAAAGTCTCTTAGTAAGCTTAAGTCTTGGGCTTGATTCTATAAGACAATTCAATTTAGTATGATTTATTGGCATGAATATTACCATAGTGTCACGGATGAAGCATTATTTTTATTAACAACTTAAAGTGAGTAAATAGATTAAAGGCCAGCATGCCTCTGAACTATACTGGAGGGATGGACACCATTCTAACAAATATTTCCCTCAACTGAGGCTTTTATGATGGTGGTAAAGAGCTTTATCTAACTTGGGCCAAAATTTTCCAAATCTGCCCAGGTGGGTTGAGATCTGCCGCAGCATATGACTGGCAGTGTTTTCACACTCATCCATCCATTCAGTGACCTCTCATGCCTTACAGATTGATGCATTGTCCTCCTGGAAGGGACCACTCCTCAGGTTTTACCTTTCATTTGTCACTTGTTGGTAATTGTTAGTTTCAGAGTAGACTTTTATCCTTTGAGGTTGCTTCCTTGAAAAAAATATGTTGTGTTAAATAGTTACACAGTGCTGGATAAGGTTGGCCCAGTCTTTATGAATACAATCATGTGTGTATGACTGTGTGCTAATGGCCTGATGAACATCATGTGTGGCTCTGTGTGTCAGGTTGAATAAAGGTGAGGCACGTTAATGATAAGAGGGTGGATGACATTCCTGTCTGTCATCATTCCCACCCTATCTTATTTCCACTCTTGCACACACACAGACAAACACTCACAATGCTGGGGCGCCAGTGACTAGGCGCCTTAGAATAAACAACAACATGAGGATGAGGGTTTACCTGCTGCTGACCCCTGATGTGCACACACCCACTCCAACAGAGGTGTTCACTCATCAAGTGGTCCCACCCCCAGCATTGACTTGGCCTAATTTTGACCTCCTCACTCGACCCCAAGGGATTTACTAAAGTAAAGGTCAGTCTGGTCAGACTGTTCCTCCACTGGCCCTTTGCTTTACTTGAAAGAAAAGCCCCTTCTCGCATTATTGTTTTCCAATAAACTCCTCCCAATCAAAGGAAAGAATTGCTTGCCTGATTGAATGTGTGCATTCGTCTTTTGAATGTTGAGATACGTAACTCCTTGTTTCTGAAAACAGTCAGGTATATGTAGTTTTGGTGTTCTGTTTTGAAACAAACGGGAATCTGAGCATGATTAAAGGGGTGAAATTTACCCCATTCTTGCCCGGCAGGCTTGAGTGCAGGGTGAGGTATGTGAGGGAGGAGGTCCTGAGAGTGTGAGGTGCCTCTGGCGGTGCATAGTCCAACAATGCTGTGGCGGTGTGGCATGTGAGACATGCATTCACTGCTCAGTGGCAGAGCAGTGTTGGATAGAGCCAGAAAGGCTCTCAAGGCATGAAAGAGACAAAGGCAGAGAATAAGAGATTCAGATACAGGGAGAAGGCTGTGTCCTGATGATGAAATTACATTTGCCCTTCTTAAAGAGTGACATCTTCTCCATTCTTGTTTATTTCTGTGCTGGCTTTTCTCACCTCATTCCTGTTCTTCACCTTCCTGTTGTCATCTTTCTTGCTCTTTAACTCTTTATCATTTTATCCTCCCCCCTCTTTCATGCATTCCTTCCTTATGTTTATAGGCTCTTATGGTCTCTCTTTCTCCCCTTCTCAATTTTCCAGTTTCATTTCCCAAGCCAGGCAATAGAAACTCATATCTTATTTACACTGCGCCTATCTAGATACAGCATGTTTCCATAGTGCTTCCTGTGTCTAAACTCCCAGAGGAAGGCTAGCAGGCTAGCTAGCTCCCACTCCCTGTGCTGTACTCAGTGCTAGCAGACTGCATGCAGACCTCAGGGGCTATCGCTGTTTCTACATTTAGAAGCTCTCTGTTTACCGCTGTCTGGAATTAGGAGAGGGACAGGACTTGGCCTATTTGCTGTTGTATCTTTGTCTAAACTTTTTAAATGATCACTACTCTGATGTCTTTCAGGTACGGAGGACTTGTTTTTACCTAAATTACTTACTTGAGAAATTTTAGTTGATAATAATGTGCGCCTCTACAAAATAAAGGTGCACAACTAGGCTTGAATGGGAGCGTATGAAATAGCCTACCAGAGTTGATTAAAAACTTTTATTACCCCGCCCCCTGAAGGGGAAGCAAGGGGTATTGTTTCTGGTTCTGTTTGTTTGTTCGTTAACACTTTAGCAGCAGAATTGGTTGAATTCATACAAAATTGGGTTTATTGTTTGCCAGTGACCCGGAATAGATGTGATTACATTTTGGGAGAAGTAGGTCAAAGTTCAAATTTCTTATGAATTTTTTAAATATTTTTTTCCATTTACTTATAACTGGCTGAAATTTGTCTATGCTGTCTGTGTCTATGCTGACATCAGCACATGCATAGACATGATGACATCAGCTGGATCGATGCCAAAATGAACTACAATACGTGTGAGGGGTGGAGTTTGTTGTGCCTGGTACCACTTGTTAGTTTTCATTTTTATGCCATTTCTTTCAGTTTCATTTTAGTACTTATGTAAATTCCCATAAGAAGAATTGGCTACTTGTAGTTTAGTTTGAATGTTAATTGGAGTTGTTCAGGTCTTATGGGGAAGTCTTGATTTGTAGAAGCTGAAGGATGGACTGTAATGCACTAAATTTGTCTCACAAAAGCAATCTTTATCATTTTGCACAAAGTAATTTTATTGCTGATCACCATAAACCGTTAACACTGGAAGAATATGAAAACAGAATCATCCATTTTGTTTTCGTTTGTTAGTTTGTATTGTTCATCAGAGGTTTTTACTTTTGTTTCAATTAAAAAAAAAAAAAAAAGATTATTTAGATGCTGGTTTTAGCTTTAATTTTCATTAACAGTATTGACCCTCTGAGGTACATCTTTTTTTGGGAGAAAAAAAAAAAGCTGTGATCACTTTTTTTTATCAGTGGTGAAGTGGAAACTACCACACCATCATAAACCCACTGGTGCCAGTGCCACACTCTGTAGAGCCACACAGAACCTGAATTTAGGTGAAGTGGAGCTCTTTCATTGTTGTTGCGTGGCATTGTCAAGGATGTCTGCCACTGCATGTTATTGCCATTTGCATCGTTGCCCACAATATCTAGCTGCTTGTCTGTCTGTCTTTCTGTCTGCCAACCAGGCTTCACTGGTCGGCTAGCTGTTAGCCGGCTATCTGTCCCTCCTGGGTGGCTACATCACCTCACCTCCTACCCCCCTCACAGCCAGTGACAGGCCAGCCCAGGGAGACATGGGTAATGGTCCTCTCTGATGTACAGCCTGACTCAATTGGACCGGATGGCAGACACACGCCTAAAATAACAAAAGGAGGGGAGAGAAAGAGTGGTGGTGGCGAGGGAGGAGGGGGAGGCAAGGAGCGAAGAGATCGATAAAGCAGGGACACATCGCCTAATAAAGATTTATTCCTTTTTTCCCCCCTCGCCATCCGCCTTGGCAGGGCCAAGAGGGGGAGGAGAGAATGTGATTAGTGGACTTCTTCTCCCAGGGTGCTTCTGATAGCATGTGTGTACGTGTGTGCCACAGTATGTATACCCAATGTGTTGTGTGTATTTTTGCATCTTTTGTGTGTTTATCGCATGTGTGTCTCTCTCTCCCCAGAGCAAAGGGGGTTAAAAACAGTCTCTGTCGTTTGTTCTGCCGGCAGTGGCACTAGCAGCTGCAGCTGTGTCCCTGCCTCTATCTCTTCCTGTCAGCTAATATTTAGTTAATCTTTGGTCTGGGACCTACGGGACTGGCCGGAGCTCCTGGTGCCCCATCCATCTTGCACTGATCTATATTCCACGCTGGATCCCTGTGCCATTAACCACCACCAAGGGAAGGAGGGAAGGGGATGGAGAGGCACAGAGGTAGAACGAAGAGGAAAAGGGTGGAGGGAGAGCCGTAGAGAGACAAGAGAATGATGGAGAGAATGCAATAGAGAGAACGAGTGGTGGGGTCGGGGTAAGGTGGGGTGGGGGGAGAGGGTCTCCCATCTCAGCACAAGATCAGAGGAAGAGTTGGGTCATCTACTCCAACCACGCAAAGACCTATCTTCTTGTAATTTTAAAGACGAAAAGTCTAATAAAAAACAAGCACACAAAGGAGCAGTTGCTACTTCTCAATGCTGCCTTGATTGGATCTTTTATATGACGGAGCAGGTGGAATCACTTCAGTCCTGTTAAAAAGAGAACAAACAAGAGGGGGAAGAGCATTTCCGCAAGACGGTGTGAGAGGACGAGGAGTGAAAAGGTGGTGTAGGTGGATGAGGAGGAGGGTAAAGAAGAGGCAGAGGTGTGGGAGTGAGTGATCCATATGCAGCGAGTGGGCCACTTCATTGATATGCATTGTGTAGTTATGAGGGGGTCCACCTGCAAAGGCTCCAAGTGCTGAGTCACTCACTAACACGCAGACTAAATGCTTTTATCCCAGACGCCTGGTCCATCTGAATGGAATATAATAGGCCATAAAGTGCTTTGCTAGCAGCGGCTGCTTGCCCCATGGCAAACCCTTACCCCTCGCTCCCCTACTCCAAATCTCATTTCACCACTTTTATGGAAACAAAGTGTGTATGCGCTCTCCTTTAATTACATAGTTTTTTCCCTTCTTCTCCTCTTCTCTTCTTCTTTCCAGCTCTCTTTCCTTGTTGTTTCTGTTGCACAGAGCCCTCTCTCTTCTTGCCTCAGCCCTTCTATCCACACTGCCTGCCTTCCTCCGTACCTCCCCTCCTTCAGTCATGTGTGATCCCTTTGCTGCTGCTGCTGCTGTTGTGTGTATGTGTGCGGGGCACCTGTTTGGGATCTCGGTGTGTGTTTAGGGTCATGCCTGCAGGTCGTGCGTAATGAATAGCAGGGCTGTTGCCGAAGCACAACTGGTTGAGAAGGAGTTAGCCAGAGAATAGCACAGCAGTGACGGAAGGAGAGGAGGAGGATGGAGAGATGGACCGAGGGGTGGAAAGGGAGGAGTAAGGGAATAAGGGAACAGGAGAAGCAGCAAGAGAGGAAGGGAAGAGTGGTTGCAAAGCCAGTGAGCCTTAACCACCTTCTGTCAGTCTGTCTGCTCTCAGCGCTGTTTTCTCTCTCATAGGAATCTAATGGCTTTTCCACTGTCCTCTTTCCAAACCTCCTTCACCACCACCACCACCACCCCCCGAAAAAATCTCTTCTTTTTCTCCTTTATCGCCAAGCTATTTTTTTCTTTCCTCCTCCTCTCCATCTCTTCTCACTTTCCATTTTTTCCTGTTAAAATGCTCTCTAACACTGTCTTCCCCTGCATCCTCCCCTCCCTCTCTCCCTCTGTCCCTTCCAGCTGCTGGCCAGGGGAACAGCTGACTAAATCTAAAGCTGGGGCCCCTGGCTCTGGCCCTGGCCCCAGCTCTGCCACAGCCTCCTCCTATTCCCAGCCCCCTCTTCCCTCTCCCTCTCTCTCTCCCTCCTCTGGCCTCTAGCCCTGGCTCCTCTCTCAGCAGCCTCAGCTCAGCCCTGGCCCTGCCTTTGAGCCTCGGCTCCAGCTCTGCCTGACTCTCAGCGGTTTCCTCCAACCACCCCCTCCATCCCACTTCGGCACTGAAAAGCCTCAAAACCCCCTCTCTGTCTCTGGTCTCTCTGTTTTGCCCATAAGCCTGCTTTCTTTCTTTTTTCTGTTTTTTTTACTCTGTATTTCTTGCTAATTCACTTGTCCCCCTCCTCCTTCCCTTCCTCCCTGCTCTGACGGTTTGTAGCTGGGCCCCTGGTACTGTCCCAACTTATCTGGACTGAGGCCTCATCCAGGTTGGCTGCAGTTCAGTTCTCTGGCTTCTATTCCCAGTCTCCCTAGCCAGGCATCTTTCTCTCTCTGGCTAGTAATGTTAGTCACTGTAACTCATTGTGCCTCACTTCACTCCAAGCCACGTTCAGCTTGTACATTTGGCCGTTATGGTGAAACACTTCCTGCAAAACCTCTTTGACTCCTCGTGTATCTCTTTGTCTCCCTGACTCACTTTACATCTCTTTAACTTGTGTAGACAGGCTGTACCCCTAGCGTGAACACATACACTCATCACACAAATACGTGCGAGAGTGTGAAGCATATGACACATGATTGGCAGCAGGGGGGAGGATGGGGGCAAAGCAGTGAAAGGGGAAGTGGGCCTTGTCACATCTCCAGGCAAGCCGGGGGCTTGAGTTTGATCGCTGCCCAGGGAAGAGAGCCTTACCCCCTTCCCCCTAAAACCTCTGTGGCTGTCAGAATGAGGCTGCACAATGGTGTGATTAGGTGCAGGCCCAGGTTCCAACGTCACTCTTCAGTAACAGATGTTGCCTGTAGAAGACACCTGTCAATGCTCCTTTCCTCTTTGACACCCGACTACACCAAGTTGAGCTACAGAGGGTTGACAGAACAGAGTTCAATGGGCACCCCTCAGCTACACACATGCACATGTTACTATTCTTTTGTGTGAAAGCAGGCCAAGGAAACCCAGGCAGGAAGAAGTGGAGTGTATCTGCACCAGTTGATGCAACATCAGAATTTTCTGGAACACCTCGCATCTCCTTGTAGATTATTATTCAGCCCACTCCCTGCCTGTCTAATGCCCAATACAGCCTTTGTCGTTCTTGCTTTCTATGTTGTCATGTTTTGTTGTTTTGTTTTGGGTTTTTGTTGTGTGTGTGTGTGCGCGGAAGTGCGGAAAAGAAATTGGAGGTGGGGGGTGGCAAAAGTTTCCTTTGGAGTCACGTTTTCTCTTGCTGACTGACAGATGCGGGAATGATGAAAGTAAATCACAACGTGCCACAGACTTCAAAGGTTCCTGTGTTCAGCCATTTATTGGCAGCAGTGCTCAACAACCTTTCTCCCAATGCGCATTCTTCAGAATAGAGAGGGGAAAAGCTAAAAGAAACAGAGGCAGATGACAAAGAAGCAACCATCCAAACAGCTAGAGGGACGAGAGGGAGGAGGGGGGTGCTAAATAATCAGACCTGAGCACTGTAACTGAATCAGACTGCTTTTCAAAAGCATTTTCAATCAAAATGGGCTTTTGATGCGCACTGATTCTGATACCAGGGATGTTTGAGAAGAGAAAAAGTGACGTCTTGAAGTTGTAAAGCACATTTTCTGCTCTGGGAGAGTTTAGATTCTTTTCTCTTTTTTTGGTGTCTTGGTCACTGTGTATGGACCATGCATAACAGTAATTAATGTGTGTATTAAAGTGTGAAAAGTAAGATGACATTACCTACTTGGGTCCTCTATCCTAACCTTTTAGACAGGGGGCTCTGCAGGGCTTGATCTTGCTGTCTTCTCTCGTCCTCCCTCCCTCATACTCTTCCTCTTGTCCAGGATGGTACCCATTGACTGTCACTGACCTAATTTGGGCAAATTTCACTGACCTACTTCACGGGCGAATGCTGACTTGCCCACGGGAGGGGATTCTCACACACCCACATACATGAGAGACATGTTTTTGTACATCTTTTTAATAAATAAGACCCCCGGCCTCCCCCATGTACCCTCTTAACCCAGCTTGTGCCTCAGACTCCCCTCCCCAACCCCCCCCCGTACCCTGTGTTCCTGTGTTTGACCCCCTGTCCTTGCTCCTTTGGAACTCCGGCATCCTAAATGACATAATGAGGATCTCAAAGTACAGGCACACAGTAAAAGATAAACAAGGCAGTTGGCCTTTGTTTCATGCAGTCTCAGGGGTGACATAGTCTTTCACTTCACAAGTCTCTAAAGAAGCATAATCAGAATAATTGCATCTAGATACGACTATACTTTTGTCAATTATGAAAATGGAAAATTGTGCAAATATGATCAAACGATGTAGTAATGTCTTGACTGTACAGACAGCCACAGTCATTTCTGCAAATGCTCATACTGGATGGACAGAGATTATTGTCTATGAAGCAGTTGTAATCTCAGTCAGGATGCACCGATACTGATGCCAGAATTGGGTATCGGTGAGATACTGAGCGTATGTACTAATACTCATCTAATACTCACCTCATAGTGCAGCAGGTACGTGGCCAAGGAGTAATGTCAGCAGTGTGGAGATTTTTCAAAACAGACTACGGTGATAAAAGTAACGGTGACAGCAAGTTATGTTAAAGACACAGACGGATAACGATGGAGCGACTTGTCTGTCTTCTGCGTACATTCCATACATAATTCTGTCCGTTTTGCAGGAGCCTGCCGATATGTACCCAGAGCCATATAGAGATCATCATATTATTTTATAAGGCTCTGTGTGAACCCAGATGGAGAAGCAGTACCACCGAGAACTGTGGAGGTAGTGGATCTTTTCAGAGAGCAACTGTGTGAGTTGGAGAAAAACTACTGACATATTAATGACAACTACCCTCATCAATATCAACATTAGCATCCACATTAGTATTACTTCCTCTGTCGTCACCATGTTTGTTATTACTGACTTTCTTCTTCTCAAAAAAACTTTACTCTTCTTCGTGGTATTTGGCAAGTATGCTTAATTAAGAGCAGCGCCCTCTGGTGGATTGATTGAGAAATGCTCATTCCAATGCATTAAATGTCAATAACAGCACTTTGTTACAGTCAGACTAATGACAATGACAATAAAGTACATTTTCAAAAGCAACTAAGAACTGTAATGGTATTATTAAGTACTGTACTGTATTATTAAGTACGGTATCGCTAGTAATCAAATGTAAG
Organism: Apogon hyalosoma; assembly: GCA_037367295.1. Lineage (NCBI taxonomy): Eukaryota > Metazoa > Chordata > Actinopteri > Kurtiformes > Apogonidae > Apogon > Apogon hyalosoma. The sequence goes on from JAPQRP010000030.1 coordinate 34,567,464, forward strand.
TACTTGTACTTGGTTTGGAAAAAAGTGGTATTGGTGCATCCCTAGACTTCAGAATAAGACTGTCATCTTTAACCTAGTTACTATTAAAATTAAGACAAGCATCATTATGTTCATGCAACCAGTTAATTCCCAGTTGCCGAGACGCATACAAACCTCAGGAGGGTTTTAGAAAAGGTGTTGTCATAGTTGGATTACTTTGGGCCTTTTTTTAACACGAGGATGATGAGTAATAAAAACTTCTGCCTGCAGCCTCCCATGAGAAGCAAGTCTAACCTGATTCAGTGTTTTGGTTGCACTCATGTATTCTTCTTTTCTTTGCAAGCTTTTGTGCTTGTGTCTGTTTGGGAGAATAAAAGAGGTGCTTGTACTGTGTATACGTCTGTGGGGGCATGCATGTCTTCTTGTGTCCTCATCTGTGTTGGCCAACATGTATGCAAGGTGTGTACCCTAACGAATACAACCCATGAATGCAAACACACACATATACATAACCACTCTCACCAGGCAGGCATGTGTTGTCATGGCAACACATGCAGATGTCAACAAAAGAGGCTTCAGGGTGAACATTGTCTCCCTCTTGTCCAGCAGGGTGCAATTTATCTCAATGTAGCCATGAAAGGCAGCTATTTACATGAAATGAGAGCTGTTTCTGGGAAATAGGGGTCTCTCTGAAGGTTTTGATGTCAGCTGCCTGCTTTTAGCTTGAGAGTGGAAACCTAAACCATCTAAAGAGGGAAAGAGAGAGGCAGAAGTGAGCCGTAAACCTACTGAGAGAGCTCAGTTCCCTCATGTGGTTGTAGCTCTTCACCCCATGCAAGTCCCTTGCTGTTTCCCCTTCGCACACTTGGAGAAGGCCAGGCGTAGCGTGTGATTTTAGATGCTTACAGTTTGCAGGGAGTGAATCTAACCCCCTTGCTTTATAGCTTATCCTTAAGAGAGTGGTCCTAACATCAACGTCAATATTTACAGGAATAGCCCGCAGGCAAGAGAATCGACCACCACGATTCAGCTGAGACGTATTCAACCTTTGTCTTGCTTCCCCTCCCTTTCCTTAGTCTCCCTCACTTGTCTTCATCTCTGGTTATTCCCGTTCTCTGCAGCAGCCCGTCGATCACGGCGCCAGGTGGATGAGATATTTGTCTTTGGGTTGCCTTTGTTATATATTTGCACGTGCGCTTACGAGGTACACCCTGCATACTCGTGTTTGCGTTTTCGACAGGGCCGCAGCTTTGACACAGGCTCAGCGGCTGTTTGAGAGATGCTGGATGACGTGTGTCAAGTGATATTAAATGTGAGAGAACCTCTCCTCCCCCCTTTTTCACTCCCCCCTTTCTGCCCATCCCTCTGTGTCTGCTGTGGTTAGTGTGAGCAATGACACTTCTCATTGGATTTTTTTTTCTGTTGGGGGGGCACCATGTCTGATGTACATGGCCTCACTTCTCTGTGGGTAGAGTAGACCCTTTGGCCTACATACGCTCTCAGAAGGTCATGGAATATACAGCTGAACAGATACAGTGTGCAAATACCATACCTGTGCCATGTAACACACACTTTGCTTGGTGTAATTTCCTAATCCAAACTAAGATGGCTAGTTTGAGAGCTGCATGTTTGTTTGTGACAATGATAATGGCAAAGTAATTGCTAATTAATGGGTGTGTTTTTCAGTGGTTCTAGTGCTTTTATGTAGTCTTTGTCTGAGATGAAGCTCTAAATTTAGGTCATGCTCAGACAGGCAACACAGCTTTATATTTTAAGGTAAACTTATGTCCATTGTATGTTTTGGAGAAAAACAGAAAGTAGCAAGAATAGCTTGGCAGCATTACTGAAAACAGAAATATCATGTTTTGTTCATCTGGGAGTGTATATTTGTATTTGATTCCAGGTAATGATGTTAGAAGTGAGCGAGAATAAGTCCGATAATGGGACAGTCTGAGTGGGGTGGTGTCGACGGCAGGTTTTAGGGCAGGATGTGGCATGAGCCCATCGAACAGAGAACAGTGAGTGTGACCTCAGTGACTCCAGGAAGGAAGGGGTTAAGCACGAGCCGGCAGAGCTGCATGGGCTGCGTTACGCAAACTGGCGGCTGGCTGGAGCTGAAAGGGGAAGTGCTGAGCTCAGAGGAACACTGGCTCAGAGCCATCACTCCCTCCTCCCACCTCTAAAACTCCCCCTTTGCCTCCCCAACCTCCCCCCACTCCCTCCTCCTCCTCCCCGCCTCCCCGCTACAGCTGAGCGCTCCCCATGCTTCCCACCGCCAGGCGTGGTGTTGTGTGTTTGTGTGTCTGTGTGCCTGTGCTGGAATGTAGCTTCCCCCTCGGCTGGGGCCTGTGTGTATATGTGTGCGTGTGTGTGGGTGTGCACGTGTGTGTCTGTCTGGAATGATGCCTCCCCTTGTCTAGTGTGTGACGTCAGTACACACAACGGGTCAGCTTAGGGCTAGGCAACATTCTGTGTGTATGTGTGTGTGTGAGAGTGTGTGTGTGTGTGTGTGTGTCATGAGGGGGAAACAGGGGAGGAGTCAGATATTGGAGAGAGAAAAAGGAAAGAGGAGGGGCTGTTTGTGAGCAGAAGGAGGTTGACTGCAGGGAGTCACTGAAGCCAGTATGCGTGCATGCATGAAGGCATCATGAGTGTGTGTCAAAGGGTGGGGTTGTGTGTGTGTGTGTGTGTGTGTGTCGGGTGACTTTCCAAATGAAATGGGAAGGGTAACGAGTGTAAGGTTATTTCCTGGCGTGGAGACGTGAACCTAAAAACGTTCACCCGTACTTGCACATGTGCGCACAGTCCCGCTGTATTTTTGAGTCCACTCCTGTTAATACCCACCTATTTTCACATGCAAATCAATTCTGTTCACTTTTCAGCCATGTTAGCTTACACACAATTGGCTTTTTGTCTGTGTGCAGTGCCATTTGTAATAAGGCTTTTTGCTACATTGTTTTCTTTTTTTTTGTTCACGCTACAAAAGGATTTGTAGGGCAAGGTTTAAATTAAGCAAAAGAAACACATCTGTAATCAATTCAGACAGCCACAGCAAATGTCATTTCAACACACTTTGCGTGCAAATAATACACAAACACAACTTCCAAACCAACAGACATGATGTATCATCATAGGGTCTGTTTATCCTTTTTATGTGATCATCTGCAGTAGTAGCTTGAGGGCATCTGTTCCTGACCCAAACCCATCTCCTTGGTATATATGGAGAGCACTATAATGTCTATAGGTTTGTCATTAGAAAGATACTCAAGCCCTGAAGTAGCAGACAATGGCTTTTCAATGGATCCCATTACCTCCGTCTATAGCTTGCAAGGCTCTACTGGGACAGACCTCTGCTAATTACACACATTCATTTCCAGCCAGCTGTAATTTCATTCACACTAATGAACCTTGCACATGGATTGGGATAATGTATAGTTAATGTACAGCTAGGAAACGGAATTAACCAGCTTGTGGTTTCAGCAGTGTTACACTGGGGATAGAGAGTGACAGTTTAACCAATACCACACATGTTTTCTACTTCACAGCCTGCTTTATTTGAAATATAGTTAAACCATTGAAAGTAGTGGTTAAGAAAATCACAAAACATTATTTTATTCAGCATTACCTGCCTTTCTAACGATCGATTCCCTGCTGATTTGCTGAAAAAGGAGTCCATGTGAATGTCTGTTTTTTTTTCCCTAAATTTTAGGTTTCCTGCAACTGTCTCTTCAGTCTGTTTCCAACAGAACTCATTTTCACATCACTTTTTTCCTCCTTGTCTTGTCTCGATCACATCCTCGAACAGAAGCCTTCCTGTCTTTCTGTACTGGTCAGCCATCTGAATGCCAGCCTTTGGGATCAGTCAGCAGCGCGGTAACACCAGCTCTGTCTGACAGGGCCAATCCAGCAAAATTAGAATCCAGTTTGAAAGTGATAGTTAGAAAATTGCAAGTCATTCCTGATGTACCGCATGGCAACTAAGTGGCAGCAGCCCAGTAGTCGACTGTCATTTCAACCGCCAGCTGATGACAACTCCAATCACCCACACAGCCATCAGTGAGCATACACACACATATATACACGCGCAGATATTCTTTTCCCTCCATCCCTATGATTAGTATGCAGATTTTGCTGTCAGAATCTCAAGCGGAAGTAAAACCATTGAAATTCATGGAATATCTCAAAACATTAATTTATGCTTGTTTGTGTCTGTCAGCATTCGCTTTCAGACTTCAAGAGTGTGTGTGCGTGTGTGTGTTGGTGTGTGTGGATGTTCGCTCTATGGTGCAAGTGATGAAAACACACCCGGGGAGAGAAAAGGGCTTTTTGGTGTACCAGAAGGTTTAAGGCATAAATATGGCCGCCCCTGGAGCTCAGCTGTGTTATTCCAGCCCATCCCACACCTTGGACTCACACACACATGCACACACACGCCTGGAGCAGGGACTCCTGCAGAACAGCATTGATCTCTGTTTATAGTCTTTGTATGGGTGCTTCCTTATAGGACCACACACGCCTGCGCTCATTGTTCTGCATGCAGACCTAGATGCCGTAAGGCCTCGTATTTGCAGCCTTAATAATTTGGCCACTTCAAGGAGCTGCAATGAAGGAAACTCTTCCTTTAGCTGTGGGTGGGATGGATGTAGCATTAGCGAGTCAGGAGGTGGGGGTTGCCCAACAATCCACGACCCTTCTTCGACCCGTTGCAGAGCCTTGCTTTTCTTCGCCCGTGACATAGATCTCCTTTCAGCAGGGCCTCTCAGTTCAATCCAACCAAACAGATTGGATTCCAGTCCAGTAGTCTTTTTTCCCAGTGAAGTTTTAGCAGTCTATCTTTGGTCAACATAGAGTAGGATCCGATGTTAAAACTCTTACTGCCGCAGGTGATCCTTCGCGGATCAGAGAAGCTGTAGCCAGGCAGAGTCAGATTTAGGAGTTGCTTTCTGTCTGTGTGCAGCTCATGAGGTAATTTGATTAATGTGCAAGGCTAAAGTGAATCAGTGCAGGCGAATGGGCCTTAAATATCTATTTGCTCTCTGGTTCTCCCTTGCTTTGCTTGTTGACTTGCTTTCACACCAGTCCATTTGTTTCATCCTATTCCTTGCTTTGTAATCAATCATGTATTCAGAATCTCCCAGACACACACACAAACAAATCCACATAAAAAAAAATACAGCGGATGAGTGCTATCTGAACTACATGGTGCCATATTAGATTTAGGTGACAGTCATTCATGAACCAATTCAGCCAATAAACTTAATGACCTTCCCACTGCTGGGCTTGAATTTTCTACATTGACTTGGAATCTTAATTTGATTGCGGAAATATATGTATGTTGCTCAATCTAATTTGCTCTAGTGATTTTGGAACACTGAGCACTTTTGTGCTTAGGCAAGCAAACCTCTCAGACCCGGTCCCGATCCCCGCCGACTGCCTTCATGTGGGAAGCTAAATCTTGTTTTATAGGGCACTCATAAAGGCAGCATTCTTCCATCATGGCAGATGTATGTCGGCGGAGTGGCAGGCCTTACTCTGGGCCTTTCCTCTCTGAAATAAGAGCAGGAGTCCGGTATTTCTGGGGCCCCATGTTGTTGAATAGACAGAAGTGGTCCTAGTTGGTCAAGAGAGCGCATGCTGGCTTATCGGCACTTATACAATTTCAAAATGCAGGAGAAAGATAGAGCAAAGGGCTATTTGGGGGAATGCTTTGATGTGGTCCCCCAAAGAGTGTGGGTGGTCCACTGGCCTTTGTGGGATTTGAACATATATATACATACGCTGATTCTCGCTCAGTCTTTCACACACTGTTCTCACTCCCTTACACAGCGCTTTGGGCCAAGTGTGATTTCACCAGGGCGGTCAGAAGGGGTTTCTAGGGCAACCTCACAGAGGCCTTGTTCTAAAAATGGCCGCCATGGTTACTTTGAAAGCCAACCCTGGCCTCTTGAACATGCACAGAAAAGAGCCCTGAGCACCACTCGGGGAGGGGAGCTGGGAGGACTGGGTGAGGGGGAAACCAGGCTCTTTAATAGCTAGCACATGAGACATTGAAGGTTTCATACCCACCCAACCAGGAGTCATGGGAGGTGTGTGTGTGTGTGTGTGTGTGCGTGCATGTGTGTACCTAAACAGTAATATCCCTGTACTCAGCGCTTGGCTAAATTAAAAGGGCATTTTTGGCGTGGGGGGCAGTTTTTGGTGCCCAGACGATTGGACGGGGAAAGGCGAAACTCATTACCTACCCATCTGTCAGAGAGTGAGAGAGAAAGAGCTGTGGGAATGTGGATGGAGGGAGGGACGGATGAAAAGGGCTTGGAAGGCGAGAGAGGGAGAGTGTCCATTAAAGCGAAGGAGACACAACAGACTTTTGCTTCCGAACAAGACTAAGTCCTTTTAGTGCCATTTAGTTTTTCATACTCCATGTGTTTTGGATTTTAAAAAGTATCCTTGTTAATTTTTCCTTTGGGAAAAGCAAAAATATTCGCAAAAGAAAGTGCAGCTGTTTTTACAACAGCGTAATACATGTGTGTTCGAGGAGGTGTGTGTATGAGTGTGTGTTTGTATCAGAGGTTGGTTTTACTTTGAGCTTTCTCAGCCCCACATGTTTTTGATGTTCTCTTTTTCTCTCCCCTTTCTGGACCAGGGGCTACTCTTGAAACACAAGCTTGTCACACACACACACACACACACACACACACACACACACACACACACACACACACACACACACACAGACACACTGAGTATCAGCAAGTATTCATACCCATTGCTCATTTGTATGTTATTACACAGATTAATAAGTTAGCTCTCTATTCTCCAAGCAGCTGCACCATGTAAACCATTTTTGTCGTCTTCAAAACTGACTCAGTATGGCTCTCCCACTCTCACAGATGTACACATATAGACTTTGATCACTACAGATGCAAGTGGCTGCCATATTCCGATCCACACCCCTCTTTTGTGGACATTGTTAACGAACATGCACTTCCTCTGCCAGCTGGCTTTCAGAATGGAAAAGCATATCTCCATGGCAATGTTCTGCAGTTCCTCACTGTTACATATCTGCAGCCAACACGTTTTACTTGTGCAGATAATGCTGAGCAAAAGGGCGCATATATAGAAACTGCTTATTTCTGTTTTGATGCTCTTGCACCTTTGCTGGTTTTCAACATCCGTGTTCATGTTTCTTTACAAATGAACCAAATGTGATTGATAAAATATGCCAAAATTTTCAAGGTCTGATCTAGAGGATATTTAAAGCACCTGCCTTACTGTCTTTCTACAAAGGCACACTACGAAGGAGTCATATTGTATATGGCCTCTACAAACGGCGTGTTTTATTTTTATATGCATCCTAAGGGCATAGCCAAGACTATAAGCAAGGCATCCTGCTGACTCCTTTGGCACTTTTTCTTTCTATTCAAATTCATCCCATGTGCACCATGAAACTATCAGCAAGGACAGAAAGCTACACAGCTTTGACCCATGTTTATCCGGCTTGTGTTCCCCTCACCCCTTTTCCATCAAAATCCCATGAAATATTCAGCTTCCCTTCCATTCTTACCTAATGTAGAGGCACAGAAAATGCTTTGATATCTACATTAATGCATGCTTGATATTACAGAGATATGGATGCACAGTCCTTTGATAAACATATTTAAGAGATGTATGTCTTTGCCCGGTCCACATGCACTTCAGAGATCTCTCCTGAGCACCTAAATGCATTCATAAGCTAGTCTCTGTCTCCCATAACCACTCCCATTATTAATAAATGCATGACCTCATGCTGCGACGCGGTGTGCACGGACATGTGTGTGTCTTTCATATGCTCATCAGTGTGTGTTTTAGGACACTGCCGGGGACCCCGCCTCACTCATTCATATTCATCTTCGCATAATGACCAGCCGCGCCTCCAGATCGTGCAGTCGGAATAAGATCAAACATAATATTCAAACAAGAGGCTTCATTATTCATACTGTAACAGCCGTGCTCACCGCTCACTTCCCCATCTCTTTCTTAGTTCCTCTCGTAACGGATCGCTGATCTTAGTTACCCCTACCTACTCGTCAGAGCTTTCCATCAAGTTGGTTTACTCGTACTCAGATGTCCTGATCATGCCCTCTTGATAAGACGACAGTGACCGTGGCCAACTGGGTTTGGTTGATAAAATTGCTGAGCTCCACCCTCAGTACATCCACAGTCAGTGAAATTTCCTCCATAAGGTCATTTAATAAAGGGAACATTCACTATGTTGAATTAAGCCATTCAGCTCAATTTCTGTACTTTTAAGATGAACAGTTGTTGAGCCATTAAGGAGCAGGATAAATGTCCAATCTTATCATCATTTATTGGGTCAAACTTTGAAAATTTGACTCGGCTTAAACTTAATAAGTACTTATAAATGAGGAAATGCATTTAGAGACAAAGAATAGATGACAGGAGCTGCTTTCAAAGACGGAACTCTTTTCTTAAAACTAAATTAATGACATTCTCTTTCTTTCTTTTCTCACACAGGTTTCCATCTGAGCGGCACAGTAACAGACCCGGCCACGCCTTCGTCCCCAGAGCTCGTCTGCAGCGTCAGCGTCAGCTTCGACCGCTGCAAAATCACAGCAGTAACATGCACATGCGGCAACAAAGACATCTTCTACTGCGCACATGTAGTGGCGCTGTCACTTTATCGAGTACGGAAGCCCGAGCAGGTCAAACTGCACCTGCCCATCTCAGAAACACTGTTCCAGATGAGCAGGGACCAGCTGCAGAAGTTTGTCCAGTATTTGATTTCAGTCCACCACACCGAAGTGTTACCTACGGCGCAGAAACTGGCCGACGAGATCCTGTCCCAGAACTCGGAGATCAACCAGGTCCACGGTGAGGAAGAGAGCGTTTGCAGGAGTCTTGTGTGCATGTTTATGCTGATGTGTGTTCCTGCCTGTATATGTGTGAGTGTATTGACGGTGTGATGAAGCTAAAGTGTGGCAGGATCAATGTTACTCATTAGTGAGATTCAGACAGTAAAGGAGAGACACTGTGCTTCTAATCAACACTATAGACCTGGTATTTACTTTTAAGAGAGAAAGAGATGAAGAGGTTCATAGAGAGACAAAGAAAGGTGCATATATCTTATTATCAGTACTGTACTCGCTGCTTACTTCAGTAGAAGTAAATGAAAACTTGAAACAATACAGGGGAGCCAGTGAAAGCATGAAGGAGGGATGTGAGGGAGGCTTTAAGAGGAAGGACGACAAATATAAAAGCTCACCTTAGAAATGGACATTGTTTACTACGTTAAGAGAGTTTTCATCATCATCATCAAAAGTTTAAATGTGTCCTTGAGTAAAGCATGTAACTACATTTTAGACATCCTCCTATTTTTGCACTTTAGTATCCTTCTTTATACACTAAAATAGAGGAGAAAGTGCTGCTTTAGCTCTGTTATAGCCACCTCTCTGTCTCTTTCTCTCTCCGTCTGAATTGGGACTCTTAACAGCAAACCCAGACATTTTAATAAAAGATTTTGTACTTTTTATTCATGTGTAATTTGCTTTTTAACCTTCTGGGATCTATTTTGTTCATTTATTTCTTTCATTTCCTTACCATTAAAAAGAAATGTCGCTGGTAGCGCCATTCATTTGTGTTTTAAGATAAAATTCAATATTTCTCTTTTAATTAAACATGTGCATGAAAGCATTTCATCTAGTTTTGTGCTGAAGTTTATGTTTTTATGCTATATTTTGACACATTATCATTTTTACTAAAAACCCATGTATATGCCAAATGTCAGCTATCAGTCTCCATCAGCCATAAAAAAACAACCCTGTATTTGTCAAACCACTTCTAGAGTTAATGAATGCATTTCATTCAGTTATTGCCTACCATGAAATGTAATGTCCTTGTGCTTTTTCTTTGATACCCTTAGGAAAGAAGGATAAAATCTAGTGCTAATAAAACAGACAAGGACTAGACACTTGAAATTCATATTAATAATACAGGTTGTGTCATGACAATATAACTCAGGTTTGTATAACGAATAACATGCTTAAAATTTGATTCTGCGCATTATCTTGAATTAATAGTCTATACCAGTCAAATCCTGGGTATAATGCAGAGGTTTGATGCTAATACGACTTGTGTTTGTGTTTCTGTGTGTGCAGGGGCCCCAGACCCCACAGCAGGAGCCAGTGTGGATGACGAGAACTGCTGGCATCTGGATGAGGAGCAGGTTCAGGAGCAAGTTAAGCTCTTCCTCTCCCAGGGAGGTTACCACGGCTCGGGCAAGCAGCTCAACCTGCTCTTCAGCAAGGTCAGGAGCCAGCAAACAGCGCTCACCCAGTCACATAGAGAACATAACAATGTGCATACAACACATACCGGACCTGATCTCCAAAACCACGTGTACACACTTGACTCTGTCTGAGGTTTCACTCACTCCCTTTATGGGTTTACCCGATCATTTCCTCTGCCTTCTGTTAATAAATATACTCTTCCTCTCCGGTGCTCTTGTTTTTTTTCTCATGAAAGGAGGCCATCTTTGTTCAAAGTAATCCTAGACAAAACAATGTACAAATTTTGGCACATACTTTAAAGGTGCTCTTAGCTAGAGCTAATTGCATGAGGAAGGAAGAGACAGCATAAGATAAAATGAGAAGAAAAGAGGTGTAGAAACACAGAAAGCTTGCACTGTATAGTACTCTGTGCCCACTATTAGACAAACACGAGGGATGTGTTGTTCTCTGTGTTGCCTACTATTACAGTGGCAGAGCTAGGCCAACAGTAATGTGTTGCGTGCAATGTAAAGTCTGTAAGCAAAGGCCATTATCATCCGCCAAGCTCGGCTTTTACTGTGTCTCTCGCCTTCGTGCTCTTTGATGCCTGCTCAAACAGTATCCTTTTCAGCACACACACCCACATATACATTTGCAAACACTTGTGCGCGCTCACACACCCACGTCGACAGCCATGCACACATTAGCACTAGCACGAACATCAACTCTGAGCTGTCCTAAAATCTCACACACACACACACACACACACACACACACACACACACACACACACAGAGTATGTGGACCTACGTCTGGGATCTTTTCTTGGTAAACATTTCTGTATCTTGGACTAAAGACTCATCATTAGACTCGTAGCATAACTGCCTAAGTCATACACTATATGGACAAAAGCATTTGGACACTTTGAATTCAGGTGTTTCTTTTCTAACAGGAGTCTGGACAACAAAACAAAAATGACAAACGTCATAATATAGTTTTATATTGGGATAAATAAAGTTTTTGTTTAAATTGTTATCTTTGCTTCCAAAATGCCTCAGAGATGGTTTATACTTAATTTCTCTCAACACTGATTTTTTTTTTTTATCCATGACTATGATTTTAAGTGTTCTACCTCTAAATTTCTAAAATATTTTCCTTGCTGTAACTGTAAATAATAATTTTCTACCACAAATAACCATCTAGTTTCTTCACATCTCACTTAGGAAGAAAAATCTCCCATTAAACTTAAAAAGGAAATATTGATGATTATAAACTATATCGAACAAAAGTATTGGAACACATCATGGCTACAGCTTTAGGATGTCCTGTTCATGCTGATTTGAGATATAAACATCAATATTAATAATCAGTATGATATTTATCACAATATAAAACTATATTATGACATTTGTTATTATTGTTTTGTAGCCCAGACTCCTGTTAGAAAAGAAACAACTGATTTCAATGTGTCCCAATACTTTTGTCCATATAGTGTATGACTTAGACAATTATGCAATAAGGCTATTTGGACATGGTTTGTGTGTTTCCTGCTTTAAAAGGATGTTCACCACAGTAAAACAAATATTCAATTACATTTTATTTATGTAGCCAAATATTACCCAACACCCTCTGACCTCAGACTCTCTGTATGAATGAGAAAAAAACTCCCTAAAAACATTCAATGGAAAAAATGATAGAAACATCAGCAGGAGCTACAGAGGGCGGATTCCTCTTCTAGAATGTACAGTGAATAGAAAATACATGTGATTTATAAATGTATCGCACTGCAGAAAGAATCTAAATATTGACTGAATTTATTTATTAATAACTTAAATATTTGTAGTACTAATGACAGCCATAATTTAACAGTAGTAATTAATACTAAATGAACCTTCCTTTTCAGCCCATATGAAAAGTATTTCATGAATAGAATAAAACATATATGGAGCATATGTAGGTAGTGGGAAAAAAGGGGGCTGTAAAAATGACTACAAAGTGTCAGCATGTCAAATGGTTAAAGAAAAGTTCCTCACGGGTTTTTCAGTCTGTCTTTAAACCAAGATTTTACAATGCAACATAAACATGGACAAATTTGTGGATTTTTAGTAGTAATAGATTGCATTTACAGCATAGTTGTGTTTGTGCTGTATAAAAACCTGTCCTTAGAATAATGTTTACAAGAAAAATGACAAAATTAGAGAACTGTGTGACTATTTGAGTGACTGTTAGGTTTTTCAGGTGCATCATTAGATTTCTGGCAACTTTATTTGTCTGTAAAAAAAAGAGTAGTCACAACAGTTGATCATTTTCTATAGACATGTATCAGTCACATAATGAAAAGAAAGCTTGTTATCCAGATGTAGAAAGAGCTATATAACTTAGTAGCCAGACTGTTGTAAAAATGTACAGCAAAACAAAATCAGTGTTTTTACAGGATGATTTTATTATTATTATTATTATTATTATTTAATCCTGTGTGTGTGTCATTTACCTTGTCGTGTATTCTATAATGCTGTCTGTGATAAAGAACAGTGCTAGTTTTATTCTACTTTGTGTGTGTATTTTTGTGTGCACCCTACATGTGCGTGCGGGTGTGTACATAACTGTCTCATCCTCTCTTCCCCTGTAGGTGAGGGAGATGCTGAAGATGCGTGACTCCAATGGAGCGAGGATGTTAACACTGATCACAGAACAGTTCATGGCCGACCCTCGACTGGCGCTGTGGAGACAGCAGGGCACCACCATGACCGACAAGTACAGACAGCTCTGGGACGAGCTAGGTGAGGAGGAAAAAGACACCACGCTCGCACACACACACCACACAGACACGCTGCCCTACAGATGTACACACACACACACACACACACACACACACACACACACAGCTTTCCCCGTATGCGCCGGCACGAACAGATTTAGCAAGGTGGGTGATCGAACCCAGACATTGACACAAAGGCGCACATTTTATTTTTCCTGTTTGTTTATTTGTCCTTTGTTTCCCAGACAGCCCCCCCCCTACACACACATACACACACACACACACACACACACAGACACACACTCATCACTTCCTCACTTGCTCTCACTCTGATTGTAGACTTGGCAGCTCAGCAAGAGTGTCTTTGTGAATTACGAGCCGCACATCACGCCTCATCAAAACCCCAAATATTATGACCTGTGTAATGTTTTCAAACACTTCATATTATATATTTAGTTGATATGACAGAGCGTTGCCCACCATGCAGTCATTTGGTTTGATTCAGTGTGTACTTCTCTTGACAGACACACTGTACCTACAGCAAAACACTTTCCTGCAACCCACTAAACCAACAAGCCCGTCACCAGGACAGCAGTCGTGTTGTCTTTGCTGCCTTTGTTGTTTTCCTCTAATGTCTTGGCTGAAGTTGCCGCTGCTGTTGTTGATGATGATGTTCGCTTTTCCCTTTGGTCTTGTTCTGCACTTTGTGAGGACAGCGCAGTGATCTCATCTGTTTCGATCCCACGTATTTTTGGAAGTGTGTGTACGGTCTCTTTGAAGTCCACACTTCAAACCCTTCTTCCCAAGTCCTTATCACTCCCCCTGATGTGTGGTGAATGCTGCCTCTCGGCGCCGCTCTCTCTCTTTCTCTCCCCCTCTTTTGTCTTTCTCTCTTCTGAGCTGCAGCTAGTCCTCTCTTCCAGACACAAAGCCATGCCTCATTCACTTGTCCTCACCCATGTCTCCTCATCCAAATCATCTCTGCGCCCATTTCATTTTCTATTTCCCTTTTTTCTGCTCTGCCTCTGTTCTGTACCTTTTGTATTCTTTTTCTTTCTTCATGTTCTGTCTCTGTCCTTGTCTTCGTCCTTTCTCCCAAACTCTCTTTGCCTTTACATGCATGCATGCACACAATACAATAACACACACACACACACACACACACAGTGGAGTGTACATATCTCCAGCAGTCTTGAGAGTAAAATCCCTGAATGTGCTAGCATCCCCAGAGACTTAACCACTTTTCATATTCTGTTTGTTCCAATTTACTCCAAAATGATGTGTGTGCAGTCAGCATTGCCTCGGGACTAGTTAAGTTCTCTGTTTTCATAGAGTCTTGTATTCTAGTGCAAGATGGCGGCAGCATACAAAATGTGCACTGAAAGAAAAAGGAACAGTGTTATGAATGCACCACATCTACAACTGCCTCCAGCTTTCAGTGTTGCAAGATAACTGTATTTAGGATGTTTAAAAATCTCAAAGGACAAACCTACCTGCATTGTGTGACTCACCGCTTACGTCATCATGACACACTGGGAAGTAGGGCAGGAAGCTAAAGTGTGTGTGTTTGTGTTGTGTGCGTCCAGGTGCCCTGTGGATGTGTATCGTACTGAATCCTCACTGTAAGCCGGAGCAAAAGTCATCATGGCTGCGCCAGCTGCGCAGATGGAACAGTGTGGACGTCTGCCCCTGGGAGGATGGTAACCACGGCAACGAGCTGCCCAACCTCACCCACTCACTGCCTCAGGGTGCTCATGGCAACCAAGGTCAGAGATTGACAAGTTTTGTATATCTGTCAATAACGTATTCATGTTAACGATTTCTCCCAACAGTACAGGTGAGGCGTGTCACATGTACTGTAGCTTTACGACACTAATAGAGTAACTTCAGTCCAACAGGGAAGAATCATCTCAAAATCTCATTGAGCATGTTTTCCATTCTGCCTAAAAACTGTCAACCAAGAAGTCAATCTGTTAGAGGTTATTTTTCCATGTAGCACATTCACACACGAATCCTTTGCTTAGTTTAGACAAAAACACAGTCTCCCTTTGATTTAAAACACTCTGGCAGATTTTCTGCAGTGGGAAGCCGAAACAGACTGCCAATATTCGAGATGATGGTTATGTTTGTTTTCAATAATTATGTTAATGCCCAAATATTAACATGTCATTAATAGGTATTAAAATGTTTGAGCTGTCAAAACAAAAACAATCAAATGACCATGTATACAGCAAACTAACTGTTATACTCTGATTTTGTGCCACAGAAAAAGTTAAGCTACACTCCCTCAAGTCAAATTTGATTGAAGAAGGAGAAAATATTATTAAAGCAGTTCTGTCACATATTCTGTATGAAGAAAGTTTCAGCCTAGGCTTTGAATTATAAACTACACGTGTAGGATTGAAAAAGGAGGCATTTTGGGAAACATCATATCCAGGGGGTTTGGATTTTGGCTCATACTCGCACTAAAATCCTTATTCTCTTGGTCTTTCATGTTTAATTGTGACCATTCTGCTTTTAAATTTGTATTTCTTATGAGTCTCACAGCTTTAGTTACAGAATGAACCACATCAGTAACTTTGACATGTCTTCTTCTGCAGAGATGCGACCCCACAGGACTGTATTCACACGGGCCATTGAGGCCTGTGACCTCCACTGGCAGGACCGTCATCTGCAGCACATTATCGCCAGTGACCTCTATGCCAACTACTGTTACCATGACAACCAGGAGGGTTCCCTTTTTGACTCACGCGGCTGGCCTTTGTGGCATGGTGAGTGTGTATGTGTATAAGTGCAACTCAGATAAGTTATTTATACACCGCAGGTTGCATTGAGAATGTGCAGCATTCACTGAAAGAATACATTAAACTCACCTTTTCTTCAGAACATGTACCGACGGCCTGTGCGAGGGTGGATGCCCTGCGTTCACACGGCTACCCAAGAGAAGCCCTCAGACTGGCCATCGCAGTGGTCAACACGTTACGACGGCAACAGCAGAGGCAACTAGAGCACTTTCGTCGACATAAGAAAGGTGAAACTTGTTGAAAGGGCATCAGTCTTTGAAGTGTCCGGGTCTTCAAATGCTTTTTTCCGCCTTCCTTTATTTGCTGAGGCTTCTCTGCAAATCACAAAATTTCCTTCCAGAGTATATATGCTTTAAAATACATGTGTTTGCAGGACTTTGTGTTAAAATAACAACCATTTCTTTGTCTCAGAGCTGCTCCATAAAGGCCATACTTCCATTACCAACATGGAGGGCTGGGTGGGTCACCCCCTGGATCCCATCGGCACCTTGTTCAGCACGTTGACAGAGTCAGGACGGGCAGGGGAGGAGGGATCCAATACCTGTTTAGACCTCTCAGGTACAAACATAAATTGTACATTTTTAATATAATTCTCGCTCTGTGGAAGCATATGTAAATCCTGAGCTGACACAAATCAAGAAGATCCTGCTATATCTTTTGTATATTACTACTTACTTTTATAATACAGTTGTAGAATAACATATCCTATTCATGTGCTGTAGAACTGAAGACACTACTAAGACTGTAGTTATGTGTAAACTGTGAATAATTCCTAATTATGTAAGAAACATCATAATATTTACATATTTTGATGGCGGCGCCATAATATGGCAGCAGCTGCACAGGTTTTTGGGAGAAACTGTGCATCGTAATCTCGTTTGCTGTGACATGCTGAATGTTTCGTTCTGCTGTGACATGTCAAATAACAATAAAGTTTCAATATTTTATTCAGTTTTTGTTCCACATCCTATGTATTACCAGTGGTGTAATTTTACTGACTTGATAAAATGCTTGATTTAAATATCTCTGCCTTTTTGATTACTGAGATCCATAAATCATATGTTTCTGATATTTCATTTTCTAGATGTAAATTAGAATGGAGATGAAAGCACTCCTAGTTTATACACAAATTCACCTTCAGTCTCTTTCTCTTATGTTATCATTCCTCCTTTTGGTTTTTAAATTCTCCTCCCCAAGCTGCTATAACTCTACGTCCCACATTGCCTCCCCTTTTCACAGAATTTGCCCTAAACCTTGAACAAAAGAATACTCCAGTGGTGTTAATCTTTACTTTGGATGGTCATTGTGTCCAGACCTCTGCTGTGTGACTGACACACCAGTTTTCTTTAGGAGACAAGCTCATCTGGTGGCCAAACCTCAGAGAATACCAAAAACACAGGACACCACTTTACACCATCGCATTCCCATTTAACCCGCTTCCACCTCTCTTGTTTTACCATTCATCTCCTCTTCATAGACTGCTCAAGTGTAGTAAGCCGCGCTGATCTCCAGCGAATGCCCGTACAGCGATTGCTAGGAGATGGCGAATCGTACGTGGCACTGGCAGTGGAGACGGCTCTGATAGGCTTGGGTCAGCAGCGGGTGATGCCCGATGGGCTGTACGCTCAAGAGAAGGTGTGTCGCAATGAAGAGCAGCTATTGGCCAAGCTGCAAGAAGTGGAACTGGACGACTCCCTGGTCAAAATCTTCCGTAAACAAGCTGTCTTTCTACTAGAAGGTGAGGAAGATGATAATATTTCGTTCTTAATCTCCCTTATTTCACCATAAGCTGCGCTCACACATATATAAATGCATGCATTCAGATACGTACACACCCTATGCAGTCCTTTTCTCTCCCTCTACTTTCCTCCCACACTCCAAAAGCTTACACTTTCTTGCTTAAACAGGAAAAAACACATTGGACTCTGTCTCACTATTTATTATCCTTTCATTTTGTGGCGCAAATAGAGGCTGAGCTGCCCTGGGCCAGACCAAAATGAGCTCTTTACACAGTAACACCAGGGGTATTGTGTCAGCACACACATGCGTGCACACACAACAGTGTGTACATTTACAGAATGCGACGACTGGGGTTTGGTTATGGGAAAAGGAGGTAGGAGGAGGGAGGGGGTGTCACATCCTGGAGGGCCCGGCCCAGTCAGGCTCAACTCCAGACCCCACCCAAACCCCAGCCATGCCTCTGCCCTGGCGCGACCACCCACCTCTGGCTCCGTTACTAATAGAGCGCCAGGCTCCGAGGCCTCCGCGGGCCCCTGGAGGCTGCAGCCGCGCCACTGTGTGATGTGGTCTGTGGCTTAGGAGCCTGTTGGGGTTTAAAATAACCCACCAGAGACAAGGGGAAGTGCAGGAAAGGGGGGAGGGAAGAGAAAGAGAGCATGAGGCCAAGCTCACACACACGACCATATGGTTTTTGACGTCACAGTTTGTTTTAATGCCACGTGGCTCTGGTTCTTCCTGGCTGGGGGGGTGCACAATATATAAGCAGACAATTAATTTTATGCTACAGTATATAAATAACAAGAGTCAAATAAAAAGTCATTCCTTTTTTGTTTCAGCTATACATACACTGAAGTTTAAAGGTACAATACATAGCGTGTATTTGCTTACACGAAGTTTGTGTTATACTGAGACCTGGTTGTTTGTTGAGAATAGAGAGTTATATTTCTAAGTTAATGGTGGCTAATGTTGCACACTGTTACCGCTGTAGAGGATCAGACAGCAGGCACTGAAGCATTTGTCAGGAAGCATAAAGATTTTCATTGAAAATGAATGATTTTCAAGGTACATTATAACTCTGCTATTAAAGCTGCATATGGCTTTTGTCACCAATTTTTCATCAAATCTGTAAAACCCCAGTTATAGCCTAAGTATCACAAATCCGAAAGTCTGTCCGTGCTTACTCACCTGAATCTCTTCTCTCTTCGTGATACTTAGGCTATGACTTGGGTTTTACAGATTTGATGAAAAATTGGTGATGAAAGTCAGTCAATCAATCAATCTTTAGTCATATGCAGTTTTAAGTGGAAAAAGAAAAAGTGATTAATACAAGATATTTTCTTAACATATGTTATATGTTACACAAACCGTAATCTACTTATACTGTTGTTGTTACATTATTATTATTTTTTTGGTGTTCATCACTAAAACTGACCCCTCCTTTTGTGCTTCCGTGCAGCTGGTCCATACTCTGGTCTGGGAGAGATTGTCCACAGAGAGAGTGTTCCCATGCACACCTTCGCCCGCTATCTCTTCACCTCTCTCCTACCTCACGACGCTGAACTGGCGTACAAAATTGCACTGAGAGCTATGCGGTAAGTCTCTTTCAGTGTGTGCGCGTGTGTGTCAGATCTTGTAAATGACTTTTAATCGACTCTTGACTTGATTGAGACAAAGTAAAGTTTGCGTTTATGTGTCGGTTTGGTGATCAGCTTAAAAAATATGGCTGGTTCACTAAAGCAAAGACTAATTGTAGTCAGCCAGCTTTCATTAGACTTTACATTACTTTCCCAAATTGCTTTCACCCACTTTCCATTCAGATTTCAAATGTCAGTGACCAGAAACTCATGGATGGCCTCAGATTTGTCTAAGCATTTTACTAGAGCATAAGATTTTATCGTACTTTAACTTCATACACTGTGTGTGTAGCTGGTGGTCCGTCCTGTTTGTAGGCCTGACTGTGTGTTGTCCATGTGATCTCTCTATATTAAGCCCCTGTGTGTATTAATCTGTGGATAATGTGTACATGTGTATGTGTGTTAATCAGTCTGTGCTGCTGTGTTTTGATGTTGTGACTAGTGGGAGCTGGATCAGTGAATATTAATTACATTAATGAGACTGTAATTAGTGTGGCTGTAATGAGGAGGAAACACACACACATACACACACACACGTACACATGCAGGGCCAACAGGGACAGGGCAGCGTGGGGAAGATGTTTGTTGTGTTTCTACAAAGCTGGGCCTCTCATAGTCCAACACTGAAAAACACTAACTGTCAAAATGATTAGCAAATGAATGGGATGCGATGTGTTCAAGGCTTGAACTATAATGTCGGACAAAAGGGCGACAGATAAGGCAAACACACCGTTCACACATCCCCTGCAGTTAACCAGTTAGGAGGCGTCAGGAATTGAAATAATGTGCTTACAGAACCAAAACTACACGGTTGGCTTTTTATGGAGGGGCCGTGTGGTTTCAAGGTTGCGCACCCGACCTCTGCATGTCCCCTACTTGCCTCTAACCCATGTCCCAAACCCGTTTTCCCTGAGTCAGCCTCTCCCTTTCCTCACTTGCTACTTCCCATCACCTTCCCTGCTTCCTCCCCTCGCCGCCTCCATCCTCACTCTTGGGGTGTGAAACCAGCGATTTAGAATAATATGGCCACTTATGGGTGCTCCTGGGAGCCAGAGGTGTCTACTCAGCACATAATGAATGTGTGTAATGTAGCGTAGTGTAATATGATAGCATATACCTCCTCGCTCCCACGGGATAGCGGACAGTTAAATATAGAGGAGGAGGTAAAGGAACCAGGGCTATTTTAATGGACCCATTATAACACTATCATTGATACAAGGAGAGAGGGAAAGTCTAGCTCTCTCTCTCTCTCATTTTCACACGCACTTTTTCCCTTTCCACTTCCTTTCTCTATTTGTCTTGTTTTCTCCTACCAGCTCTTTGTATAAAAAAAAAAAAAAAAAGAATGAGGCTATATCCACGAGAGTGCGCACATCCAGTAGATTTATAGTATTTTTAAGTGTTTGTGTATTTATGTGCTGTAGCTGAGGCTAATTAAAGCATGCCTTAAAGCTTGCCAGGGCAGCATATGCAGTGCGATGACTTGGTGTGAGTGGCCAAAACAAAAACAAGTTCTTGAGTTGCCCAGAATTTGACTGTAGCAACAGAGGAAGATGAAGAAGAAGAAGAAGAAGCAGCAGCAGCTTGCCGCCTCTCAGGAGGCTGTCCTTATCTCAACTCTTTGGAAAACACAACTCCCAGTCGCCTGTTATCATATGAGATTTCCATATGCGATACGAGTGTCCCAATGCTAATGAATCTAGATCCCCTCTGTAATCCACAACCTTTGATTCTCTGCATAATCCATAATCTTTAAATATGCAGCAGTGTATAGCATAAATGCAGTCTTAGCATTAATTGAGACAATGATATGCCAATGACATTCACAGAGAGCTGACACCTTCTCTTTTTCCACGTTCTAACCTCTGACAGCATGCTAATTTGTCATCATTTTCATCATTTTATAATTTAACCATCCTACTGTTTGTGTGAAAAGCCAGACTGTAAAGCAAGACGCTCGGAATTTAGTTGTTCTTTATGGAGACGTGTACTGTAAACATAGGTCATTTGTTGAAAAGAACAGAGCAATATCAGCAGCAGTAAATCTAAAAACTTCTCTAGGTTAAACAAAGAGCTGTAGCATTGTTGTAAATTCTTTACCAGTTGGTATGTCAAGAGCTGTGAACTGATATTCGGGGTCACCTCTCCAGCTTCTTAGCGGTCTCAATGAAAATTTCAAGTTTGTGTATAGAGCGGAGGCCTTCCAGCGGATGTGTAGCTTAGCTGATAGAAGTGTGCTAGATAAATTATGGAAGTGAAGGGTGTTTACAGTCAGAAGGGGGAAAGACCATGAGGTAGAGAGGTCAGTAGTCATGGTGAGGCTGACCAGAAACCAAAAGAGACTCAGGATTTAGGTAAAATGTGGCTGGACTGCTTTTTATCAACATGTCACCCTTTTTTCATCTGTTTTACTAGTTGTGCACTTCGTTCTGTTAATTTAAATGCATTAGTATGGATGTGCACATTCTTATGGTCCCTTTGCAGTTTTATTTTACATAATCATCCTTTTTCTGTTTTGTTTTAATGAACGAAATAGTAAGCGTGACTCAGGAAAACAATAGCTCATAATGTTGACACCATATTCTGGAGGTGTGATTGTAAAATATCGGTTTGTGAGTAGATGAATTTTCATGTAGAATGGTGAAATTAATCAGACACTGGATTATCACAGATACTGTCTTTAAGGTGAAGGAATAACAGCTTTAACCCATAAAGACCCAGCACTACTTTTATGGCAGTTCCCAAATGAAGTTTTCTCTATATCTAACTTTTCTTAAGTGATTTATCACCATTTATTTATAACAGTATCCTCTGTATTTTCATTCATTCATTCATTTTGTGTTTTATCAGTATAAATAAAACATTTCCCTGTATTTAATTCACTGATCATGTAGGTGTTCATAAAAGCTCAGATTAAAGTTGAGGATTTTTTAAAATACATTTTAATATCTTTTTTTTAGTAAAATATATCATTAACTGAACATAAACCAAGTATGTCCATCCACTGTCATTGATCCAATTCCATGGGTTTTATTGGTGAAACAATGTTGTAGAAGATGACGGTGTTTCCACATTCACTACGAAGCCTCTGAAAGTCCAAACACATCATATCTGATGACCATTAAAAGTCGGCAAACTACATTTTACATCAATTATTTACATGGATTGATCGGATTAGTGGATCAACAGGTATTAAACATTTTAGATCAGTAGATGCTTTTGGTCAGTGATGGATGTTTGGGTCTTTATGGGTTAAAAAAAGACAGAGACCCTAGATCTGTCCAGAACCTTTGGGATCTTACTCTTATTCTTATCTCCACATGCCACATGAGCTCATGATGTCCACCATGTTCCCCCACAGAGTCTGCACCGTTGCCCTTGAATATTTGTGTTGCTATGAATACTGCTGTGGCCCTTTCAGATGTGACAGGGTGCTACAGTGCCACAGGACCCATTTGACACCAAAGCCGCCCCCCTCATTCCTGTTCACAACCACACACAAGGATTGATTGCCTCTTACAGCTCTCCCATTTAGTGTTTTTTTTTTTTTTTTTTTTTACTGTATATCATTGGTAATGCACATTTATATCTAGGCGAGGCGGTGCAATAAAGAAATATGAGTTTAATTTGATGTTTTAAGCACACTTGACATTGAGTTGAGAGTTTCTACGGTGTTATTGCGCAGAGTAGATGATCATGTTTATAGCGGATGTGCACCATTTTGCAGTAGTTTACAAGGTGCTCAATGAGAGTGCGCCCGTGGCAGGGAATACACTGTACTTGTGCACAGATTGAGTGCTTCAGAGGAGTCTGTGAGGATTCTTTTTTTTTTTTTTTTTTTTTGTTTCTTATGGAACAATAGCCCAGTATGGATTTTCCTCCCAACATTTTGAGGAGGTTATTTTTCAGCAGTCCAGGCCTCTCAAGCTCCCATCCAATGGAGGCCTCTGGCTCTCTGGTGAAAACCAAACAAAGACAGGAATGTTGATGAGGCCTCCATCTTTACCCAGGGCCTTTTTCTTTTGCTTTGCTACACCCCAGGAATCTTCCAGAAGGCCCCAGTGTGGTGGAAGCTTTTAGCAGCTCTTTAGATGTGTGTGGAATGAAGCTGGCTGTTGCTAAGGCTTCCAAACATCCCCATTTTACACTAAGTGTCAGTGTTCACACTCACACGTATCTCGGCTGGGGTTTTGTCACCTTCTCTCTTCTGAGAGACGAGGCCTGCTTGTGCCCTCTTGGGCAAAAACTAAGTGAAGACCAGGCCGTTTTTGTACATGCCTTCACTCCGGTGGCTACAGTATCACATGCACTTTGCTCTGAAATTGAAACTGGCATTTAGCATCACGTTGCTTTTACAGGGCTGCTTTGATGTGTTTTCAAAAGGGCAGGTGTGTGTGTGTGTGTATGTGTCTGAGCGTGTGTGGCGTGCATGCGTGTGTGCGAGGGTGCGCTGGCTCTTTTCATTCATGTGTGTCGGTATTTGTTTGATGTGTGTCCAGCCTTACGGGGCTGGAAGGTGAATTCCTTAATTTCCCCGTGGACTCAATTAGCTTTGTGATTGGCTGAGAGAAGGCCAGGTTGTGCTGTCTTCTGAAGGAAAGAAGACCTTTGAAACTGAGGTGGGAGCGGAGGGAAGGGAAGTGAAGCAGAATAGAAGATGAGCTGGCCACAGTGGTAATGGTGCTAGTGCTTTTGGTGCTGGTGAAGACTTGGCCCTGTCAGTTTTATTATAATGAAAGGAACTAGTGAGCTGCTTTATCCACTAGCAGGTGTTGCATGGCACTGACTTCATTATGACCAATTAGAGTGAAGAAAATACTAATTATACCTTGGTTTCTAGGTGATTAAGTACTAGGTTGGAGGTAAATTGCAGGGATAGGCTAACTTTAATCCCCCTGTGATCACTAAAGTCATCTCCATTTTGAAGTCACTTTCAGACTACTCATAATGAAGACTCTTTCTGTCTGTACAGTATTTCTGTCTGTCTTTAAGTCTGCTCATCACCATAACAAGAAAGCGGTGATTTCAGTGTGATGGTTTTCACATTCGGTCGACACCTCTCTGCTTTTTCCACCCTTTAAAATACTCTTCATTTTTCCGTTTTCTCCAGTTGTGTCAACTTTTGTTCAAATATATTCATAAACGCTGAAAATATGATAATGCAGACAATAATAACTCGTCTGCAAAGTAATGCTCCTGGATGTGTGAATTGCTAACTCAGCTCTGTTTCTGATTGTCCTTCGTCAGGTTGCCGGTGTTGGAGTCAACGGCCTCATCCAGTGACCTGTCGAGACCCCACCACATCGTGTCTGTTGTGCCCAACCGCTACCCACGCTGGTTCACCCTGAGCCACATTGAGTCTCAGCAGTGTGAGCTGGCATCCACCATGCTCACTGCAGCCAAAGGTGCACACATATTCCCAAATCCACACAGAAATGAACACAATACATAGAAGAAAATATGTAGAAAATACGATTTTTGCTGACTTGTTCAGTGTAAGTAAGATGCCAGATGGTGTTACCAACACACACACTGTAAAACTGCAGTGTATATGCAAATAGGTGCAGTTATCATCTCTGTCGTATTCTGAAACGTTCCTGTCTTGTTTCTTAACTCAGGTGACAGTCGAAGGCTGGAGACAGTCCTGGAGTCCATCCAGAAAAACATTCACTCTTCGTCTCACATCTTCAAATTGGCACAAGATGCATTCAAGATCGCCACTCTGATGGACAGCCTGCCCGACATCACACTTCTCAAAGTCTCTCTGGAGCTGGGACTGCAGGTATGTACCAGTACCCATGAATGCGGTAAAACTGGATGCATGTTTACATATCATGTCTCAGTCTCTCTTTTTTTTTTTTTATGTTAGCAATGAGTGGCCTGGTATATAGTTTATGTACTTAGGATTTTTTAATGAAGTGTAATTTAACCAAGAAAGATTTGTTGACATTAAGAATCTATTTTATGAGAGCATCACAGCCAAGGAGGGTACCTGCACAGTTAGGAAGGTTTAAGAAAAGGCTGCAGCCATAAATTCATAATTTGTCAGCCTCATAGCATAATTGCCTAAGTATTATTTTTGGCCAAAGTGTGATATTTGTGTAACTTTACTCTCCAAATACTGCTGCTTCATGTTGCATCATTGGCTATGATCTGAAAAAAAAAATATGACAGTGAGGCTAGGAGATACAAATACATCATACATACACAACAATCAAAATAAAAAAAATACAGTCATATACTATAACAAATTATTAACGTTATTATGAAAATGACTTGTGCCGAGCATCTACAGCTGAAGGAGCCTGCCTCTTAGTTGCTTAACATTACTTTGGATGCGTCTAATGAGACTAGCTCCACAAGTTTCAGGCCATTTTGTACTTCATTCCAAGCAAATGGAGTAGCATCTCCCAGTCAGGCACAGAACTCTGAACAGACAGAGAGAATAAGTCATGGGTTTGAAAAGTGTCGACGCCTATACTTTACTCACAAATAGAGTAGCAGTGGAATAGATTTGAAGATACAGTGGAAGCAGACCTAAAATAGACTTTAAGTAACCCTGTGGGTGAATAAGGCAGATCATCTAATTTCAGTGTGTAGTATTTTGTAGGCTTTTGTTACCATATTAAATTATTTAAAAAGGCTTTCAACTATAAGATATGAGTCTGTTAAAAAACTGTTGAGCTTTTACACTGCAGTACTTAAGTGTATTGTTGAAGTCATACTTTAATTTGGTA
>JAPQRP010000030.1:34614335-34648222 GCA_037367295.1 Apogon hyalosoma
TGCTTTTAGGCATTCCATGTTTTCTTTTCTGTCTGTTTTAGTCACATGATACACACAGGAGTTAGTACTGGATTGTAAAACCATTGTTTTTGCTAACTTTTGATGGTCTAGTAGTTTTTTTCCCCACAACTGTATCTAAACAATCTCTTTTCTTTTTCAGTCATTCCTTCTTTATCTTCTCACATTTGTTTGCATATTCCAACAAACAGATACTTTCTTCATTTTATTTATCCTTTTTTTTTTTTTTTTTTTTTTTTCTACCTCATGTGTATCTTGTGGCCTCCTCATACACTACACAAGTATCTTGCTTTCAATCACTGGTATCTCTGCATTCTATAAATGAACAGAACACACATTAGTTTCAGTTCTTCAGTGCCTTTATGCCCAAGTTTACTTCAAGTGCACATGAGGTGAAGGCAGAATGGCTAAATGAGCACAGCAGAAGTCTGCCGTGGAGCACATACAGATCATCCACAGCTATCAGCCCCATCAATGGGCACAATTACAGAACTTGTTGTGCTGTATCATGGCCTAAGTGTAAGTACAGACTCTGCGGGGGGTCGTAGACAGCATTCAGATGACGCACACACGTTACAGACACACACACTGCTCCCCCCTAGTGTGTGGCTATATCAGGCAGCCAAGCAGGGAGTCAGGGAGCAGTAACAGGGCTATTAGGACTCCCAGGGACCCTATCGATCTCCTCATTGATCCCCTCCTGCCTCGGCTGGTCCAGACAACTGTGAGGTTTTATACAGCTACTACAAGAAAGAGCAGTGTACAGTATGGACAAGAGCATAAGTAGATGAACAGAACATCAACACAAAGACAGCTAAAAGTGTGGGAGTGAAAGGCATCAGAAACAGAGGAAGGTGGTGCTTAAAAAGTCTTCTTTTGCACTTTATTTTTTTACTGCCACCTTCCCTGGTTCATTTAATTTCTGTGAGCCCACATTTTCAAATTTCTCCTTCTCTGTCTCTCTCTCTTGAAGTAACATAAAGTACATGGCTCAGAGTCAGATATATCTCTGTAATCTGTTTCAGAGTTTCCAAAATGATAAAATGACGGCATGGCAGGAGAAAAAGTGAATGGCTTTATAAAGATGTTATCCCACATTTGGAGCAGAGGAGATTTATAATCTGTGACAAAACGGAGAAAAATCTGAACCACAGTCCCTGGTGTATGAGAGCACCGTGGTTATGGAAACCAGGCAGCAGTCTGGAACCATCGCACTGCTTCCAACTGGATCTCATTACATACACACATCTGACTTAAAGACTCGAAAACATGCTTGACATATTTGGACAAAATGTAGTGACTAAGTTCAATACTTTACTTTTTTCAGCTGAGTTTACAAAGCCATACTGCAGGACACTCACTAATTGGTGGCCTTGGTTAAAATAACAATAATCCAATGTCGCCCCCGTTAGACCTGTCTTGGTACTGCTGCTGCGCACACACACACACCTACACACGCATACACACACCTACACACACACACACAGCGCTGTAGACCTCCAAAGTGCTGTGTATAAATAACAAGCATGTCATTTTAATAACCGATAGTCATTCGCTCTGTGCATGCCTCATGTCCATAGTTGTGTCACTGTGTCCTGCTGAGCGTGGAGTGCAGACCCTGATGTGTATTAATGCCAGATGGGTTGGCAGGTCCTCATCAGAGTCCAGCTGATTAATAACTGGCCCTTCACTCCTTCCTTCACAACTAATGGCTCTCTGTCTCACTCTGTCTATAATTATCACTCAATAATGAGGTCTAAAAGAAGCCACGGTGTGTGTATGTGCGTAGTCCAAGCATGGTAGAGTTTAATGTCAGGGTTTACAGATTGCTCTTGTTTCAGGCACATTTAATTTACAATGTACAACCTCTGAATATTACATTTTAAAAGGCTGAAAAGTTCACATTCCTCATTTAAAGGGTCAATTACAGCTAATGAGAATAATGCCTTATGAAGAGTTGTTTCCCGGAGGTTTTTTGATCAAGGATATAGTCACTACAAGAAACAGCTGGTGGCTTGTTTAAAGCTCATCCAAGGTGAAGGTTATAATAATCAGACATCATCATGCTCAAACAAATATATTGTGATGGATTCCTCACTAATACAGCAAGTTAAACTCCAATAGGAACAAAATATAACAAATATAATGAAACAAATATACCAACTCCAACCCTAATGTGGTGTTCATTGTTTAAGGGCCCCAACTTAATGAAAAACTGATGTTTAACCCATAAAGACCAGTACTACTTTTGTGGCAGTTCCCAAATGAATTTTTCTTTGTATATAGCCTTTCTTAAGTGATTTATCACAATTTATTATAATATTATTCTCTGTATGTTTGCACTTCTGCAGTGAAAATAAAAATTTTCCTATATGTAATTTACAGATCATGTACTTTAATCATCATTCTAATATTACATTTGAGGGTTATTGTATCAAAAACAGAGAAAACTTAAGAAAAAGTGACTTTTCTAGTAAAATGTATCATTAACTGAATGTAAAAAACAAGAAGCTCCAACAACTGTCATTTATCAAAGTACGTGGGTTTTACTGGTGAATCAATTTTGTAGAAGCTGACGGTGTTTCCACGGTAACTACAGAGCCTCTGAACGTCCAAATGGGTCATATCTGATGACCATGAAAAGATGAAAAACTGCATTTTACACCAATTATTTGCATGTATTGATAGAATTAATGGATGAACAGGTATTAAATATTTTACATCAGTACATGGTTTGAGTTGCCAGTGGTTTTTTGGGACTTTATGGGTTAACAATCAAACTAATGTATTCCAATGGTTGGGTTTTAGTCCTCATGTGGTCTCACTAAGACCTTATATTTTACTGAGACAGATGTTGCTTTTTAGCAGTGGTCAAAGAGAACATATGTTATTGATTGAGCTTATGATCACATAAGGTTTTTGATTCATGTGTAAGGAACCAAAGGTGTGAAACAGCTGTAAAACTTTAATAATATGAGAGATAACATCTACTAATGTGTTAACAGTCCTCATAATGAGAGGGCTCCTGGAAGTATTTTCTTTTCTTTTCTTTTCTTTTCTTTTTTCTTTTCTTTTCTTTTCTTTTCTTTTCTTTTCTTTTCTTTTCTTTTCTTTTCTCCTGCAGTTGATATTTTTTAGTCACAGACACAGAAACCCCAAAAGCAATCATGGATTACTGGGTAGAAAACACACTGTGACACGAGTGAAGGCAAACTTCTGACTGATTATAGTCCGCTTTATTCATGCAGCACATTGCGTGTCATTCTCCTGATCTCAGTGCTTCGGTTCAGTTTTTCTTACAGGTCAGGAGCAAGTTCATTATATCAGATGGTGCATTTTTTTGTAGCTATGGTAAATGAGGATAGAGTAGATAGAATAAACACTATCTTCTGGGACAAGCTGTTAACTCCACCGTTATCATCATCCAATCTGACTAAAGTACCTGTACTGTGGTACAGTTTGCCATCTCACTGTGCCACATGTCAGATCAATCTAGTTCAGCCACTAATATCTGCATCTGCTTAATCATTATATAGTGCTATTATTAACACTCATTACTTGGCAATTTCTTCTTATGAAGAAGTTGATACTCTATCTCATTCAGGCATCACTGGTGTGTTAACCTGTCAAAAAACAGCGGTGTGGTGCAATATGTAGATACTACCCAGGCTGGGTTTAGGGGATTAACTGCACACTGATAATGCTGATAAGATTCATAAAACCATCACACTCTCCAAGTGCCAATGAGAGAACTAATGCGCTGCATTCACAACAAGTGTTGAGGAGGTGTGGACAGCTTTCATTCATAATATCGTCCACGAATAGCTTTACAGCGCCATTCATGAAGAGGTATTATTAATGATGAGCTATGACGATACTGAGCAATAAAGAGTGACGTACAGCGTGCAGGCTGTAGGTCAAGGGGAAAAAGGACAGACAATTCCATTTATGAGAAAATGATGCTATGATTTTTACATATTTGTCAGATGCTGTATAATGATATGATTCCGTTTATGGGAAGCATTTCCATATGGTGTATCTTTACTTGTCATGGTGACTTTGGCTGTTGGCTAGTCATAAAAAAAAAAGAAAAAAAAAACTCTAGAACAATGCCTAAAAATATCACTGTGGAGGTACGACTCCTTGAAATGTAACCCTGACTGGAGCTCTTTTGAGATACAGTCAATATATTTGCTAACAACAAACAACAAAAAGTGTGGCACATGTGTTTATGACTTTGAGCTCCTGATGTTATTCCAGGTGTAGTTAGTGCTGTTTTTTACATTAATATAAAATGAGATTTTTTTTCAGTACAACAGAATGAGTGCTTTCTGCTTCAACCCATAAAGACCCAGATAGCCACTGGCGACCAAAAGCATCTGCTGATCTAAACTATTTAATACCTGTTGATCCACTAATCCTATCAATACGTGTAAATAATTGGTGTAAAATGTAGTTTGTCATCTTTTCATGGTCATCAGATATGACCCATTTGGACGTTCAGAGACTCCGTAGTGAACGTGGAAATGCCATCATCTTCTACAACATTGACTCACCAGGAGTTTGAGCGATGACAGTAGATGGAGACACTTGTTTTTATGTTCAGTTATTGATATCTTTGCTGAAAAAGTCACTTTGTTTTCAGTTTTTTTGGTTTCTAATATAATTACCTTCAACTTCAATCTAAACTTTAATGAAAATCAACATGATCAGTAAAGTAAATAAAGGAAAATACATTATTTACACTGAAAAAAATGCAAAATACAGAAAATAATATTATAACAAATGGTGATAAATCACTTTGGAAAGGTTAAATAGAGAAAAAAAATATCATTTGGGGATTGCCACAAAAGTAGTACTGGGTATTTCTGGGTTAAATTCTGAATTGTGAATTACTGCTTCTGTTTTAAAGTGTATAAAAATGTATACTTAATTGAGCATACATTCACAATAACCTTGTGTACACTGCATACACTGAAGGTTTTTAGTCCAAACTTCAGTTTATTTGGATTGTTATGAAGCCCTGTCACACTGTGTACATGTGAGACAATTTTCTGGTTCATAAAAAAGGTTCAAGGGAAAAACACCTTATGACTTTCCTGCAATAGAGAGTCAAAGCTCACATCAACTGTTTTGACAGTTCTATTGTGCAACTGCGTTTTATCAGTGTGTTCTGTCTGACTCTGCAGGCCTGGTGCCAACTGTTTTGCGGGACGGGATGACTAAGTAGCACCTGGGATTTTTTTTCATTTGTGTCACTTTAGGTCAACATTTTGACAAATTAAGTAAATGAAGTTCATTTTAGGTTTAGTTCACCGTGAATATCTGAGCTTGATATATTTACAGCAAGGGTAACCATGTGGTGTAACATTCAGGAAAATTCGCAATCTGGTTTAATGCATTCACTTTTAACAATCTTCAACTATCATAATAATATGAAAGTCAAAAGGAAAAAGTAGGATTTATAAGAAAATAGCAGATGTACTAAAGTGGTCTGATGAAAAATAGAACATACTGTATTTTAATGTGACATTTGTGTTAATGTATTATTGACAAGTAACTGGAATTGCAATTGTAAACTTAATAAATTCAGAGGATCAGTCAAAACAATTATTAACTGTCGTGCTGTTTGTGAGTTAATATAATTAAGCTGCTGTAATTATTCCCGTCCATATTTGGATGCATAGTATCTATATGTATATAAAATCCTTCATATGTGGTTTATTTATTATTTCCATGACGATCACCGTTAAGTGTGCTTCAAATGGGTCATTATACAACCTTAACCCTTTATCGGGGAAGTGACTATTTTTTGGTAATTTCCGCACTCATTACAAGACAGTGACAGCAACAGTTGCAGTGAGTCAACAATCTCAGGTCCAGTGTGGTCTACAGGGTCTGTAAGGTCCACCTCTGCATGAACAGTGAGTGTTTTGTGCTTTGTTAGGTACCATGAAGTAATGGTACTAATGTAAGGAATGATGTTCAAAGGGATCATGTGGATGTGGACAGGGGTCTGGATCAGCACGCATGTTATTCTAATGTTTTCAAAGTGATGTTCTAATGTTCTAACATGTATGCTCTTTTCACATTACACGTGTTTTTCTTGTATTTTGTTCTATATACTTCTTGGATTTTTTTTTTTTCCACTTACGGGTAAGAAACTAAATATGGTAACTTCACTGACCTTGATTTTTTTACATGACAAAAAAACTTTTGCAAAATTTCACAAAAGTAATAAAGTCTTGTTAGGTCCTCCAATAACACACTAAGGTTAAAATGTTGAATTTCAGAGTATTTTTATGAGGGCCCTATGAAACGTTAAGGTGCATGAAGAGAAGAAAATATCCAGTACTTCTCAAGTAATAGAGTAAGAGTAATATAGTCTTGACCTTGATCCCCTTAGGCTCCCTTGTATGAATCTACTAAAAGTTGAGAAACAGACAATTTTAGAGCTATTGTATATCTACTAAACCCCACAAACAAGTCTGAGTTGGAGGAATGTAAATTGCTGCCCGTGCGTGCTGGCTTATCAATATTTTGTTCAATTATATAACTCAAAACAGTTTTCATAGACTGTTTTTTCCTCTTTAGCAGCTCTACCTCTACAGTGTTTTTGACCTCAGATGTAACTGTTACGTGGTGTGTTAATATACAACTGAGGAGGCAGGTACAGCCCAGCCACCTCCCCTTAGGTGTGATGCAAACTTTGTCAAACTCACACGCCTTCAGCCACAGCCACATTTGCTTCTGTTCACACTACATGAGAAGGTCTGATTCTTTTCATCCTGAACTGTTGCAACAGAGATTTAAAATAACAACTAACAACCTCCTGTCTGATACCGGCACCGTCGTCTTTACTCCAACAGAGACAGAAAAAGGACAGTCTGTACCATTCACACAGAGGTAAATGATCATGAATGTGAAGAAGCAGCTGTGGTCCTTGGCCCGGATGGTGCTGCCGATCGTGGGATTTGCGTTGACTTGCATCGGCGCCTTCCTGGTGTCTCTGGAGGGCCAGTATGATCAAAACCTCAAGGTCATTCCAGCCTATATCATGATTGTATTCGGCTTCTTCGCTATGATCATCGGAGTCTTCTGGACAATTTGCAACAGCATGAAAAGCAAGGTTTACCAGAGAGGCGGGCATCAACAGCACGTCCAGGTCTTCACTATACAAAGGTGAGACTGATTCGATTCAATCTGTTTAAAAGAGCAAAGAGAAACTTAAGAAATACAATGACTGTAGAAGGAAATCTCCATGTTATCATTTTTGTGACTATATTCTTGTAGATTAATTTCTCTGCTCTGGAGAAATAAGCTACAAAAAGCCACACGAAGAATTCATTGCACGATATTTGTTGTTGTACGTAAAGCCATTTAAATACTGCTCATCTTATTCCAGTTTTTAAGAGTGACTTTTAAGCATCTGACCTAAAAAGCCATGTGAAAATCAGCTCAATAACAATGTATATGTTGTCTGATTTTTCCTCTGCAGACCCAGCTCCTTCCCTCCATCCTACGAGGAGTCACAGGTCAGTCAGGGTCATCCAGACTCATCCTCAGCGTTCATGGCAGTGGTGGACGGGGTGGACGTGGCCCTGAGCCTGGCTCCTCCGCTGTACTGCCAGGACAGCTCAGAGGTCCCAGACTGCACATGGAGCTGGGAACGACCTCCCCCTTACAGTCAAGTAGAGCGTGAACCGCAACAAACAATGGCTGCAGAGGAGCAGAGTGAAACCACATCTGCACACTGAAGGATGAAAGATTTGCCTAAATGGCTGAGAGACGAGGGAGTAAGGGATGATAGTACATAGACGGGGCTTCCAGAAACGCGGGGAAGTGACCGTGGATTGCTTGGCTGCCAAGTGATGGGATGGACCACGGTGACAAGTTGGCATGTGATTCAAGCCATGAATGTAAACCAGAGGTGGATCGCTGCACTTTAATGTCTGAGCTGAAGTAAACAGGTGACCATGAAGGTCTTTGGAGACATGAGTTGATTCATGAGTTTGTGGGGACAGAAGTTTGACGTTTGAACCATAAACTTGTTAAAAGTGTAGAACTGATTTAACTTTAAAGGATCTCTGCATGTCTGGATCAGACAATGCTTTCACTTTCACTTGCACTGTACCCAAAATTGTGCACTTTTAACACTGAGCACACCTGCACATTCATTACTAATGCTAATATAAGAGTCAAATGTGCAGGAAGGAAAATATTTGTTTAAGGATGTGTTGATGCGTTGTATTAAGAAAATATTAAAGTTATTCAAGCTGCTCTGTTTATTGTGTTCTGAATGTTTTCTAGCATGTAGACAGAGTTTGTAATGTATCTCCTCTTCACTTTTTTGACAAAAATAGGTTTAAGATAGATCTACCCATACTCAGATCAGTATTTTATGGAAGAACTTAGTTATATTATGTGTTAAAATAACATATTAACTGAAAGATTTGTTTACAGACTTAGATGGATATATAGGGTACACTGTGCAGCAAATCTCATGAAGTTGTACAACTATTCACGTCATCAAAACATTGATTTTTGGCTACTTGTGTCAGTGGTCCTCCATCACATTACGTTGCATTGCATTTAGCAGAAGCTTTTATCCAAAGTGACTTACAATAAAGTGGATCCAACAGAGCATCAGTGCTTAAGTACAATAAGCATGCCAAGCTCATAAGCACTTATGTGCTGGTTTACTGTGGTCTTCCTCACTTTTCTTGTCTAAGACTATGCCCTCAATGTCCTAACAAGCAGATTATATGTACACTATGGGGAGCTCAGCTGAAAAGTTCACTGTAATAAAAATACTGGTGTGTCAACAATGTTCTGCAGTGTTACAGCTCTTTTGTTTTCATGCGCATATTTTCATATGTGCATACTGACGTGGGCAAGACTACCTTTGTGTTTTCTGCTCAAGACACTTTGAATAAGTAACAGGAAAGTTAAAATTGAAAAAAAAAACAAACTTCTATCACAGAATGAAACTAAGGCTACTGTAAAGTCAAAATGATTAATTTGCTTATTATAAGCTGAATAAGTATTTTCTCGTCCTCACACGTGTCTCTACAGTGCAGTTTTTGTCTGTCCGGTGTCAGTATTCTGTCTGAAACTTGTTGTCATTCTGTGCAGACTTTAGAAAAGAAGCTGCAGATCTCTTTGCGGTTAAGTAAAATAAATGAATAAACGTAAAAAGCTTCTGGAAATGTTTTAACTCTATTCTAATATAAAGTATTTAACGAATGCCCCTAGACTAGTCTCTGATTCTAAAACATTAACAATGAAATTCCAGGTCAGACTTTTTTCTTCAGGATTCATTCATTCACATTCATGCCCTGATCTTCATTTAACCTCAGAAAGAAACCCTGACATTATAAAACAGTCGAATGGGGCAATAACCTGTAATAGCTGACAGGTAATGTCTGGCTGACTGAGTGAACACATCCTTGCGGATATCCACTGGCATATCCTCAACTCTTAATGAGGGCAATCAGTGTGTTTATGAGTTCCTGCTCTCTGTGTCTCATACAGGCTGTATAAAGATCAACCCGCTTCATTTCTTATCTCGACCCAACAGCTTCAACACATTTCACACTCGGTTCAAAAGCCGGTCCTGTGCCCCACACACCAAAAAAAGCCTCATTTTAATCAAGGATTTCAAATAAGAACATCAGCAAATGTTGGTACTCTTAATTATGAAACAATGTTTAATTAAAGTCCCATAATGCCAAAGGGCAACTTGCTTCAGTCTGACATTTTTTTTTTTCCTGTTACTTCTGTCTATTTCTAATTCAATTAAAAAGTGCGTTACACACAAAAAGTTTATTTAGATTAAAAAAAAAAAAAAGAAATAACATATTCAATATGGGTATATAGCATTCAGGTCTAAACTGAAATACTGGAAAAAAGCAGCATATTATTGCTAAGGATTACAAAGTACTGGTTTTGTTCTTGCTAAGGTGTTGAAGTTTTTATTTGATCATTTTGACTACCCTGTCCCACATATAAGAGAGATCCAAAAGTCTCTGTAACAAAGAAAAGCATGACTTGTAAGTCCTGCTACCTTAAGCTACGATCACACTGGAGGCCTTAATGCTCAATTCAGAATTTTTTGCTGAAATCTGATTTTTTTTGCATGCTTTTTCACATTATAATTCAAATGCAACTGCCATCAAACTCCTTTGTGAACAGTCTACGGTCCTGTAGTGACCCTGCCTGTGCAGAATGATGTGACGTCACATGTGGCATGTTTACAGAGGTAAATATGGATTTGGGTCCCACCTCCTCAAGTGCACAATTATGACATGACTGTTCAGACTGAAATCACATCACAAAACATCAAATAAAAAGGTACAGATATATTTGTGCTGTTCAGACTGTCATGATAAAATGAGATACGGGTCTCTTATGGGCAAAAAAAGACACTTTTTCCCACAGTGTCAGTGTAACCTTAACAGCGTACAACTAAAAACTACAGACCTATATAAACGCACATGTAGCTGTCAGATGTTTCCTTAGCAGGACTATTAAAGCTCAGTGTTTGGTAAGGTTTTTTTTTTTTTTTGCATGATTTGCCACAAATATTGTCATTTCCTTGCAGCACATTGTGATTCAAATAGTCTGAGCAGATATGCATGTAGTCCTTGTTTGTGTTTTCAGGTTGTAGAAAATCTAGTTTATATCACCTATGTTTTGACTGAACACCAATCACTGATTAGAATTCACGAGCGGTGACCAGGATGTGATTCTACTACATGGTTTCACTTTTCCACAACAGTATGAAACTGAATTAGGTTCATCTGGATGTAGAGTATACTTAGTTCTTTTTATGCGGACATAGAGGAGAGAGCTGCAGAGCAAAGGGGAAGTCATGCCCCATGGGACCTCATTTTGATTCTGTATTATAATCAATGGCGAGAGACAAGTCCTTTTTTTTAAAATTTTTTTTATCCCATTTGAATTTTGCCAATATTTATAAAGTTTGTCAGTTTAAGACATCATTTTACACGTCAAAATTGCAGTTTGTGGTGAAACTGTTTAAGTATCCAACTGTGAAAACATGTAAATTGAGTAGAAACCTGAAAGTTGCTGAGGTAACGTCATAACATGTCATCGTAAGATCATAAGATGTTTCAACAGCTTCAACATGACCAGTCTGATTTTCTCCACATTTACACCTCCTTCTTGATAAACAAAGTGAAATATGTGCACCACACGCAATGAGGAATGCACTAATCTAGATTTCTTTACTATTTTTTTTGTTTTTACCACAAACTGAAACTTTCTTAACTGGTGAAATTGTCTCTTAAACAACATATGTGTAAATGACGGCACCATCCAAATGGGATCGATTTATATTTTTCTTGTCTTTCTTTTATCCCCCCAAACTTAGGTGACATAGGAGACATTTGAAGGCGTGGGAATGGAGCATTTTTCTTCCTCCAGATTTCAGCTCCTGCAGCTTAACCCATAAAGACCCAGCACTACATTTATGTCAGTTTCCAAATGACATTTTCTCTATATCTAACCTTTCTTAAGTGAATTATCACCATTCATTTATAATATTATCCTCTGTATTTTGTATTTTATCAGTATAAATCAAACATTTTCCATGAAATTCACTGATCATGTAGATGTTCATCAAAGCTAAGATTAAAGTTGAGGGTTATTATATCAAAAACTGAGGAAACTGAAGAGTAGTAAAATATATCATTAACTGAACATAAACCCAGTGCCTCCATTCACTGTCATTTGTCAAACAATCAATGTTGTAGAGGATGATGGTGTTTCTATGGTAACTACAGAGCCTCTGATCGTCCAAATGACCATGATCAGAACACAAACTGTATTTTACACCAATTATTTACAAGTATTGATAGGATTAATGGATGAACAGGTATTAAACATTTTAGAGCAGTAGACGGTTTTCGGTGATGGACGTTTGGGTCTTGATGGGTTAAATGGTTTTTACAGAACTTAAATGAAGACTGTGTCGACATAATATTCATTTCAAGATGTAAAACTGAGAGACAGAACACATAACAGCGATACGGTAACATCACATGAGAGCACATTTCCCATTTCTGTTTGTACATCTAAACCCTGTCATGGTAGTAAACATGCTCATCTTCAGTTGACCTTTGATTAAACAATATCACACTCTAATTTAATTTCATATCATCCAAAATCAACAAGATTCAATCCACCATGATATGATAGTCGTGGTGCAATGCCTGGTTTATTTTACACTTGGACAAACTTTTCATTGCTCCTGCATGGAAAAGGGTGATAAAATATACTGCGTCATACATGAGTGGACAGGTGTGAGCAAAAAGTGAACACTGCATTGTTATACAGAAATAGGATGGTGACTATAAAACATTAACAGCTCTCTTCTTGCTCCAATAAATCAATAATTGTTGAAAAAAAGCAAGACAGAATCATAAATTCAATCTGCACATTTGTAATATGTTTGCTGCTTATATATTTTTCACTCATAACAATAATTAAATAGCCTTCCTGGTATTGCCACTGTATATTCAAACTTTAATTAAGTATAATAGTGGTCAGTAAACAGCTGTGTGCAAGATTATTTTTCCTCTTGAAGATTAGCCGTGAGCTTCTCCTCCTTTGTGAGCTGCTTTATAAGTAGAACTAAGAAAATGACACTAGACATGGATACGTTAAAAGGCTAGAGGAGGAAATTCATTTGGATTTTACGTATGCGCGAGCAGGTGCATGCGTGTGTTCGTGCATGTGACTGTGAGGTTTCCTGCTCGTTCATGTGATGACGTTGGGGCCACGGCGTCCTGTCCTTTCATGGATGTTGGAGATCTTCAGGGCGATGGCGATGAGAGGACCCAGGACCACCTGCGACAAAAAATGTGATTAAAGCTCCGATAAGGATGGGTTTATTTCTGAATCACCCTAAATAAAATAAGTCCCTCGGACATATTGTAGCTTATTTCGGCATCGATCCAGCTGATGTCATCATGTCTATGCATGTGGTGATGTCAGCATATCAACTGCCTCTATATATGTGCCAAGTTGGAAGTAAATTGAAACAAAATTGTTGTTTTTATAGAAATTTGAAATTTTGCCCATTATAACTCAATGGGGGGAAAAAAGGACTTAAAAAATTCATAAAAAAATTTTACTTTGACCTACTTTTTCCAGAATGTAATGGCATGTATTTTGAGTCACTGGCAATCTATAAACCCAATTTGATATGAATTCAACCCATAGTTTTGCTGCTAGAGTGTTAACAACAAACAAACCAAATTAAAAACAATACCCCTTGCCTCTGCTTTGGGGGGGTGAGGTAATAATCTCAGATCACAGCGTTGACTCTGATAGAATCAGATCACCTTCAACCTTGTGTCTGTTATGTTGTGCAAGGCAGCAGCGCGTGAGCTATAGCACATATACACACAATACAGATAAACTGACAGTTAAACAGATCTCAGTGTAGATAACCCAGTTTGAGTTATGTCCTTATAGCCTTATAAAAAAACGTGTCAACATCCATATCAGCTGCATTTAATAGAAAAGTTCTCTGATTCTTGTTACTCAATTCTTGTTAAAGCAAATGATTCATTCACAAAATTCATGCACAGTGAACAGGCGGGTGCCATAAAGATGTTAGCTATAGCGTTGTATCACGACAGGTGTTTGACCGTGGGTAGGTACAGCAAAATATCTACAGTCTTAAAGGTTCAGAGTTTAATATGACATCTAGTGGTGAAGTTGCAGAATGCACCTTGTTTTCCTCATTTTTTAACCCTCATTAGAGCATGTGTTTTGGGCGTTTTGGTTGATTAACTTTCAGCATATTGTGAATCAAGTAGTCTCATTGGAAATAAGAGCTGTACCTAATTCTCTGGACTCTATTTTTGGGATGTAGACAATGTATTCCCAGAGGTTAAATATGACTTTGAAAGCTATTATTACTGATCAATGTTAAGATTTAGTCAGATGCAACTCTACTGCTCAACTCTGTGGCTTCTGATAGAAGCCTGAATAAGTGAGTGCTTCTACCAAACTGGGTTCATTTTGGTATCTGGCACTTTAACAGCCTTTTAGACCCAATAACAAAAGAGAAATTTAGACATTTTTCCCCCCAGGATGTACATAATGATGACCTCAGATAAATGCAAAAAAAATTATACTCTTGCTCTAAGCCATCTCAAAATTAATGAATATTTAATAAAATATTGGGTCCAAAAATTGAACCAAAATTGGGACAGGAAAAACTACCTATAGGTGTCAGTGCATTTGATCTTAAAAAAAATCGCTTGAAATGGTCCTATATACCGGAATAAATAAAGACACTGTGTTAAATTTGTCAGTCCTCGTAGTTTTTCATGAATTGGCAGTCTCATTCCAGGTTTTGTATGTAACCCATTGTGTCCACTTGAGTTACATGCACAACCTGCCCATTTAAACATATAAATCGCGAATGATTTTGCAACAGCGGTCATTTTTGTGAAACACTCTGCCTTGCATAATTAGTTCAATTCCCAAAATGTACCTGTGAGAGGATAAAAAGATATTTGAAAAAACAGTAGTGCATAATTTTCGTGTCCTTTGGACCGAGTTACATACAGATTTTTGTATTAAATATAATGTAAAATAATATGAAAATGTGTTTTATCTGGAAAATAGTTTCTCTTTTATCTCAGTAAGTATTTATTTTTAAAATAGACCCAAAGTCCTCCCAAACTTGCTTCATAACATCAGTCTACATCTAGTTTGAATTTTTAGCTCCTCTGTCCTGGTTTTAGGGACAAGTTTCATAGAAGCACCCAAGTAGCTTCAGTCTTCCTAAGCTGCATCAGGCGATCTATACTTATATTTAGTCTTTTGATTTGAACAAAGAGAAGTTAGCTATAGGGGAGAGGTTAATATTGCTATAACATGGAAGAAAGAAGATGAGTAAATCTATTCTGATCTACTGTTGAAACATGGCAGCACGACATGGAGGTCTCACTAATTCTGTGATAATGAAAAAAAAAAGTTTCTTATAGTACACTAACAAAAACATAATTTTGAATATTATATTCAATTTCTGCATTTAGAGCCTCTGAAATCCCCCTAATCTTGTGTACATGTCTTATGCATGTAACTTACAGTGTAATTGAAGACAAGCCACAAATGGCCGTTTATAAAGCACAATGACCCCATTTGTTCTGCTTTACATGCATTATACATATTGTAGAAGAAAGTTGAAATACTGTATGACTCAGCAGTTTTTGTTATGGTATTATTTATCAGCCTTCTTTTTTAGCTTTTTTTTTTAGAGTGTTTTTGTATGCAACTGAGCTATTGAGACCAAACTATTTCCCTTGTGGATCAATAAAGTTTGTCTAAGTCTAAGTCTTCACTGCATCAGAATGACTGGGTGAGCAAACAAACTGCAATATAAAAGCATATTAAAGAATCTGAAATAGTTAAAATGAAAACTGGAATGATGGCAAGGTGGTTATATACAATACCAGTCAGGGGCATCACCTTTAA
Source organism: Apogon hyalosoma (assembly GCA_037367295.1). Classification (NCBI taxonomy): domain Eukaryota; kingdom Metazoa; phylum Chordata; class Actinopteri; order Kurtiformes; family Apogonidae; genus Apogon; species Apogon hyalosoma. The sequence goes on from JAPQRP010000030.1 coordinate 34,629,873, forward strand.
TCTGTCCTAACAAGCATGTTGTCTAATCACACATGTCACATTTTATGATTTATGCTTGTGATATAAGGGACTCTGATCTGAAATCATGTTTGTTATCTTAGTAGTTCAATCCAGACCCAGCAGAAGTGGATGTTGAAGTTAATATTAAAGCAATCACAACGTTACCGTGAGTAAACAGTGTGATTATGATTATATCCTTCTATTTGATGTGGTGTTCTGGTTAAGTGGCCAAGACTAAATAAGGGTGTCTCGCCATCATGACTGCAGCTTTACAACCCCTGAATATGGTTAAAGTACACTACGTATTCCAATATCTGTAAATGGCACAAGGAGCTAGTGTTCCTAATCACACCAAAATCTACAGGTCAGTCAACAACAACAAGGTCAGATAAAGTCAAGTCATATTACATGATCAGAAATGGATATTTTCTGATCAAAGTATTGGTTGCAATACATATGCCGCATTTATGGCTGTGTATTGTCTTTCTACTGTAATGCTGTTGCTAAATAGTGAACTTAATGGCTGCAAGTAGGAACGCCAAATAACCCTGTGCACATTCAGCTACTTTACTTACTATTTAGATTGTATTCAAAGTAGATGTAACATCCAAAGTGTGAAAAACGTACTGATATAGCTCAATAATGATGTGATATCACCTGCTTTATAGTCGCTAAACTCACTGAATATTGAGAGTATTGTTTATTTTTGCATAAAAAGGTGATGTAATTGAGAGTTTTGCTGGATTTCAGTTCAACCCATAAAGACCCAAAGAGCCACCGACGACCAAAACCATCTACTAATGTAAATTGTTTAATACCTGTTGGTCCACTAATCATATCAATACATATAAATAATTAGCGTAAAATACAGTTTATCATTTTTTTATGGTTATCAGATATGACCCATTTGGACGTTCAGAGGCTCCGTAGTGAATGTGGAAACACCGTCATCTTCTACAACACTGATTCACCAGTAAAACCCATGGAGTTGGATCAGTGACAGTGGATGGAGACAGTGGGTTTATGTTCAGTTAATGATATATTTTACTTTTTTTTTTTAAAGTCACTTTTTGTTCCATTTTCTCTGTTTCTGATAAAATAATCTTCAACTTTAATCTGAGCTTTTATGAACATTTACATGATCAGTAAATTAAATATAGGAAAATACCTGAGGTTCACTGAAAAATGCAAAATACAGAGGATAATTTCATAATAAATGGTGATAAATCACTTAAGAAAAGTTAACTATAGAGAAAAAAGTATTTTGGAACGACCATAAAAGTAGCACTGGGTCTTGATGGGTTAAATCTTTGTGGATGTACTTGTATCCAAACACACACATGCACCTACAAAGAACATTTCTGAATCTCTCATTCTCTGACTCATTCTCTGAATCTCAAATATTCTTGGTCTATACCTGAGTCTCTCTGCTGTGTCTCTCAGGATCTCTCTCGAAGCTCTCAGCATAAATGCGGATGGTGGCACCCATTCCTCCCCCACTCCCACTCATCCGAAACACCAAACGAGAGGCATCGCTGAAGATGATCCTTAAGCCCTGGAGAGATTTAAAGTGGAGTTCTCGTTAGCAATCAAATACTAATATAAATATATATATATTTATGTACACACACACACACACACACACACACACACACACACATAAAACATGTCAAAATATAGATTATAAAAAGCCAACAGAAGGGGCTTTACAATCCATAGAATAGAAAATACTCTGTCGCTTGAAGCACACGCACAAAAATTATTTAACAATCTTTCAAGACAAAAATGGTACTTTACTTTTCCAGTAAAGACAAGTATGTAATAGATCATTTTTTCAATTCAGGGCTACATGATCTGCACTGGGCCAGACCAGTGAAATAATAACATAATAAAGTATAAATAAATGTTTACATCTACAAACTATCCTTTAAGAGATGTGAATGACCTGAACAACCATGAACAGCCTGAAGTTTCTTAAGACAAACAACTGCAACTTTAACAATATTATGCCTCGGCTTCTGATTTACACATGTGCATTACAACTTACAGATCACAGTGGATCTATAAAGGTACAAAACATTTAATAACAGGCAGAATATTGTTGAAATTGCACTTACTTCTCTTAAGACATTTCATGTTGTTCATATTCATTCCGGTTATTTATATTTTTTTTGTGAAATTACAGTTTGTAAATGTAAATATTTTCATGTAATTTTAGTTTTTTACATTAAAACAAAGAGAAACATTTGGCATTGTCATTATTTAAAGGTTACTATGATAGTATTATAATGGTCTGTTGATTGTTAATATGTTCAGTGTCATTTTTGCATTTCAAAAATTCATTCCACGGGCCAGACTGGACCGTTTGGGGGGCCAGTTTTGGTCCACGGGCCATATGTTTTACACTTCTATGGATATTAGGTGTCCAGGAAATTACATATACGTGTATATGTTTGTGTGTGTGGAAATGCAATTGTTGCCTTTGCTTTATTGCTGCTTTTGTTTTATTTGCTTGAACTGCAAAATTAATCAGACTGGATTAATTTTCTGCCAGATGAAAATCTATTAATTATATCATCAGTGCACATCAAAGTAATTGACAAGATGATTGTCAGTCAGTTGATGATTTGTTGGTTTTATCCATTTAATATATATTAATAACATAATTAGTGATCTAAAACAAAAAAAAAAAAAAAAGGAGAAATTATGACACCCAGAGAACTACAGTATCTGGAACCTGTAAACATCCACTAGATGTCACTAGTATCGAATGTATGAGCCCATGAACTGGGAGTTGTTATTTACAACATTACTGTTTTCTGTCCTCATAGCACCCAAATAGTAGTTTAACAGCTATATGAGATCTTAACTCCTCCTGCAAGACAGTGTTTTTATTGAACATCAGCTCTAAATTCACCAAACTGAGGAGTCAATTCAGAAGCTCAGCAAAAAGCTCGGAAATAAGAGAAAGTCCTCGTATTTCACCTTTGCGTCAGTGGCCTAACTGAAGTCAATCTCAACATTTGCACAAAAAACAGGATATTGTTTCATTGGTGTATACAGCCACAACCCTCACTGGCTGACAGAAGGAAGATAAGACCCTTTGACTAATGGATGTGTGATGACTCTTATCGCTCTTTAAATTCCACAGCGCCTCTTTCCTTATCCCATTAGTGCAAAAGACAAGTACGGGGAGAAAGACAGTAATATGTTTTCAGAAAAAACAGCGAGCGTGGAGAAGAAAAACGAGTGGCTCTGGAGTAATTGTGTTGTAACTAGATCATTTCAAGATTGATCACACATACTTTGTAGACTTCAGCACAGCTTGATAGTATTAACTGTTACATAAGTAAAGAGTTAAATGAGCATGCTTAACAACAGTAACCCTATTTTAGAAGTGAAGTGCTGTTAAACTCTTCAAACTGGGACTCAGCGTCAGTGTTTATGGGCCATGGAACTAAAAGTAAAGTACCTCTGGATCCCTCGCCTTCCTCCTAATCTGACTTTGGCTCAGCGGTATAACATGATAACATGTCAAAGTCTGGGTGAGGAAAGACAGCGGTAATGAGAGATGTCCGTCTGCCTGTCCGTCCGTCCCCCCGTCTTCCTGCCCATTTGTCTGTCTTTCCGTCCGTGAGTGTGTCAGCTCATCTCTAACAATAGAGCAGCAGTTATCTGGAGGCTGAGTAATAATGCCGCTTAAAAACACCTTCCTTTGCAGAGCTCAGAGGCTCAGAGTGGAGCACATACCGGCTATAAATGGTGTCTGTCTATCTGTCTATCTGTCTATCGATCTGCCTATGCAAAATACGCAGACAATGCAAAATGAATTCAGTAGCCGACTACAAAGGCTGCCATTCCACTCCTTGTAAATCCCCAATGCAGAGTGTCTATGTGTGTATTTGTGTGTGTGCGTAAGACCCAGAGAGACGACAGCTGATATAATTCTGTCCTGGGAGGAATGTGTGCTGTAATAACACACACTGGGGCGACTGGGATGCTGAGGATTTACCAGTGAGGTTAAAGCACATTTTGAGGTCACCGACTAACTACTGTAGCTCCGGAGCTGCTGTAACCATGGCAACACTGAGAAGTTGCACTCTCAGTGGGACGGCGGGAGACGTTGTTCCTCCTTTACGTTACATAAACCGAAGTTGGCGAATAATAAATATTCGTGACCTCGGCAGCGAACACAAGTGCGAACACGTGCGGGTCAAGCCTTCTTATGCATGTGTTCACACTTCTGAACAACTGGACTAACAGGCAGCGCATGCCTTTAAAACGCAACGTGTGTGTGGATGTGGTATTAGGTGGGGCAGGAGTTAAGAAGAGCCGACGCCAAGAGTGAGTTTCCACACATTTCTGGGCAGAACATAGGGAGTCAGCTGGGTAAACTTCATAGAAAAGTGAGGGCGAGATGGGGGCAGGGGAGTGTACGGTGATATGTTTTGTATGTGATGTGCGTGTGTGTGTGTGTGTGTGTGTGTGTGTGTATGCATATATCTATGGTTTCAAATGGAAAGCAGCTTGTCGTGTCTAAACATGGAACTTCTCTGAGCGTAGTGGGAGGTCCGGCTCAGCAGAGACTGATAAATGAACCTTTGTATGAAACAGATTAAGATGAAGAGGACGTGTGAGTTTGAGCGTATATGTAGGACGTCCTCGAGCTCACCTGACCTTAAGCGAACCAGTTCTGAAGTCATACGTTCCGGCCCACCTCGTTTTGGTGTTTAGTTTGGGATAAATCACCATAGTTTTGCAGCAGTGGAAAGCACATTTACTCCGGTACCAGTATGAGTTTATGCAACTTTACACAACTACTCCACTACATCTCAGAGGAACAAGCACACTATTCACTCTATTATATTCATCTGACAGCTTTTCTTACTTTGAAGAATTTACATAACGGACAAGCTTTTAAAATACAACACATTATTAAAAAAGATTAAACAAGTGATTTCCAACCTCTTTGGCTTCTGATGTTTTGCTAGAAACAGTGTGTTGTCTGGCTCTGAGTTGTTCACAGCTCCACCAAATAGTGATCTAAACTTCTCACACTCTTAACTCTCTGTTTTCGCTTTAATAAATGTCCATAAATGAAAACACATTTGTATATTATAACATTGTTCGTTTTACCCTTTCCCATTAGGCACATGTTAAACCATGAGATTTATCTGGTGCCCCTTTATTTAAAATGACTATGAAGTAACTGTAGTGGCTTTACCTTTAGCTACTACTGAGGTGTGGAAGGGTTCAACCTGTTGTATTTTTTGACGCGTGCATGACTGAATGTCCGGATGGTTTTCTTTTTCTTGGGATATGCAAATCCATTTATTGACAAATCTCAAGTCCAAGTGTTCATTATAGGTCAAAATACTCTATAAATAAAGAAAATAGGCTGCTTAACATAAAAAAAACACTGAAAATGCACATCAACTTAATTTACGCTGTGGCTCATGGTCAGAAAATTGTTTGGGGCTGTCTTTACATACGCCGCCCACATCACACGGCAATTATATGTAACCTCACAACACCCATACCAACACCCATGATGAACTGCACATGTGGTCATCATCACAGCCACACCCACTAAACAATTATTAAATTAAGGTCAGAACAAAAAAGAGGAATAAACAAACAAAAATGGAGTTTGGCTCCAACAGTAGTTAAAACTAGCTCCAATAGTAACAACACCGATGCTTCAGCAATAATAATCTGATGCCATCATATATAATAATATATATTATAGATAAAAGCACTTTTACATGAATACTCTAACTACTAATCTCTAATGATCACACATGTGCATTTCTCAGTTTCAGTATTAAGATACAATCAGAACATATGTGAAGTATGTACAGCAGTAAAAACAAAAGTTTCAGGGAAAATACAGCTTCTATAAACCAAAGTGATAGTATTTACTGTTACCTCCCTTTTGCACTTTTGGTTCAGACAATATGAGAGTTATTGCATTAATTTTCTGATGTTTTATACCAGGTTTCATTCAACTGTTTGTGCTGGTTCTTATCATGGGGTCAGGGGCCACACTAAATAGTGACTTTAACCTTTAGAACCTATTTTGTTCAGTTTTTGAACTGTCTTTTAAGGTTCTGCACATATTTCCTGTATTTTCTTGTTGTATCTGGAAAAAAATAGAGTGAGAAATAAATAAGTATGCTCATTTCAACCTGAAAAAACAACAAAACTAAAATCAGCCTAAGACTTTTGCACAGTACTATGTAGGAACTTTACTTGAAATAAAAGTAGTGAATACTCCTTAGGCTTTGTGAATATTGTATTGTATGCTAAAGTTTCCATTGACTCCTAACCCTACATGTTAATTGTAAAGCCTTTATTTTTAACCTGAGAAGTTCTACTACTTATTTGTTGTGTCTTAAAAACTATGTTGCTAGAAGGCAGTAAACGCAGGAGCATTATTATTATCATTGTCCAGCTGTCAGAATGACTGGTTTGGAGTTTGTGTTTGAAGGAGAAGATTTGATGATGCCGTTACATAAATGCGTGTTAATGAGTTTCACACTTTACTCAGTGGATACATAGCATTAATTTGTTGGTGGTCTGTGTTATGATTTACAGCCCCCTTTTGCTGTTGATATTTTGGAATATCAATACTACGTAAAACCCTGTTTGTACCTTGAATAGACTCCAACAAACCCCATGACCCTCCCAAGGACTAAGAAAATGAATGAACAAATGAAATGGTCTAAGATGAAATTTGACTTCTGCACCGCCTCTTGGCTCGGTTTTCAAACTTTAGAAAAACTATGCTGTGATGTATGGTTTTGGCCGTTAAATGTTTTTTTTTTTTTTTTTTTTTTTAAATGGGTGGGAGTATAAAAACAGCATGACAACACAGCAGCTCCCTAAACTGTCACATTTAAACTTTGTTTTTTCCATACAAACATCTATCCAAGCCCATACTTATATAATGTCTGTTTTTGAGTACCGTACATAACCTGTTTCAATCCATTATAACTCAGTTTCACAATACAGATGCATTCTTTACTTTTTTTTTTTAAATTATCTTTTTATTATTTCTTCAGTCAGCATTATCTTATCAGCATTTTTCATCATGTATATATAACTTCTATATATGTAAAGAAAAAAAAGCAGAAATAGTAAAAATGTACACAGTAATCTAAAATAGAGTTAAAGGGAAATAAGTATATTTCCCATTCCATGCTTTCCTTCCAGAAACCCTTTTCCCCTGTATAAGATTAACACCGAACATTTAAAGTGTGTAGCATGAATCAAGGGTTTCCATGGGTCTATATGCATGTTACTCTTATCAAGTAAAATCAGCCCTTAATGCTGTTACAAAATCAACCCAGTTTTTCCAATATTTGGTGAATTTGTCTGAATCGAGTCTGCATTCTTTACTTTTCATATGTATATCTGTGCACAAAGCTATAGTGAAGCCTACTTTAACAACGACCTCTGCTCTCACACTTGTACACTATAGATACTAGTTGTAGTTAAAGCAAACAGAATACCTTAAAGTGCTCAAAGTACTACAATATTATATAGATTATAATTTCTGCCTTGGCTTTAGTTTCTGTCCCTCTGTTCTTTTTCATGTGTCTTCACTTCCTTCACTCGTACTGACCTGGTTTCGAGCGACTGTTCCATCCACAGGGTCGATGTACTCGAAGTTGTCGGCCTTCTCCACGGTGTATATGTGGTCTCCTACAGCGAACTTCTGGCTAGTGAATGCCTTGTCTAAGATCACTCCGTCCAGATCCCTCATCAGGTAAAAAGCCGCACGCGGATCCAGGCCTTCGTAGTCAAACCTGACAAACATGAGTAAACAAGTAAGTGGAAAATAGCAGGAGCTGATTTTTTTTTTTTTTTTTTCCAGGGTAAGTAAAAGTTTTGCTGAAATGCCATACTAAAATGGTCCTAAACTACAAATAAGTGGCTTTTTGAGGGGGAAGGACTATGTTTTCCCTCAAAATTATGTCAGAAATGTGTATTTTATGGCCTGTTTTTGCACTCTGGTCATTGCACTGTCCAGGATGTCCTCTCCATATACAGTACGTGCTGTAGAATATCTGTATAAGATTAAGGAAGCGCAGTGTGGGAACATGAAAAGCTGCAGCAACTGTCAGTGGGAACATTGCCTGCAGTAACTATCTCAGCCTCTCACAGGGGAGAAGTTAAAATAAGAACAAGTGACAACCAGTGAGGAGGACTGGAGGAGAAATGGACGAAGGTGAAGGCCTAGGAGACATATTTGGCTTCAGTGGGGATACAAGGGATTAGGACCTTCAGGGAAAAGGGAATCGCTGACAATCTCAGGGAGTGTGGACTTAAATGATTTCAACATTTAATGATTTAATAAAGCAAAGGGGGCCCAGTGATGAGCTAATGATATTCACACAGATATGGGACTGCAGATGGAGTTTGGTTAATTTGATTTTTTTATTCCTTTCGAGAGATTTCTGGTTACCTGCAGTAGTAGTGGCGTCCAAATTTGGCCCAGTGGTCTCTGACAATCTGCTCCACACCTTGTTTCCGGGCTGCCATGATGGACAACCACACCAACACCGACCACAAACCATCTTTCTCGCGAATGTGGTCGGAGCCTGTAGAAGCAGAAAACTATACATCACAGCTCTCGACAATCTGTTTCCTACATAATTAACGAGAACTGAGGTAATGACAGGTAATGAATAAGCCCCACATGTTCCTGCCATGGAACTCGCATAACTTTATCCAAAATACAATTTCCGTTTCACACAAGCTTCCTGAAGATAAAGAAGGAATATTATTAATACAGCTACACAACAGTTACTAAAACGGCCTTGTGGGTGGATGTAGAGAGAGTATTTTCCAGCTCTACTGTATGTTGGAGGTCAGCTAGAGTGCCTGGATATGCGCCATACATCCCCACACAAAACACACACACAAAAAGTAGTTCATGGAAGAGGAGTTCACACTTTAGCCTCCTTCACTGGGGACCTATAAGTCTGTTCTCAAAGACAGCTGCACAGTAAAGGTATCTGTTAAGGGGACGCTTTGACATTTAATAAGATTAAATATGTTCGTAATGTTTCCCCCACCAAGAGCTTGGCATAGAAAATGGATTGAACTCTTAGTTGTTATTTTAAGAAAGGGAAGGAGACATATAAAAACTCACTGATATTATTACACTTTACACATCCTAATCCTTTACTATTGTTTTTTTTTTTTTCACTGAACAATGACAAAAAGTGTGTGTGTCCTCGCTCTAGTATTATACAGCTGTTAGGAAACCGACAGTTGTCAATACTTAATCCCTGTGACGCTGTCTGTCTCCTTGTGTCTACACTCTTTGTTTTCCAGCTCTGAACGTCACACGTCCTTGCATTGCTATTGATTAAAACAGCTGAATTTACACCTGAAATAGTCTGGGTGTGAGTAAGTGTATGAGAGAAGAGCAGGAGTGTTACACAGTGCAGCTCTGATGATTTACTAGGCTGTGCTCTCTGAGCTTTTAGCCTTACATGGGTAGACAACGAGCAAGCTCCCATAGTCCTCTCTGCTCCTTCCATTTCTCTCCTCCTCGTCAATACTTCTCATATTTGGGCTTCCTCACCTCCCTGTTTTTTCCTTTTTACTGTGCACATCCAGCCTTTTTATTCACACTTTGAGTGGATTATGACCTTTCTCTAAAAACTTAAAGGTATGTTCTCCAGTGAAAACAAGTAAAATACATTAAAACAACAATGAAACTAGTAATAATATCAGTGTTAACATAAGGAATAGAAGTAAAAATATGGGAAATAGGATCGATAATGAGGAGTAGCAGTAGGACATGAGACAGTAAATGTGGAAGTGTAATCTAAGTGTGCATAGTGTTTTTATACTTTCACACTGTGTATGTGAGCATTGCCACTGGAGGTCTGTCTGCATGTAGTGAATCAAGGAGCCCCTGTCTCCTTTTATAGCAGAAGAATGGGGATTATTTACACATGCAGTCAGGGTCACAGCCCTCACATCTATTAGCCGACTCTGACTGCAGCAGACAGGATGCACTGCTTACAACTGAAAGACTCCAAAGCAGAGAGGGTGTGTGTGAGAAAGAAAAGGAGTTCAGAAAGTGGGAGAGCTATTTTAACCTTTAAAGGATAATTCAGATTTCATGCAATTTGGCTCTCATGTTCCTAATTTAGATGATCATTCCTATCATTAATTACGATTCGCCTAGTTAATTGCTGAGATATGAGAATATACAAACATTGCGAACAAAATAGCCAAATGTGGCAAGAAACATGAGCAGTCAAGCATTTAGTGGGTATTCGATAAATCCATATAACATGGTCATTTTTATTAAATGATGGCTTTTTTCAGCTTGTGCTCAGGGAAACAACAGCACTGCAAGAGAAATGTCATTAAATGTCAAACATTTCACTATAACAGAGCAGCAGGGTTACTAATCGAAAAAGCTAAAAACACTCAGACATTTTTCTTCAGTGCAGTATAACTTAATTAACTGGGCAGTATTTTAGCAACGACAGTGCTTTGTTGTCAGATTTCAGTGATTTTGTAGAAACGGAGGCAAAGTCTAAAAAAGAAAAGAGCACTAACTTCAAGTTTAGGACGGGGAATTGCATCAACACTTGCTTCTGAAGTACTTCAGCAAATCCCTGCTGCACATTCAAAGCTATAACAACAGCTGGCCACTGCAGTCTTCCTGTTTGCAGTTGCACCTCGACAACAGTTGCCGTTGAAGGGAGGGGATTTCTCAGCCACATACTCGCTCACATTTTCCAAGCTGGTCCAGCGATTCTAACCTAGCTAATTCCTCTGACCTCTGACATGGGACACACATGTGATAACATTAAACATAAATTCCAGATCATTTTGTCGAGTTGCTGTGAGTTAATTTCATGCAGATCGTACCTGTCCCAAAGCTCTCTTCACCACACAGGGAACAGCGCCCAGAATCCATCAGGTTTCCAAAGTACCTCCAGCCTGTGGGAGTCTCGTACAGCGCCAGTTTCATACTTTTGGCCACCCTACAAACAAAAACAAAGATACAAATTGTGTCTACTTTATACTTAGAAAACACCCAATGGATTTATCTATGGCTTTTATTTAATACTGATGGAGGGATACGATTCTAAACAATCCTCTGACCTTAAAACAAACCAAAAGCTGTGTGACAAGGGTAATCTGCCAACAGCTTATCCAATAACTTAATAAGGAGAAGGCAGCAGGAACAGAGTTAACCTTTTAGCTGTTTGCTTTGAAACTAAGCCATGATCTCACACAGGGAGAGAAAGGCAGAATGTGTAGGTGTGTGTATGAATGTGTGTGTGTGTGTAATTTGCCGTCTCAGGGGAGGGATGAAGCGGTACGGAAACAATGAAAGAACAAAGAGAAAGTCTTAAAACAATAAAATGTCAAAGAGTGGGGATACACTTTTAGATACACATTTACACAGTAGGGTTGTAGTCAAAACTGAACTGAAAACATGTCACAGTGAAGACCAGACCAGATGGACACCAAAACCATATGGCTGATACAAATATATGTAACTGAGGAGTAAGGTTTTTACCACATATATATACAAAAATGTACATACACTCATCAGCCATAACATTCTGACCACTGACACCAAGTTATATTAACATGGATTATCTCATTACAATGGGACCAGTCAGTGGGTTGGATATATTACGCAGCGACTGAACATTTAGTCCTTGAAGCTCATGTGTTGGAAACTAAAAAACACTGTCAATAATGTGTCTGGAGGACTCATTGCCATCTCATTGGCTTTATTAGGAACCTCTGACATGATCTAATAGTCCATCTGTAAATGCTTCCTCTGTTAATAAGATCTTAGAGTGAATAAAAGGCTCGATTGACAGGTTCGTTTGACAGTTTGCTTGCCTATAAGTGTGCCTTTCAGAACCTCTTTTTATTAACTCAAATGTATTTTTCCTGATCAACATATGTAGTTGTGGTTTACTAGTCTACTAGGGCCGGGGTGTCCAAATCCAGTCCTCGAGGGCCGGTATCCTGCATGTTTTAGGTATTTCCCTCTTCCAGTACACCTGGTTCAATTCATGATCAGCTCATCATCAAGCTCTGCAGAAGCCTGATAATGATGGAACAGCTTCCAGGTGTGATGGAAGAGGGAAATACCTAGAACATGCAGGGTTAGGTAGGATACCGGCCCTCGAGGACCAGGTTTGGACACCCCTGAGTTAGGGTCTACTATTAGACAGGAAAATTATATTGTTGCACAGTGCTTGATGAAGTTTGATGAAGCTAATGGATACAGGTTAAAAGTTGTGAAAATTTTGTGTAAGACTTGCTGTATAATAAAGGAACAGAACCTGGGAGTTGGACGTTAAAAGTATGTAAACACCCCCCTCCTCCCCCGTTTTTGGACAAATCACACCTTGAGTTTTAGCTTGTGATCCCTCATGCGCCACCCCTATCGTCCAAATATGGTCACTTCTGGCTCCAAATAACAAACATTGCAACAGCTAAACCATAAACTACTGGCCTCAGACGGGCACATCAGAACCCAATGTGTGATGTCACACTTCCTCTGTTTATATGCAGTCTACATAACGAAGGCTAGTTTAATGTATTTTCAATGCAACTCTTCAGAATAGGACACAGAAGAAATATATTTCAGCCAAACTAAAGGTTAACTGATGTAGAGGCTATATCAGATTCATCAAATGGATTGCAGAAGTCATCATCCCACTTATAATTACGGGTCCGATCAAGCGAAAGTGAACATCAACATGAAAAAGTACATTTGTGCACATCATTTATCAAGTGGGCTCATTTTTTAGCTAAAGGTCTCTATTTTATGGAACTGTTATCCTTTTTAAAATACCACTTACACAGTACAGGAGTTCTGAACCTTCTGCTAGGCTGCATTAAATTAACAAAAAGACATGCAAAAGACTGTCTATTACTTTGAGAAATTAAAATTCTAATGACGTTTGTGAATTCAAACACTGGTCACACTTAAAAAGACTATCTGCGAACTGTTACTGAGAAATTAGTCTTTATTTGTAATTTACCTATATCAGTATGGACCACCACAAGCTGTAAATAACACTGTTAGTATTAAATACATTAAATAAAGCATTGTGATTATATCTGGTTTGTTGTTTTAAAAAATAAGTCAACATTTTGGGTGATGCATACAATGGTAGAGTCGTCCACGTGTTACTATGGCAACCTGTCCACGTGTTACCACATTCTCATGTCAATAAAACAGAGACTTTTCAATATTTTACTCCAAAATATATTTTCTGCATAGTTGAAAATAATATCTAAAAGGTTTTATCCTACTTGATATTAATTTCTGTTGAGAACAGTATGTTTTGAATGTTTGCGTAAAGCTTAAAAAATTGTGCTACCGAGCAGTAATTTGCCATTTTTCGCCTAAAAATTTGATCTCCCCAAATTTTGTTATATATAATGTTAAAGTGCTTATAAATACCTACTCAAATATGTATAATACATACATATAAGTTACTCTGCTTACATGACAGAGACTGTTGAACACAAAATATGTCCACATGTTACCGCTTGATCCGACCCTTACAGAGATGCTTTTTTTCACCACACAGATAAATACATGCTGTTCTCTTCAACCCCCTAAAATGACTCCATGGCCACTTCCTCCACACCTCCTCAGCGGCTGCCGCGATAAGTAAACACAACCGCTCCTGCTCAGCTAACAGTTGCTGGACAAAATATTAAACCCAACAAAACATGAGCTAACCACGTCACGTAACCTTACTGCGTGGGTACGTTGTGGGAATTTGTGGTGAAATGTATCTGGATACGAGTGGGTTCCAGGGTTTTTAAGTAGTGGTAAACATGTCTACACAATCATCATGCACATAAATAAACCTCACATAGTGCCTGGTACTGCTGTTTATGTGAGGATGGGATAAATGACCAAATAAGAGTAAACCAGTGTACGTCCCCTCTTGGGAAGAAAGCGCTGGAAGAGAAATCCTGGCATTTCAAAAAAAGAAAACAGAAACTCTGGCCTTCTGATGAGCCTCTGACGTTTGAAATGGCACGTCCGCAGCCAAAACAAGCACTGAAATTGACCTTACCAATGTGCAATTTTTGAGAGAAATGTTGCAAAAATGTCCGGAAAAACTTGGTTACAAACACAAATATAGAGTCATTAAAGTAAAGGCCATACAACAAGCAAGTCCAGCATGGTCTAAACTTATGTGGCAGGAAATTCCTCAAAGTTTTTGATGAGGAACAAAAAAAAAAAAAAAAAAGAAAAAAGGTCTGGAGTGATTTCAACTGATACAAATGTCTTGTGGTCAAGTGCTGGAAACAAATTGTGATAGCTGGAATAAAAGTAAGTCAAAACAGCACACAGTGGTAAACATTTACAGATGATGAGATGAGAGATCAGCATGTTCACGTGTCAGATACGTTTAGCTTGAAATCTGTTTTTTATTGTGGAGTGAGTATTCAAGTGCTTTTTTTTTTTCTTCAATCAAACAAACATACAGTATAGGCTTAGTCAGGCTTATTCTCAGTGGATATTGACTTTCCTTTGCCAAAACAGAAAAATGCTGGAAGACGAGTATGATGGACACCATGAGCAAACTTGGACGGTGTCTATATATGGCTTTAATTCCCTTTGTGTGTAGGACCTCTAGCCTTGAAGTCAATTTTCTCACACAAGTATCGTACAGATTTTGTCTTCAGGGTGCTTGCATCAATAACAGCACAGGTTTGATGCATTAACTTGAACTGCAATACTAAAACTCTTGTCAATATGCATGTGAACACTGGATCTTATGTGCTAGTAACAGCGGCAAAAAGACAATTCCAAAGGTTCACTACTGCGGTAGGACAACAAAAAAATTATAAAATTTACAAATGTGAGAAAATCATGCTATTTAGGCAATACTGCATTACTATTTTATGTACAGTTAAGCAGGAACCCCCACATATCACATAAATAAAAAGTAGTGCTCCTGAGTAATTTACTACATTGTTTCACCAAAAACTTTTAAAAGAATTGAGTGTTGTCTTTTTTTTTATTTTTTTTTTGTTATGCAACATGAACATCACACGTGTATCTTTAGCACCAGACCCATTGCTGCTGAAGACAGGCTGATTTCTGGTTTTCATGATGAAAATAAAACTTGTTCGCCTGAAGATAAATCTCAGTGTCTGTTCATGTCCAGGCTGCAACAAATATGTAAAACGGAATAAGATGCCGTGTGACACATTCCAGATTCGACATCTTACCTTAAAATATTTATAGCGTAATTGATTTTAACAGTAATTTGTGAAAGAAATACTTTATTTTGCTTTACAACTATAATGTTGTTAGACTTTGAAAAGGTCCTAAAGTTTATTTTGTAGCTTATTTTTGCATACATTGATCAGCCGTAAGATTCTGACCACTGACAGGAGAAGTGATGATAATAATATTGATGATTTCATTACAATGGGACCTTACATCAGGTTGGACATAATATTAGGCAACAAGTGAACATTTAGTCCTACGTACACACCCATAAATATAATGACAGAATCAGAATTATGTTTATTACCATGCAAGTAAACAGGGTTCACATTACAAGGAATTTACTTTAGTGTTAGGTGCATACATAGCACATGGAATAAGTAATAAATAAGAAGCATGTAGTAAAAAATAAAATGCAATAAAATTAAATTAAATTAAATTAAAGAGTAAGATAGAGTTATAGGATATCAATATGATGCATGGATGATTAAAAAATTTTTTTTTCTGCTATTCTTGTAAGATTTTATGAGTATAAGTTTCCCTAAAATGGGAAAGTCAAGTAGAAATTTCATAACCTTGTATAACCTTCATTGTCCTCACAAATACACACACCGTTACCTCCTGTGTTTTCTTTTTCCCTTTGTCTTTGTATATACAGGGTTATATCATCTTTGCATTGGCAAATATTGAGGAATAAATTGAGGGTTGAGGTATTTCCTCATCTCAGGGGTGAACTATTGCCAGCTTTTGGCCTTGGCTAGATATTTGACCAAACATAGCATCCAGTGCCCTCTGTCTGCACCTCCCCGTCTGAGGAGATCTCAACCACAACTTAAAAGCCTTAAACTGGCATTCAGACAAAAAGAGCAGCTTGATGGAGCTTTACTTGGGCTTAAAATGCGAGTTCTTCTTGACCTGAACCATGAACCTTCACTGGATATTCTAAAAACTCACACTGTGACGAACTGATGTCAAAAAGACCAGCAATTAAGACTCTTCTAGCCTTAATAATTAAAGGGGACCTGACAATGCTATGTGGACGTGGTACCAAAATAAGCTTCCGACCTAAGTTCAGAAACATCTTTGTAGACTTTCCCAAGGTTTTATGAGGAATACATTTATCATCGCATAACATTATAATGCAGACAAAGTGTGCTTGTTGGGTCTGTGTTTGACTTGGCTTCATTGTGGGTTTTGTGGGGTTATCACAAATTTTGCTGTGCAACAACATCCGAGTAGTTGACAGCGTCTCATCGTTTTTCTTAGTGAGTTTTTCCAGCTCTTTAAATAAACAAAACCTTTGTAATTCAATGAGAGGAGTAGAAGAAACTGAGTGCTGCCAAAACTCGTCTGATACGGCCCTATTGAGATCAGAGCAAATGTCCAAATCTATCAGCGTATTTACTATGTTTTTACAACTCCCAACATTTGTCCAGCTTATTTAGTTTATGATTTATTAGTCTGCGTCTTTAGATCACCCACCTAAAATGTCTTTGTAGATAACAGTATAATAAAATTACCACATTACTCACGGAAATACTTCAGAGTGTTCAAAAGAATCTACAAAAGTCCTGTGTTTTGTACTTCCTGTTTCTTTCTGATGTGTTGCAGTAACACATATGCCATTTCCTCTTAGTAAGAGTCATTACCTCTTAAAGACCTTTAAGTATCTTTATGGCGACTTCCAAATTAATATTTCCTCCACATTTACCTTAAGTCAGCAATTTATCATCATTTATTCTAATATTATCCCATGCATGTTGCATTTTTCAGTAAAAATCTGGTATTTTCTTAGATCTGATTAAATCACGTTGATGTTCATAAAAGCTTGGAGTACATTCAAAGGTTTGTATATCAATACACATAGAAAAAAGCAAAATATATCATTAATTGAACATAAAATAAAAGTATGTAGTTGTCAAACTACAAGAGTTTTACTGGTGAAACAATGGTGGAGAATGTGCGTGTTTCCACATACACTACAGAGCCTCTGGATGTCTGATGAGGATGAAAAGCTGAAAAACTGTACATTGTCTGAATTATTTAAACATATTAATAGGATTAGTGGATTCAAAGTTACTAAACATTTAAATCAGTAGATGCTTGTGGTTGCCGGTGGCTGTTTAGGTCATTGAGGGTTAAAACAATGAAAAGTAAAGCTACAGAGCAATATTCATCACTATTCATCAATAGTAAAGGTAACAAGTGGTTCCAGGCACAACAAACCCTGACCATCGCATGTATTGTAGCTTATTTTGGCATCGATCCCGCCGATGTCATCACGTCTATGTATGTACTGATCTCAGCATAGACATAGACAGCAAAGACAAATTTTGGCCATTATAAGTAGATGGAGGAAAAAAAAGATTTTAAAAATACATTAAAAATTTGGACTTTGACCTACTTTTCCCAAAACATAATCACATCTATTCTGGGTCACTGGCAATCTACTGGCAATTTGGTATGAATTCGACCAATAGTTTTGCTGCTACAGTGTTAATAAACAAAGAAACAAAGAAACAAGTGGTTCCAGGCACAAGCCCCGCCCCTCGCACATATTGTAGCTTATTTTTGCATCGATCCAGCTGAGGTCATCTTGTCTATGCATGTGTTGATGTCAGCATATCAGCTGCCTATATATATGTGCTATGTTTGAAGTAAATTGAAACAAAATTGATGTTTTTATTGACATTTGAAATTTCGTCCATTATAAGTAAATGGGAAAAAAAAAGATTTTAAAAATTAATTTAAAAATTTGAATTTTGACCTACTTTTCCCAAAAATGTAAAGACATCTATTCTGTGTCACTGGCAATCTATAACCCCAATTTGGTATGAATTCAACCAGTAGTTTTGCTGCTACAGACATTTGTAATTTCATCCATTACAAGTAAATGGGGATTTTTTTTTTTTTAATTCATAAAAAATTTGAACTTTGACCTACTTTTCCCAAAACGTAATCACATCTATTCTGGGTTACTGCCAATCTATAAACCCAATTTGGTATGAATTCAACCAAAGAGTTTTGCTGCTACAGTGTTAACAATTAAAGAAACTAGAAAAGCAGACGTCTGCCACGG
>JAPQRP010000030.1:34648232-34662719 GCA_037367295.1 Apogon hyalosoma
AATCATAAACGCCCCCCCTTGCAATCACCACCAAAATTCAATCATTTGTTCCTTGTGCCAGTATCAACATTTCCTGAAAATTGAATCAAAATCCGACCATAACTTTTTGAGTTCTCTTGCTAACAGACAGACAAACAATCCCCGATGGAAACATAACCACCTTGCCGGAGGTAACAAACGAACCGAACCAAAAACAATGATCCATGCCTTCCATTGGGGGGGTGGGGTACTAAAAATTCAGTTCCCTGACTCTGGTTCACTCTGGTGGGCACCCCAAGCCACTCTTACATCCTCCCATCCATGGAAAATCTACAGGAGATGCAGATGTTTCCTCTACCATTATTCCTATCCAACTTTCTCTTCCTCTGTCCTTTCTCTGGAAAGACAGACTCAGATGAACAACAAACTAAGACATACACCCTCTGTAAAGCCCAAGACTGACAGATGTAACACCTGCGACTATGCCCTACAGTCCAAATCTGCACAACAAAACATCCTCTGCTCTTTTGAACACAAATAGATTCTCCTTCTTTTCCTTCTGGACACACACCTACATGTAGTCTAATGCACCGTCACATTCATCAGGGCTTTTATAACAGTTTGCCTTACAGTGCATAAACAGGCAGCAGGGTGGGTTGTTCTGTCTAAACACTCACCATGGACACACACACACACACAAGCCGTTCACGCTCCTAAAAAGGCTTAAGTTTGGCCCGATTCCAGGGCCCAGCACACAACACTACTAAGTACCTCAACACTTCCAGGACTTTAAGACATGCAGATTATGTGCATTTTAAGTTCAGATACTGCAGCGTCACATATGGGTGTGTGAAGTCGCTGGCATGAGGCCTGAGAGTTAAACAAAGTGACCCTAGCCATCAGCAATATCTATAATTACCACCGAGTGCTTACACAAGAGATGAGTGCGCTTGACAATATGTCTGTGTACTTCAGTGCACAGTGGTGAGTTTGGTTTAACAGGTTTTACAAAAAGCTCAGAAGAAAGTAGCAAGAACAGGGCAGGAAATCACTGTTAATTTTTCATTTAGGTGTTGTATGTAAGTTAATATTTTAACCCAAATAGAACCAAACCTCCACTGGTGACCAAAACCATCTATTGATGTAAAATGTTTCATACCTGTTGATCCACTAATCCTATCAATACATGTAAATAATTGGCGTAAAATACAGTTTATCATCTTTTCACAGTCATCAGATATGACCCATTTGGACGTTCAGAGGCTCCGTAGTTACCGTGGAAACACCGTCATCTTCTACAACATTGATTCACCAGTAAAGCCCGTGGAGTTGGATCAATGACAGTGGATGGACACATATTTCACTGAAAAAGTCACTTTTTCTTCAGTTTTCTCTGTTTTGTATCAGTAGACTGCAACAAACGTGGACTGGACTTACATTGTTGTATGAAGTTTGAACGTACAGTAAATATGTGGGGATTGTGCTGTAAACATGGGGGCGAGTCACACTGTGCACTTATGGATAAGCTTCTGCATTGGCTGGGCACCGGGGGCATGATGCCAACTGTCGGGTGGTTCAACGACATCTCGTCTTTATGGCAGTGACAATAAACTGAAACTGAACTTTTGATATAATACCCTTTGAATTTACTTTGGGTTTTCATGAACATCTGTATTAAATATGGGAAGTTAAATATAGGAAAATACATGATTTACATTGAAAAATGAAAAATATAGATTATAATTTTAGAATAAATGGTGAAAAATTGATTAAGAAAGGTAAAATAGATAGGAAAAATTCCTTTGGGAACTGACACAAAAGTAGAACTGGGTCTTTTATGAGTTAAGGTGATTGAACTTATCCCCACAACCCTCAAAAGGACTAAGTGGTTCAGAAAATGGAAGGACGGATGCACTTAAATTATAAAGAAGACTAGATCATCAGTAATTATCTGTTGGAAATTCATGGTGTGCTTACACAAAAAAAAAAAAAAAAGAGAGAAGCAATGGAAGAAAAGGCTATTTCACCTCAGAGTGAGCTTTATGTGTGCAGTATGAGAAATATCCTACGGGTCGTGTTGTGATAGTAGAGAGAACAACACTTTCAAGGAGTTCTTTCAGTGTGATCATTATGTTTTCAAGTCATGAGACATAGCTTTGGGCAAGAGGCGTACAACACAAGTTTTCAAGTGATATGTGTGTGTATGTGTGTGTATGTGTGTGTATGTGACTGTGATGTAACATCCCACTTCATATCTCACCATCACTTTCTCCTTGCTATGATCTGACACCCAGAGGGAGCGGGGCTGGCAGTGAGGTCACTTCCTACAAGGCTGCCAGTAGTGACATAAAAATCCACACTTACATATCACACACACGCACACACATACACACGCACACACACACACGCATACACACACACACACACACACACACACGCACACACATACACACACACACACACACACACACACACGCATACACACACACACACACACACACACGCACACACATACACACACACACCAGCATATACAGTAGTGGAAAAAAGTTTTTGACCACCCTTAAAATTTTACATAATCTCAAACATTATCATGAAATATTTGCAAAAAAAATCTTTCTTGTGTTTCAGAAGGCGTGGCTACATCAAACAGACACAAACAAATGTAATTTTTTTTTGTTAACTGTTAATAAGAAAAAATAACCAAACTAAATTCTTGACAGTTTCAACATGTCACGTCCTGGATATGTTTCATTATCTACTGAAACATCCAGTTTTGGCCTTGACAGAACAGCGCACATGCAGAAGGGAGCATGTGGGTTTGGAAAATGGGACAATACTTGATAGAGTTCAATGACTGAAGAGTTATTTTTAATGTAATATATTACAAATGCATGGGGCATCCAAAATTTTTTTCCACCTCTGTATATGTGCACATGAAGATCATTTCTCCTACAGGCATCCATATGTCAGTCCTGGGTAAACACAATACCAGTGCACCATTGACTGTTTCCACAGCTTATAAGGGGATCTTTGTGTGGGCGTACACTTATATATGGCTGGTTTCTAACTACTTGGTACTTGTATGTAATATCCATGATTACAAATAGACATTCTAGTCTTTGAATATGTGGTGGCAACAAAAAGCTCTCCTGTCTAGAGACATCACCTTTCTTTTATTCTGTGAACGCATTTTAAAATCACGTTTTATCTCTGATGATTTTAATGTGTTTTTTCCCTTTTTTTGATTTTAATGTCATTTTAATGTCTTGCTTTTTTTCTTCTTCCTTTGTAAAACACTTTTGAGTTACCCTGTGTATGAATAGTGCTATACAAATAAACTTGCCTTGCCTAAGGAAACGGAGAGCAACACAAAGTGCAACAACACCAAAAAAAAAACAAAAAAAACAAAAAAACATGAATCTTCAAAGATGAACATTTTACACTTTAGGCTTTAGCTTAGCCTGTGTAAAGAAGAAAAGTAAATCCTAAAAAATTATACTACAAAAAGGTCAATGTTCTTCTACAAAAACAAATAATAAGAAGAATTGGAATTATCTGACAAATTTCAGTACATGAAAGATTTCTATCAATGTTTGAATTTACTACATAGTTTTACAAGCTCTAGAACTATTTTTGTGGTGACTTCCAAATGATTTTTTCTCTATATTGAACCTTTCCTAAGTGATTTATCACCATTTCTTATAATATTATATTCTGCATTTTGAATTTCAGTGAAATCTGATATATTTCAATATTTAATTTACTGACCATATAGATGTTTGTAAAAGCTCAGAATAAATTCAGAGATTATTATAGCAAAACAGCAAAAACTGAAGAAAAAGTGATCTTTTACAAAATTATATCATTAACAGAATGTAAAACAAGTGTCTACATTTCTCAAAGTACACTAGTGAATCAGTGTTTCCACATTCACTATAGAACCTCTGAGCATCTAAATGGGTCATATCTGATGACTATGAAAAGTTGAAAAACTGCATTTTACCTGAATTAATTCAAAGTATTAATAGGATTAGTGGTGCAAAAGTACTTAAACATTTTGAATCAGTAGATGGTTTTGGTCGCTGGCAGCTGTTTAGTTCTTGAGGTGTAACTTTATCTGCACTATGATTATGTCTACTATGCTAACAATGTACAGTGCAGCAACATGTTTAATATTTTTAATCAATGTCAGCGTCACTGTCAAAGTCAGACTTTTAGTTTGACTGATGTGTGTTAAAGTCAATGGTGACTGTTGCTGTGGTAACGGCAGCTGGGTTAATATGCAAAATGTACTGCACAAATAAGAACCTGAGTACGCTACATATGGATCTACAAACTGAAGATAAAATTTATGTAACTGATGCTACATTTTATGTAGAAAAGTGCTCCAATGAGAGCATGGAAACACAGTTATAATGTAAATTTCTATTCTTGTTTATAAGAATCAGTAGCACCCATGTGTAATCTTCACTCGCTATTAGAGGAAAATATGCATATGTATATATAACACTAATGCAATTAATGCTAACATTATATATGTGTCTGTCATGCTGTTTGTGAAAATGTGTGTGTTTCATTTGACTTCATTCACCATTGGAGGAATATCCTCTGAATGCAAAAATTTAAATATGTGTATATTTTGCTTAAAAAAAAAGAAAAGAAAAGAAAAGAAAAGAAAAGAAAAGAAAAGAAAAGAAAAGAAAAGAAAAAACCTGGTCAGGACTTAATGACCAGTGGAAAATGCAAGTCCAAAAGTGAGATGAGAACTTATCCAATCCAATCCATATTTATTTATAAAGCACAAATTTAAACAACCACAGAGGTTTCCAAAGTGCTGTACAATAAAATAAATACAATAAAACATAATAAAAGATTAAAAAAAAAAACATTACTAAAATAAAAACACAATGAGATAACACATAAATGAATAAATAAATAGACTGTCCACCACCAATCACTGTCAACTTGTGATCCAATGTGCAGAGTGACGGGTGGAGAAATCATATGGGAGGAAAAAAACGAGTGAGTTTATCAATGATAGAACTTTTATAATCATTATAACTTGGTGCTTAATGTTGGTTTAGTTTTATAGTTTTATCACTAGCAGATTTTGAATGGCTTACGTTATTTTTACGAGGTGAAATAAAAATTCTAAGGCCTAGTTTAGCCAAGAGTCAAAACAATGCTTTTAAATTATATTAATTTTCCGAAGTAGTTGATCTTTTTTGGTTTGCTTGTTGTTTTAAATGACCTGGTTTCCCTTGAGTTTCTCTTTTCTGTAGAGAACTCAGCTGGGTGTTGTACCGGGATCCCTTCTACAGGAACAATGTTAATGGGGATGACTTTAGCTGTGATCACATCCTCTCACTCAGCACACTCTGCCCTGCTTTGGTCTTACATAACTGACCATATTTATAGGCTGTGAGTAAAAGTGAGTGGGAGGGTCGTGTATATGTGATCTCATTGTCTTATTCATAGTGAGTGACTCTTCATCTGAGACTGTCCTTCGCCTGAGATCGAGCTGCTGCAAGACGACGTGATAAACAAAACAAAACAAAAGCACTTAGGTCGACAGAGTTTAAGCGTGTTGGCGTTTGTGTTGTACCTGTCGAGGGCGGTGCTCGTGGCCATACTCCTGGCGAAGCCCTTGACACCCATTTGTCGGAAGTATGGGATGGTGGACAGATTGGCAGCTATGATAGCCAGAGAGTCTGATGGGTTAACAAAGAAGCCGTTTTCTCCAAGGATCATGTACCGGTCCTGAAAATATATGGGTAATTAGCTCATGTGTACTGTAAGGGAAAAACCCAATCAGATTAAACATGATTCATTCAAAGGAAAGTCAAGGATAAAGATTTGATCATTGTTGACTTTTCCATAAAGAACACCAAAAGCTACAATGAATTTAATATAATAAAAACTATTATGTGCTAGCAACATCTTCTTTTACTTCCAGAAAAAAAAAAAAAAAAATTGCTAGAGTAGTTTATTTTGAGTCATTCCCTCATGCACCAATCAGCCGTAAATCCAACCACATTTTATTAATTTGCAGCTGAAACTAGTCCCTAATAAATGCAATATTTATTTGGCTGTAATTGGCTAGAAACTGCACAACTCATCTGGAAATGTGTGCGACTACATTTTAAAGATGTGTATCTACAGTAGGAAACAACAGGCTTGGAATGAATGTCAGAGAGGGAGGACGGAAAACATATGATGGGAATTTTCAGTAACAAGAAAGACAGAAGAACTCCACCTATATACTGTTTTCAAAAGATATCAGTGTCAGTAATAGCAACCCCACAAAAAGAAACTGGCTCCATTAAGATTACAACCTGAGGCATTAATGACTATGAAGATACTGATCCTTGTGGGAGAAACAGAGCACATGACATAATTCTCCAGATGCTACAATAATTTACTTAGCAAAGGGTGTGTATATATATGTGTGTGTGTGTGTGTGCGTGTGTGTGTGTGTGTGCATGAGTGACTGTGTCTACAGTAGAAATGACTATTGGATGACAACGTGGAAAAAGTGAGCTGCTTGTTGGATCATTGTGAATACAGTACAATTTGGCCTCCATTACTTCCTTTTATCAACCAGCAAATACAAACAAACAAAAAATAATCATCAGTATCTATGGGAGGAGCCTACATGACACGTATTCAGTCCATATTTATGATAGAATACTGAAAGGCTTTGAATAAATGGATGCATAGGTAAATTACTCTGCATAATCCAGGTGTCTCATAACAAATACCGTCAGCACAATAAAGACGGTTTGTTGAACTTTAATCACCAATAATTTCATTTAATGTCAATATTTAGAAGTAAAGAAATAGTGGATGAATCCTCTGTCAGAAGTCGATTTGTGAACTGCAGTTTGGAAGCCTGTAAAAGAACAACGTGGTGCTCACTATGTTGGTTTGGTGGGAAAAGAAAAAGAGGTAGATGGAACCAGAAAATACTGAAAACACTACCCAGATTGACTAACAGTGTAATAATTAGTGCTATCAAGTAATTTTGGCTACTTAAATACACAGTTGTGTTTGATTAATGTCAAAATTGTAATAAGATAAGATAAGATAAGATAAGATAAGATAAGATAAGATAAAGATAAGATAAGCTTTATTGATCCTCCAAGGGGGAAGTTCAAATATACAACATGTACAAAAGAGGCACACATACAATAGAAAAATAAAGACAAGATAAAAATACAAGTGACTAAAAATTACATAAATAGCAATAATAATAATAATAATAATAATAATAATAATAAATAAGTAAGTGATATGTATTCATCCATTAATCTTCAGAATGGTTTAATCCTCCAAGGGTTACGGGGATGCCAGAGCCTATTCCACTGGAAAAAATGAACATTTTACCAACTGTATTTTTCTCACACTGGAAAAAATCTAAATCTTACCATGTGTATTTTTCTCATTTCTAGTCCAAATATTTCATCACACTTGAAATAAGACGTAATCACCTAAAGAGCAACTTTTCAGTGAGATATAAGAATTTATTTTTAGACAATAGATCTTGAAAATCTCATTTCAAGAAATCTTACAAAGATCATTTTCACTTGTTCCATTGGCAGATTTTTTTTTTGCTTGAAATAAGCAAAATTCTTGAATTAAGCAAAAAAATAAACATTAAAAAATTATATATGCCAATGGAACAAGTGAAAATAATCTTTATGTGATTTCTTGAAATAATCCAGATCTATTGTCTAAAATAAGTCCTTGTATCTCACTGAAAAGTTGCTCTTTAGGTGATTACGTCTTATTTCAAGTGTGATGAGATATTTTGACTAGAAATGAGAAAAATACACTTGGTAAGATTTGGATTTTTGCAGTGCCTACATACCAGTGAGTGATATTGGGGTGCACCCTGAACATGTCGCCACTTCATCACAGGGCTGACCGATTTTAGATTCACCAATTTACCAACTGATGTATGTCTACAGACGGTGGCAGGAAGCCAAAGTATCCAGAGAGAATCCATGCAGATATGAGGAAAGCAAGCAAACTCCACACAGAAAGGCCCATGCCCACTGGTGCTAGAATCAAACCCTGAACCTTCTCGCTGTGAGGCACGAGTGCCAACAATAATGAACACACTAATTATGGCTATAGGAGTGAACTAGCACACTGTAAAAAATTACCGTATAATTAACACTAAAAAGTTGTAAAATTGCAACATAAAAAAACTGTTAGTGAAAATACAATACAAAATTGTTTATTTGAAAAGATTTTTGTGTTAATGATTAAATCAAATATAGCTGTAGTTTTTACGGGAAGGGTATGTTAACAAAAGCAGATTTTTATGCAGAAATTATGTATTTCTATTGTTTGACAAAATAAAACTGGAAACTGAAAAACAATTTGGTGCTGTTAAAATTGCAAGACCACAATGTTAAAATAACAGCCTATTCACTTAAAAAAAAAAGTAATAAAAAGTAAACAGTTAACAATTTAACATTTCAAACATGTGTGATGGGTGACCATGGTTCAGTTGGTAGAACAGGTCATCCTATGACTGAAGGGTTGGTGGTTCAAATCTGGGCTCTGACATGTCACACATGTTGAAGTGTCCTTGCAAGACACTGAACCCTAAATTGCTCCAGTAGGACCTGGTGGCTTTGGAAAGCACCTTGGGCACCATGAGGGTGTATAAACCATGCTATAGAAGTGCAGTCCATTTAAATCCAGTGTTAAATATACATGTTTAAAATGTTAAAATCTACATGTTACTCCATAGATATGGTTAGGATTTGTTATGTTTCTTACAGGATTGCTCTGGTAACCACAGCTGCCAGTTTTTTTCTGTAAAAACAACAGGATTTTTTTTTTACAGTGCGTGTTAGCTAGTAGACCATATATTTCAATAAAAATGAATGCTAACATCAGCTAATCAAGCTAACACCCACTGATTTTTATAATTGTAAAAAACAAAACAAAACAGTAAAGGTTTTGTTTGTGCAACACCTTAAAGACAACAATGGCAAAGCTGTCAGTTAGGGAGAAAAATAGATTTTATTCAACAAGCAAGAGCTCCAAATGTCCAACTCAGCAGCCTGGCTAACGCTAGCTGTCAATCAAAGCCAACACAGCCCAGCAGACACAGACACACTCACCTGTCAATCCCAGAGCCAAAACCCTCAAAACTATGCATCATTTTGGATACTGGATCATCTATTTACCACCTCTAAAGCTATCACAGGGGTAAATTAACTATAGAGACCAAAACTGTTTTTGTGACAACCTGACGTGTTTATTTCGGCTGTAAAGTTGTCCATTTTAACATGCAGGTCTATGGGGACCGACTCCCTGTTGGAGATGCTTTTTAGCCTCAGAGTCTTGCTACTTAGAATAAATAAAAACTGAAATTCTTAACAATCTCTGCCAGCCCTAGTTAGAGAGTAATGTTTGACAGTCATTTCAGGAACAACTCTCACATCTATGTTTAGTATCATGAGAGATGCTTTACCCCGTCAGCATCGAATGCAGCTCCAAAGCCAAAGTCCCCTCCTTTCATGGCGTCGACCAGAGAGGTGGCATAAATCAGGTTGGGCTCTGGAGGTCGTCCACCAAAATCCTCCAGGGGGACACAGTTGACGGCAGAGTTAGCAGGGGCCCCTAACTCATCACACAGGATTCTACGTACATAAGGGCCCATCACTGTAAGATGAGAAAAAAGATCGACAGTATAATTTCCAATACGATGAACAGCATAAAGGGTTCTTTTTAAGGGCTAGTGGAACACCTCACCTCCATTCATGGCATCTATGTGTATCTTGAGCTGATTTGGTCCTGTGAGGAGACTTTTTATGGCGTTGAAGTCAAAGATGTTTCGCAGCAGTTGTAGATACACCTCGACAGAGTCTACGATTTCGACTGGAAACGCAGGGAAGAGACAATAAGCAACACATGGTAGTGTATTTGTCTGAATGTGAACGAATATATGCGTGAAAGGAGGCTGTATAATTCAAGTAGATATAATCTTGAATGAAAACAAAAAGAACTGTTTTTGGGAAAATATGTCAGATGTTACTGTTTCTAGTAGGATATCACAACAGGAGCAGCATTATAAATGTAATATGGTGCTAATGGTGCTATTTTTAAAAACAAAAACATACATTATTATTGTACTTAATAATTAGTACAGAACATTTTCCTACATTATTCAATTTTTGGGTCAGTCAAGTGCTAATTTTACAACATTTTAAGGCCTTTTTGTGTTTTCAGAAAATGATTATTTTACTGTCCTTTTTTTTCAAAGTAAAATGAGTATAATTGTTAATGACAGTTTGATCATACAAGAGTTAAACTGAGTTAACTCTTCAAAACCTGTCGTGTCATAGCTGACACACCCTGGGCTTATGCAGTTTGGATGGCTGTAACTCTTTCACTGTTTGGGCAATTTGAAACATTCCAACAGTTTCTGAAACCTGAGACGTTGGACTTTATAGGCTTCATTGGGTCATTACGGTAATTTCACTCACACCTGCACTAGAAGCGGGAGAAGAAGCCATTTTAGCAGAATTATAACATGCAGTAAATTGGAAATGAATTTTGAAAGTTCTAAGTGCTCTGGAAAAATGGGCAGAAGGACTCGCTCGCAGCTTATTTTCTAACATTTTTATAGTCAAAATAAGAAAAAAAAAAAGTCCAGACAAACCATTAGGCTTAGGGTTTAAAGGGTTTAAGAAATACCTCTGAAAGGCTTGAACTTGTTCTCCAAGTCAAAATCATGTCGCCCCAGTCTGGAGAGGTCAATGCGGAGATCAGGGCAGATGGCGTACTCCTCAAGTGTACGGCTAACCTGGGAAATCCTCTCCATCACTGTGTCTGGAGACGGGCCTGCCAGACAACACCATATTCGCAGTATCCGTAAATCCAAATAAAACTGTCGACTGTGAATCATGTCATTTCTGTCACATAGAAGCAAATATGTAAGAAGAAGTTACAAAACAAGTTTCTGTCCTTCTTTTGCCCTCACCTCCATTTGACACATTGAATTTGATTCCAAAGTCTCCGCCCGGGCCTCCAGGGTTGTGGCTCGCTGTGAGGATGATTCCACCAATGGCCTTGATCTTCCTGATGATGCAAGAAACAGCAGGGGTGGACAGGAGGCCGTTATGGCCGATGACCAGACGACCAATCTGCGAAGTACGTGAATAAGTAAGTAATACTTATGTAGAACATTTTGGAAAAAGGTTGAGAGTTTTATGAGGCAAAGAATACGGTAGAAATGCAAACAAAGAAAGAGAAAGTAGATAAATGTCAATAAAACCGAAGTCAGACCAGAATAAAATAACATCAAAACTTATCATTCAACAAAGTTGTTTCGTTTCATTTTTTCATACACTCATATACATAACCACATACACATACGGTACCAGATTCAAAATTATTAGCATAAAAATAGAGCATTGCTGTCAAAATAAAGAGAATGGATTTTAACAGTTGTCATGTAAATAACTGCAATTTAAAAAAAGCTCTTGTCTGTTATGTTAACTTTATGTCATCTCTGTATTACATGCACACACTCCTTATGAAGAAGAATTTATTGGCACATAAACCACATATCAAATGAATAATATTTCTATTTACCTTTTGTTCATAAAATCTGAACAGAGCAGGTATGACATGACTTAAATACACAAAACCCATTACAGAAATCTTAAACCAAGGTATTAAGTCAGTTCTCCATTGTCCTCATAGCAGAAGAATGAGGTGCAGTCAAACAGTGGAAAAACAAAAATAATAATAATAAAACATGTTGTCTCAGTTAGTTTCACCCAATTGGTTTTATGCAGGTGAATGGAGGTGATTATAGTGATGATGTAAAATAATCAGAGTTACCTCAAATAATCACAATTTGGCAGTTATACAGTAATTCTGATGGGCTTGAATTGGGGTTGAAGGCACTACTTAAAAACATTTAACTGATTCCAATCATTTTAGTGTAGTAGCAGGGATTGCAAAAGCCCAAACTTTTAATTTTGCTTTAATTTGGTATGGCTAATAACTGGATATTAGAAAGGCGAGATGATAATTATCCGTTTTTGGTTTAGTATCTACTGGAGAGCGCCTATATGTGTGCTACAAACATAAAATATGATTATGGTGAAAAAGACTTGGGTGAAGAAGTGCACAATAAACATTCAAATATGGTATTATTATTATTATTATTATTATTATTATTATTATTTTTGTAACTGAATTAAAATAAAAAAGAATACCATACCATGCCAACTTTATTTATAAAGCACTTTAAGAACTTTACAGCTGGCCAAAGTGCTGTACACAAATCATAAAACAAGAGAATAAATGACTATAACAGTGATAACACAGGGTGCAAAGCGAGCTAAGAACAACAAAATACAACCATCATAAAAACAAAGACAAATAAAAATCTGGTAAAAACAACTTAGGAAATCTAAAAACATTTCACTCATTGATTAAAAGTCAACAAGAAAAAGTATGTTTTTAGATGTGATTTAAAAACTGGCAAAGACTGAGCCAGCCTAACATCTAAAGGCAAGTGGTTCCACAGCTTTGGGGCAACAACAGAAAAGGCACGGTCCCCACGAAGGTTCTTTTTAGTTTTTGGAACCACAAGCTGCTGTTGACCTGAGAGCATGAGAGAGGGCGTAGGGGTTTTGTTTTGTTGTTTTGTTTTGTTTATTTGTCTCAAACCCAAATAATAATAATAATAATAATAAATAAATAAAATAAAATCAACAAGTCAATGACATATGCATCCATCAATGATCATTAATCCCAGAAAAGGTAACAAATACAATACATTTTACATAAATGTACATATAAATGAACTCAAAAACACAGTTTGAAAAGGAACAGAAAGAAGCAAAAGCTTATCCAGTCCTGCCCATTCCTTACTTTAAGTGTCAGATTCACAACCAAATATATCAGTGGATCAGGTCAGACAGGTAGGAGGAGGCAAGGCCATTCAAGCAATTAAAAGTAAATAAAAATTTTTTTAAATCAACTCTAAAACGCACTGGCAACCAATGAAAGAATGGCCACTTGTTTCTCCTTGACCCTGACAGGAAAAGTTCACCAGTCCCTGAAAGAAACACTGGTCCGATGCATCAGTCCACAGGTGACTAATTGACAGTTCACTTTAAAAAGCAAATGATCTCCCCCAAGGAGGAACCTAAATAACTGAGCTGCACTCTCTATTTATAACGTCCATGCTACTTTTAAAGTGGTAATACCACCAGTATCCCATAATTCCCCTCCATATCAGCTATTCTAAATAAATGTGTGCTCAGTGGAGAGGAATTTATTCTCCTGATGTCAGTGTGTCTTACACATATCACTATGTTTCATGGACAGTATATATAAGGGGCTTCTTTGTATTCTTTCTGAGCATAAAACTCACCCTGTTTGTCTCGCAATGCTAGTTTTATTAAATATTCCATGCATTACAGTGTGTTATCTGTTGTGCAGAGTGTTGCCACACATTGTAAGTGTTGGTTCAGTGCCACATGACAGGGGATCCCCAAAGCTTAACAGTTTGACCCCTGAGAGACAGGGCATCAAGTTGAGAGGGAGGAGACATAACATACGTAAGCAGGAAAATACAGCAGGATGGATGGAAGTGCTGATAAGGCGGACATCAAGAGACATTTGGCTGGGCCAGCAGAAAAATGGACTGATCTCAAAAACAAATTATATTCCCCTCAGATTTTCCTTTGGCGCCCGTCCAATCCAATCACACAGATCTCAGCGCAAGCATTTTAAATGAGCTTTGGGGATTTTTTTCCTATCTCTCTCTGTCGCTGTGTCTTCCTATTTTCATTTATCTGCCGCTGAAATTTAGCTTTCATTCAGATCGTTAAATAATGTTTGACTGAGCTGGAACTGCGAAGCTAGACACATGTATGTTTCTAGTTGGTACATACTAAAAGTGATCATAAGGGGCTTTAGTACCGGAGGGGGGGGGGAATCACAGAAAACAAATTAAAGTTGTGTTTTTTTAAGGAGGTGGTGGACCAATTTCTATTAACAGAAGAGGAAAGCGTAAGTCAGTAGCCTAAATGTTGCATGATTTATACTACACTATTGCCCCTGAAGTTGGAATAAAATATCTTTACATCTTCTCGTGGTACGATTCATCCAATGTGATTTATTCTTGTTAGATAAAGTGTAACTGGGACTCAGTGTGTAATCATTACACCAGGTCAAAGGTGTTCACTGATGTGCAGAAATAGGATTAAAAAGAGGAACATGCACGAAGAGAAAATTATCCTACCTTTATGTGCAACAGTGTACATAAGCAGCCCTGTGATTTTTGATGGTTAATATTTATTTGCATGCTTAAAAACTACTTTCCATTGAAAAGTAGATACAGTCACAGAAAAAATTATTAAACCACCCTTGTTTTCTTCCGTTTCTTGTTCATTTTAATGCCTGGTACAACTAAAGGTACATTTGCTTGGACAAATATAATGATAACAATAAAAATAG
>JAPQRP010000030.1:34676208-34688783 GCA_037367295.1 Apogon hyalosoma
TTGTTATCATTATATTTGTCCAAACAAATGTACCTTTAGCTGTACCAGGCATTAAAATGAACAAGAAATTGAAGAAAGCAAGGGTGGTCTAATCATTTTTTCCGCGACTATATATTCAAGATTGAGCTCATAAATTTAATATTAAAGTAATCATTAAAAATCTGGTAATTCAACACATTATTTTGACTATTTGAGGTATTAGGATCCCACCAAGCTGATGATTCCAGTTGTAACATCTAACATTAGCAATTGGCTGCTGTTGAAGCCAAGTTCTGCCAGTTCCAATAGCATGTAGAACATCCTATCAGTACCAGTGAATTATCCAAATGAATCGATTGTACCTTCAAATCTACATCTATTAAAAAGGTACATGTAGTCACAATCTTTTGTCCTAACATTTATTCTTACTGTTTCAAAGGCCCATAAATTGCTGAAAAAACATCACTTAAATGTGTTCATGTGCTCTTTGATAATTCAGTCTACAGCACTGCATCATATTATATAATACCATCACAGGTTTACATTGTTGCTCCCTGTAAGAACCACGTAGGTCTTAAACAGTTAACTTTTAATGATGTCAGAAAAACAGGCCTGTTTTCACCTTCATGACAATACATTTTCCTGTTAATTGTAAGATTTTAAGAGAGTTTTTCCTACGTTTAAACATTTTTAGAGTTAATTTAGCTGAAGGGGGAGAATTTTGTAAACCAGTGACAGAATATTTCATAGCTGGATCAATAGATAGAAAGATATACTTTATTGATCCCAAACTGATAAACTGTAGTGCAGCAGCAGCCTGACAAACAGTAAAAATAGAATATAAGAATAAAACTGGGATACAAGAGCCAACACACCATACATAATAAATTAGTAAAAGTGAACTGGTAGAAAATTTGGACTATACTTCTCTTTTTCGCAAACATTCAGAGTCAATACAACTGGAAATATGTGGTTTTGCCTCAGTAGGAAGGGGAATGAAAATCTGAGAACTAACTAAAACTGCAATGGAGTAAAAAAGTACAACATTATCCTCTGAGATGTACTGGAGTTGAAGTACAAATGTGGTACTTTTTGCTCGTTAGTAGTTTTGCCATAGTGTGGTAAACAGTATTCTACATCAATGCTTAATGACAAAACTCTGAATGAAAAGCTTTAGAAATGGCAATTAAACTCGACAAAACAACACCAGGACCCCCAAACAAACTACACCCCATCAGACCTCCTCGGCCCCCTCCCCTTCTCCCTGACCTCACAAGGAGGCTAAATGTTGTGTCCAGCAGCTTTAGTCCTGTGTGCTGTTTGTACCACACAGGCAGAGCGGTGGGGGGCCGCTTCAAACAGCCAGCGTGGGCTCTCGGGGAGGAGGGGCCTGGACTCTCAAAGGCAGGGGGAAAGGAGCTATCTGTTGGGACAAGGGGGGGCTCCTTAGGAGCCAATGGACACACACAGCTCTAATCCTCTGCAGCTGGTCTCAGAGACACTGACTAAGGACATGTAAGAGAGCTTTAACACCGCTGCTGTTTCATTCACATGAAGGGATGAACATTGACTCTATTCATGAGAATGACATTCTACAGGGGATACAATATGATGACCACCCTGGGATGCAACAGGGCATGCTAAATAAAAGAGTCTGTTAATTAGAGAGAAACATGGTGAGCAACAGTATCAAAGACTGTTGGGTACACAGTACTGACAAATGGACAAAAGCCACTGACACACAAAGATCTGTTAACTTCCAATTTCACTGCAGCTTTTAAAAGAGCTGCTTTAATGGGAGGATTTAAGATGATCACAAATACACTAATCTTGCTGAATACATGGATCAGAATTAACATTTTAGGGGATCTTCAGCAAAAAGTTTATTTTTAAAAAAGATACTGGCTAAAATGTTACAGACTACTATAACTATATTGATGTTGAAAAAAATATACTTGACTTGGGCTCCATTTTGACATCAGTTTCTTGCCAATCGTATATGCAGTATTTTTTTCTGACAGAATTTCGTGAACATGAAACCTACTCACTTTGCTCCATTTTTACTATCAAAGGAATGTAGATCCAGCACTTCAGAGAGATCCACCCTGTGAGAGAAAATCAATGACAGTTTTACATCTGCCTGGACCAGAATGGGTAAAAGAAAATAAAAATACTATACCAAACTTTCAACTTGCCAGACAATAGCTACGCTAAGTTCAAACCAATTTGGAACAGGTTGTGGGAATGTTTTTCTGATTAACCCCTCACTGCACGGTGTCTTTCATGTGCTCACCCTGGTCTGAACCCTGTGAGGGGCACGGCAGAGCTGAAACACACCCAAACCTTTGATACACACTGCTTGTGTTAGCCAGATGCTACCTGAGTCCAATAACAGACAACATGCTAAGACACAGGGTGCATATACACACATGTGCTTCTCTGTCAGCTTTGAGACCCCAGGTCAAACAGCAAAGACTTGTGGGTAACTGGACACCATTGAAGGTTTAGTGTTTACACAGAGTGAAGCCGTTTGTGTAAGTGTGTGGTGGGGGTTTACTTGAGCAATGTCACGCTTTAACATCTTTGATACAAAGATCTGAGCAGGAGCAGCATGTGGAGTTCATCTGTTAAATAAACCAAGGCTAGAGAGAGGCTGGACAGTCTTATCGCACAACACGATCTATTTTTAATTATGAAAACTTACCTTGATCTCTGGGTTTCTAAAATCTTGACAAGACCATTTATAGACCTGAAGTGACAGGAAAAAAATCGTTAATACTCTCATAACAGACCACGTCCCTTTGTGACCTTGTAGATTCTGATCCGGTAAAAACACATCAGCATGGCTTTTACAGATGGTATCTTGTCACTACAACGTTACTTGCTATAATCAGGCTGCAGGCAGAAGTAGCCAAAATCAGGTATTTTCACTCATATGTCACTCAGACCTGTTTGTTTCATGACAGTGTGAACAGCACAATCACATAGAGCCTGGTCTCTTAAATTCTGATCTTGACCACTACCATTTGAGGTCCTGAATCAGATACAAATCTATTTCAATATGACCTCCGTCTGAACATTCTAATCAAAATTCTTGACAATTTATATCACTTTAATTTGAGAATTACAGTGATATAGCGGAGGGAGTCATTCACATAGTGTAAAATAGTTCAAAAGCAACATATACATGCATGAGTAGTAAAATGTATCCAGAACATCAGCTATGATTATATGACTTTTTTTCCCCCCACTGAACAATGGACACCAATAATAGTAACATATTGTGCTTTAAATGTAAGGTTTTTAATGCAAAACTTATACGTGTAACGGAATATTTTCACTTTGTGTACTCCACTGTTTTTGTGCACGTGGTTCAGTTCAGGACTGTAACCTGTTCACACCGGAGTATAATACGATACAATGGTTACTTCTTAAAAAATAGTGTGAACAATCAAATGAAAATAAAATCAGATCTGAGTAATAAACCAAAATTGGTATTGTTTATGCAGCCTGTGAAACGTACCTGACAGTATCTCTACTTTGAGCCAATTCCTCTTCATTCACCAGGTCAGTCTTGTTGATAATGACCAAGTCTGCGAGGGCAATCTGCCTATATACACAATAAATACAAACCATATAGGTTATATATTTCAAAATTTGTGCAGCAACAAAATAGATACATTTCCACTAAGAAAGAGCTGATCTTTTAATAATGTGAGAACTACGGTTGCAATGGTATGACAATGGAAAAAAAAACTCAGTTATTATTGTCAGTTCTATTGAACTTCAAAAGAATACGAATGGAAACACTTTATCATAACTGAAGATATTTTTTTTAAATAAGAGTAAAAATAAAGTGAAATAAAAAATGAAATGCAAAAGAAGTTATACAAGTATTTGAACAAAATAATTTAGGAAAAAAACTCTCACTAGATTACTATAATAATAAGTAATATATGAATTAATAACCATAGATTTTGAAAATAAAGAGGGGAGAAAAAATTATGTATAAAGGGGAGATTCTATGTCCGGTTGCATTTATTTTTTAATACCATAAATATGCAGATGTAAACACTACAAGCGGCATACTTTTAAACAGTATATGCCTGTAACTTAAGAGTGAGTGCACACAACAAGCTCCAGCAGAGAGAGGTTTATGTTTAAGCGTACATTGGCGGCAGTGCACCGGTCACGAGGCCAAACAGAAACAGACCCAAGTCCTGTTTAGTTTAGAGGTGAAAACACAAACAAAGATGAAGAATGCAAAGGGTCCTGCAACTGGTCCTTATTCATTAGTTTGTTTGTTCAGCAACAACACTCTGCAGTTGCTGGCGGGAAGCAAACAGAGAGGCGCCAAGGGAGATAGA
Organism: Apogon hyalosoma; assembly: GCA_037367295.1. Lineage (NCBI taxonomy): Eukaryota > Metazoa > Chordata > Actinopteri > Kurtiformes > Apogonidae > Apogon > Apogon hyalosoma. The sequence continues at coordinate 34,680,555 of JAPQRP010000030.1, forward strand.
CAGGCGTGTGGTCGCCAGAGAGTGATGAGACCCAGCGTAGTGGAAAAATAGGGGCGTCTTAGAAAATCATGAACATACCTGGCGGCTTCATTGACCAGTCCATCTGCCTTTTCCTCTGCTAATTGCTGGGGAAGAAAAACAATAAAAGGATTTTAACACTGAAATAACATAGAGGCTTCGATAAATTAGATTATTTAGTACAGTTTTCTATCATGGAGCTATATGTAGCATTTCTACTTTCATGTATCATTAGAGTGTTAAAATTAAAAGGGTCCTGATGCTATGTCGAATATGTCAGCGTATTGCATAGCAGAAATATGAATCGAATTTATTTGCAGCTACAGGCCGACGTGTCTATGCGACCACTAGAGGGAGCAGTGAGTCACTCTGCTGCGCTCCCATGTTGTTGAACGTTAACGGCAAGGTTGAATTGAGAATTCAAAGCGTTAGAGCAAATAGTAACAGTCAACAATAAAAGCATGCACAGGATTGAAGTTTGATGCTGAAACTGCAACATTTCTTCAACTGACGCAACACATTAAGATTAAAAGACAAAATGTTGTTTTGGCTAACTGAGATTTTGTTTGAAGGAGAAAACTTGATGATACCACAAAACAGAAGGGTATAAACTATGAGTTTCACACTCTTTACGACAGTTAGATTTTTATTTGCAACTAAGTGTCATACAAATGATTGTCATCAAAAATTGAAGTGATTTGACATAAATAACCTAAACAGACCAAGCATATTAACTGAAATAAATAAAGGCAATACTGAGACATTTACCAATGGAGGCAAAATGTTTTGAGATGAATTGTGCACTGAGCCATTAAAAGAACAACAGACATTGCTTTGGGCATATTTTTATAAATGTGGATGGAGATAATGTATTAGTTTTATGCTAAATAATTGTAGCAATCTAGTAAAAGTAGTTAGGTAATAAAATAATTTACCCAGAGGTATCTGTAAAAGCTAACCTGAAATAAATAACTGAATAATAACAAATAACTGAAATAACTTGATTATGTGATAATTCTGTTCATCATAATCACAGAATATTTTGTTTGCAAAGCCCCAAGTGCAACAAAACTGAGAAAAAAAAATCCAGACACCGCAGGAGGACTTTTCCTTTTTTCACCAGGGACTTGAACAGTTTAATGTGTAATAACAGGCGGAGCAGGAGGTGTTAGTGTGGATCCTGACCCTATGTGTCAATCTGATATCAATCTGTCACTGCACACATCTCCACTGCTTCACTTCTGATGGAATAAGAGAAAAAAAATATATTGTAAAAAAAATCTTTAATAGAATGACTATTAAATGCCTTAGTATAAGAAACCAAGGCCTGTTGGGGGGGGTTAGTTAACATGAAACCCCGTCTGACAGATGGATACTTTGTGAGACAGATGAAGGGAGAGGCAGGCGAGTGGATGTGACAATCCTATTACAATGGTCACGTCGCTGATATCAATTACTCCTTCACTATGTGTTACCCTCTCGCTGTTTCTGTCTCTCGTAGCTGTCGTGCCTCTCACTCGGAGAACAGAGCAGCACCTTGGCCATGAAATGTGAGCATGACACCTTCAAATTAGAGGCCATTATCTAGGTGTCACTTGTCCTGTTCCTTTTATATTAGGCGTGTGTGTGCTGCTATGTACTTTGGAGGGGTTACAAACAATCTTACAAGTTTAACAGCTTATTTAGCCTCCTCACAAAAAAAACACTGATGATGATTTGTGAAGTATGTGACAACGGTTGCTGCTGCAAGGAGAAATTATTACTTTCACAAGTCATGTTGCAACTAAACATAACATTAATTCATGCTAAATATCTTACCTGCAGTCCATACTTGGCGTCAATGACCGTGACGATACCTAGAAAAAAAACAAAATGTCAGTGATGAATAGTATGAAGTACTAAAACTTGTGTAGGTTCTTCTTTAAAATTAGCATTTTGGTGTATGTCTGAACCACTTTCTCTGAGTTATTTTAGGTATACTTTTGGTCTCCCAGCCTGTCACAACAAAGGGGACAGCTGAGTATTTACTGTGAGAAAACACACACACACACACACACCAGCAAAACAGATACACACGCAAGAAAATATGTCATCTCTATAAACAAGGCGGGCAAACAGCATTTGGGCAGAACAGGAAGTCAACAAAAATCAACAATTAAAGCACTCTTTCTGTCTTTTTTAAATAAAGACAGTTTTTTTCCTCTATGGTAGTGAAATAATTTAGCTAGAGGTGCGTGTAAAAAACTTACACTAGAAAAAAATGTGCTGTTAAAGCTTGTTTATTAAAAAAAAAAAAATCTAAATCAGTTGTTTAAAAAAAAAAAAAATTGCATGTTTATGTTCCAATTAAAACATATCAATTTAGATTTGTATATTGTTAAGTGTTTTTTTTTTTTTTAAATATTTGGCACTTTGCAGAGATGTAAATAACACTGCACTGTACTACTTGTGTTTTGCAATGACAATAAACCATATTCTTGATTGATAATTGATTATTATTTATGTTTAAATTATTATGTTTTAATTGTGTTTTTAACTTGTTTCTTTTCCTTTTTGTAAAGCACCATGAATTGCCCTGTGTATGAACTGTGCTATACAAATAAATTTGCCTATTCTATTCTATTCTATTCTATTCTATTCTATTCTATTCTATTCTATTCTATTCTATCACATGGTAAGGCAAGGACAAATACATGAAACTGTAACCCCCCTGTTCCTTTTCTTAAGTGTATTTTCTGTGTGTGATAGTTGTTAGTGTTATAATAATGTCTTTTTGTTGTGTGTAGCTATGTAAAACATTTTTATTAAAAAGTTTAATATTTAGGATCTTTGTGTTCATTTTATGGTGACCGAGTTAAGGCTTTCATTCATCTTACAAATATCTTTAAATGGCATCAAAATGCATTGTTCCTTAAAATCATTTTGCGACTGGTAAATCACATTTGACACACTGCCCTATAGCCTGTTTAAAACAACAGCTTCATTACATGAAGGGGAAAAAGCAGCACCGGGTCATTACACATCTCTTACCATCCAAATAGATGTCACTGCCGAGCTCTGCATCAACCCAGAACATGGAGGCCACGGCTCCTGCCACAAGATATGAGCAGGTATATTACATCCACATGACTGGAATTTAACAAACTGCACAATATTGTTCCAAAAATGTTTACTAATTTATGCAAATATATGATAATTGTAAATCACCTTATACAACCTTAAGTAATTATTGTTGTCAATTAAACAGACACTGATCCTTAAAATGTTAATTTCAAAGATGATTTACGACTAAAAGGTGGGTTATTAGAGATCCATGTGAAAGCACATAGTTTATAAAGCCTTTTATGAGGGTGTATATCATGACCTACTGCAAACAAGTGGTGTCAGGCACAACAAACCCCGCCCCTCGCACATATTGTATCTTATTTTGGCATTGATCCAGCTGATGTCATCATGTGTATGCATGTGCTGATGTCAGCATATCAATTGCCTCTATATATGTGCCAAGTTTGAAGTAAATTGAAACAAAATTGATGTTTTTATAGATGTGAAATTTTGCCCATTATGAATTCAGCCAATAGTTTTGCTGCTACAGACAACTGAAATTTCGCCCATTATAAGTAAATGGGATTTAAATGTAAAAATTCATTAAAAAATTTGAACTTTGACCTACTGTTCCCAAAACGTAATGAGATCTATTCTGGGTCACTGGCAATCTATAAACAAAATCTGGTATGAATTCAACCAAAAGTTTTGCCGCTAGAGTGTTAACAATCAAACAAACAAACCGAACCAAAAACAATACACCTTGCCTCCCCTTTGGGGGGCGGGGTAATAAGCTTATGATACTCCAGTGATTGACTATTAAAGCTTGTTACAATTAGAACAAATTGTCCAAAGTCATTGTGTATGTGTATATTACACCACTCAGCCAAAAAGAAGCCTCACACACAATATTTTGTGGGATCGCCTTCAATTTTGATTATAGGACATATTCGCATTGTTTATGCCAAGCAATGCATACGTAATGTCACAATATGTGTCCCCATATTTCTTTCGGTCTAGAGTTGCATTAATTTTTGGTCTAGATCTTGTATTGATGATGGAGAGTTGGACCACTGTGTAACATTCAAAAGATAATGGGGTTCAGGTCTGGACTCTGTGGTGACCAATCCATGTATGAAAATGACATCTCATACTCCCTGAACCACTCTCTCACATTATGATCCTGTTGAATCCTGGCACTGTCATGTTAGAATATGCCTGTCATCAGGGAAGAAAAAAATCCACCTGGTCTCTCACTATATTCAGATTGTCTGACCTAATTTTATGGAAACATAATGTTACTGAACCTGACCAACTGAAACAACCCCAGATCATAACACTGCCCCCATTAGCTTGTACTGTAGGCACTAGGTATAATGGGTAAACCCTTCATCCACCTCTCTACTCACCCTGTTGGATCCATCACTCTGGAACAGGGTCAGTCTGGACTCATCAGACCAAATGAACTTTTACCATTGAATCACAGTCCAATCTTTATTCTCTCTATTAAACTGATGATTGTTTAAGAACTGGGAAGCTACTCAATGCATCAGTTTGAGCTTGGTGGAAGGCTCTTCTGTTATTCTGTTATTTATAAAGCTGGAAACATAATATTTGACATTTTCACAGGGTAAAAAGACAATAATTTACTGGTTATAAAATGCTCCTGCTTAAATCTCTATTTAATGACTTTAATACTTATTTGCCACATTAAATGATATCCATGTGTAGTTTATGTGTGTTGTAAGAGGTATTACTGCACTATTTTGAGAAACACTGCATGCACTTCGTGTCTGGGTGAGCTCTGTGGACCAGATAAAACCAATATCAGAAGCTTTCAATTGTTTATCTCCCGCTGGTACATTTGGTTTGTTTCTATTTTCCTGTGGACGTGGTTATTATAAGACGCTGTTACCGTACCAGCCACAGCTTGTTCACATAATGCACTTTTGTCAAACTGCCAAGCGAGGATAAGAAAGCTTTGTAAATATTTGATGGATGTGTAATGAAAACACTGTTTTTGAGTGGCATGTTTCACATAACTCATCCGAGCCCTTCCTGAGTGGAAGGGGCGATTCCCTTGGGAGTATTTATGATCGACAGCACTGCCAGGGCCAATGACAGCGCTGTCCCGGCCGATAACGAGCCTGTCTCAGCCAATGACATGGCAGAGGAGTGAAGAGAGTCCCAGTCTGTGCGTGCTCCGTTGGTTCTGTCTGTGGGGCCAAGTGGTGTGTGTCTGCCTGTGCCGCTACCTCCTGACACCTGTCACTTAGCGACACACCCCAACCGTCACAGCACTCGCTCCGTAATGGATTAATATTGATTTCCTGATTCAAACTTGAGAGCTGAATGGCTGATGGAAATACCTTCTAAGTTGAAAAAGGTTTAACTTTTGATGTGGGTATTAGAAAAATATAATAGAATATATTCAGTCGCATTGATCCTTAGACTGAAACACTGAGAAATTTTAAGTAAGATGACAAAGACAGTTACTCATATACACACACACTAAATGCATAAAAAGACAGAGTGGACACTGAGAAAGAAAACTCAGGTTTGATTTTTAGCCACTGGTTGTTTACGTAACTCCCAAAAAGGCACAGTGTTCCTTTTGCATGGCCATTAAATTCAAATAAATCTCAGTGGCATGTGTGGGCTGTGTGTGGGCTGCAGAAACACATCTCTTCCTCCGGCCCACACACAACCCACCTCCCGGCAGAACAGCTGGTGACACCATGAAGATTCAAACAAGGTAAAACAGTCAAAATTCTCTCCAGACCAGCATGTTGGAAATTTCTTCCAGAGCTTGAGAAAACAGTGGTTCACTTGACAATCTAATACAGCTTTTTTTCTTAAAATACATCTGCTATTGTTTACTGTGTAAATTGTGCATTACCTGGATCAGCAAGTCCTGTGGTTTCTAAAAGGATATAGTCAAACTTTCCTTTTTTCTCCATCAGGTTCTCTATGGCTTTAAGACCATTGTCCCTGACAAAACAAAGCAACAATTACTGAAAGTTATGACACAATGGGACAAATTAAACACCATGAATAATACACACACACACACACATATATATATATATATATATACATACATACATACACACACACTCACATATATCCTTACAACTGCAGTGCATCTAACATACATGTAGAATTACAAGATAAAAATTAAATTTTCTCTTTTCCTAAAGGTTAGTGCAGCTGTTGTGATAATGACATTTAGTTTGACTAGTGTCACAAGTTATTATGATCAATAATTCACATTCCTATTCCTCTTTATTTTATATCAGTAGTGAAGCATGAAGCAAACCTTTGTTTTTTTTTTGTTTTTTTTTTCAAATCAAACCTAATTAAGAACTATGCACTATCATTAAGCACTGGAACATATACATGAAAACTGAATTTGTCTTTGCTTTTCATGCTTTTAAACAAAAAATCCATGGTGAAGATTTGACATTCCAGATTTGATCCTTACAAGAAATAGTTATCACAAATATTACCAATAGTGACTAACAGAAGAACACAATAAAATCAAATCATTAAACTTGTTAATCCAATATTACATGTGTTTATGTGGCAAAAGAGTGTGAACCACTAGGATTATAAATTCATTTGAAGGGGGGAGTAGAGTAGGGTATTTTATCTGGGTTTTCTTTATCAAAGTGTGATCTTGACAGGTTTGGATTGTGAAAGTGTGTCATTGCTTGAGCAAAGATCCAAGGTTTACAGAGGAATTTCTCAAAAGTTTGGGCTCCAGTAGTTTTACTGTTAGGCAGATGGTGTACAAATGGTGTGTACAGGTGCCACCCAATCAACCCCCAGGGTTACGTCTAGGAAAATAAAGGCCTCAGCCATCATGGCTGATGTCAGTGTTCCTGAGTTAACTGAACTGGTGTCAATGGCAGAGCTGGACACTTTTTTAAATGCCTTGTGGATAAGCCAGAACCTGTTTGGAGGAATGATCTGTGGATGGATGAGACAGACTTGGCACTGACCCTAATTCCTCCTTAGGAACTTGGGCATACTTTGCTATCTCTGGACCAGGATGACTTGATGGGACTATGTCTTAAATTGCAAAAGAAAATTCTACAGGGAAATGTCAAGGTTTCCATCAGTGAACTGAAGCTCAAGAGAAAAAGGATCAGATAGATAGATTAATCAAACGGTTATTGTGACTTTAAGTTGAATGTTGCTGAAAAAGCAGGTCACACCAGTTAATAAAGCCATGAATTCACAGAATTTTGCCACAAAAAAGACAAAAAAAGAACTGGATAATTTTCCATGATGTATACATTAATAATTGCAATGTTTTATCTGTTGTTTGCTTGACTAATTTTGCCACACAAAAATTTAAGAATGGATAATTTTCCATAATGTACACATTAATAAATACAATGTTTTTTCATTTGTTTGCTTGACTGCATCCTCCTTAATCAAGTTTCAGAATCACATTTTAGCTACACATATAGGATAGGAGAAAACTCTAGAGGATTCACAAAACCTTATTTTGCAAAATTTTTACATGAAGGTTTTTTTTGTAGGATCTGGTATATTAAAATTTCCTGATATGGTATATTTAAAAACAATGTAAATTATGTTTCCTTCTAAGAACAAAAGTCTTCCTGTTTGTATTCAAAAAAATTAAGTTAAGGGAATTATAACTTAAGAGGGTTGTTTGTGTTTGAAACATGTAAAGTAAGAACAAATGTTAAATATCGCTGTGTTTCTGTTATTGGTGTTAAATTATGGAACCAATTGAAGGATGAAGTGAAACTGCATAGCTAGTTGTTGAGTTTTAAAAAAGCTTTAATTTGTCAAATTATCAAGGGCTATGAAAGTACAATGATCTCTAAGTGACTTAAGAGACAGAATGTAGACTAATTTGTGTTAATGTTTTATTTGCTGCAACTTCAGGTAATTCAAAAGATGGAGTAGGAGAAGCAGAAAATAAGCCTCTGGCTTCAGCTTCTTCTGTTTTCAGTTACCAAGGGTGTTACACATGTGGTCCAAATTGTTAGTACCCCTCTGTTAATGAAAGAAAAACCCACAATGGTCACAGAAATAACTTGAATCTGACAATAGTAATAATAAATAAAAATTCCATGAAAATTAACCAGTGAAAATCAGACATTGCTTTTGAATTGTGGTTCAACAGAA
>JAPQRP010000030.1:34688883-34756290 GCA_037367295.1 Apogon hyalosoma
TATTAAGTTAAGGGTACCATCATTTTTGTCCAGGCCTGTTTCATGAGTTTGTTTTTTAAAATAATTCTGTTGGACCATAATTCAAAAGCAATGTCTGATTTTCACTGGTTAATTTTCATGGAATTTTTTTTATTTATCATTACTTTTATCAGATTCAAATTATTTCTGTGACCATTGTGGGTTTTTCTTTCATTAACAGAGGGGTACCAACAATTTTGTCCACGTGTGTAATTGTATGTTCTTTATATGTATGCGTTTTTGTACATAACTGAAATAAATATAGTCATTCATTCAAGTTTCCTGTGCTTCTAATATATAGTGAAGTAACCAAGTAACTGAACCAAAAAAGAAATAGAAAAACAGTAATTTAGGATTTCTGCTGCATTTCAGTGGATAGCTACAATAGGCTGCAGTCATTCAACATACTTAACTGAGCAGCAGAGGCAGCCGTTTCTCAGTTCTAGCCACTCTTCATACAGCTCTCCTGCCTGACTCACTGCAAGTGACTTCTCGAGAGCACTGCCTGCAGAAAGGAAGATCAATTATAATGTAACAGAGGAAAAAGTTTCAGTAATTTACACTAAAGCTATTATAATAATGTCCTCAAAATGACAAACAAAAAATAATATACTGAGGGTTTTGTTTTTTTGTTTTTTTTTTGGACAGAACAGTAACAACAATAAAAGATTGTGACACCAAAGCATATTTCAATTCAAGTGAACATAAAATAGTAATACCCATTAAACATATATGTTTAAAATAAACATTCATGTTTTTGGAGGGTGGTTGGTGATAGAATCTCTGGTGTGGTGTGAAATAGTTACAATGCTGCTCTCTTGTGGCATAGGGTGGAAATAACACAAAAGTTCATCCTGGTTTATAATTTACAGAGAATAGATTCAATGTTAAAGCATAGAACAATACCAGTTTGGTCCACAAAAAATAATTAATTTACAAGAACATAATTTTACCTTCTCCAAACTCATTTAGTATGACAGCGATTCGCTTGTTGTGTTGTTCTGTCAGTATGTAGTTCAGGAGTGTCGTCTTTCCAGCACCTGAGAAAAAAATATGCATATAGTTTGAACAAAACAAGTACACACACTGATCTGTGACAGAATAACTGCTATTTTTCCAAGCCTGATAATAAAACAAGGTCACAGCATTAAGAGACTGAACAATGCACAAAACCTGGGCAGCTATTATGTGAGAGTGAGATAGTTAATACATCTTTGAGTCTATAATCTCCTTTATAAGCTTATTACTGTAAATCACTATGCAACACAACTAGTCTCCTACCAAGATAGCCAGTGATGATGGTGACAGGTATCTGCTCTGCAGGAGGACTGGTCTGAGCGTCAATAGGCACCAGCTCTGGGCATTCATCCTCCTCTTCCATCATCATGTCATCCATACTAGAAATCTGCAGGCACACCAGAAAAAATATCAAACAAATGACAACAGAGACACATTTTATGAATCAATTACATAAAGAGGTTAAAGAAGGAATAAGATCCTGCCTTATTCAAGAAAGGAAAGATATAACACATGTAAAGTCTAATTCATGGATTTTATTCGTGTAAAAGCATCCTACTTATGTATTACTCACTGTTAACTATAACAGAATAAACTACAATAATCAGTCAAGCTAATTAAAATTCGCAAATATTTGCTAAAAATTCGATAAGCAAAACATTTATCAATTTCTTCTTTGAGATATCTGAGCATATCATGCTAGCATTAACCAAGTAAAGGTCGAATATTAACACTTGTCACAGTAACACTCAGTGAAAGTGTATTAACTGAGTGATTATCACGGGATTTAGACCCTAAATCCTTACCTGTTCAATTCAGCGCGAAAAGCAGCAGAAAAAACAAAGTTCCTTGATATGAAAATGCTTTCACAAATTACCCAGCGCCTCCTCTTGGAAACTGAGGTATTAAAAGTTTCTAGTAAAAGTGCTGTACCTGGCACTGCTGTTCATGGTGCTGTTGTTTTGACAGAGTGCGTCACTATCACCTCTCCGGGGGAAGCGACAACCGTCGACTACAGTTCCGCTCTTGGTTCATCGTTATTGGGATATTAAATGAGAGAAGGAAAAGATTTTTTTTTTAAAATGTGTACTTGTACATCAGAGATAAATACGGGATAAGCTGACAATAATGTGGTAATTAATAGAGGAACATCTGGTTTCTCTCCATCGAAGCTGTACGTTTTCATGAAAGGGGTTGTGTTGTGATGGCTAGCATACGCCACAAGAGGACAACAGAAACCTGCAAAAAGGCATGCAAGCTAGCCACATGCTGTCTGCACCAAATATATGTTTATTAGATATTTTGGGAGTCGTATACCTTTTTAGGACACAAAGCATTAATGTGTCATCCTCTCATTATACGAGGCAAACTATAAACTCAATACAACATACAAGTACATGATGCTGGGTCCATTTAATGGACTCCATGCACAGTCCCACTACTTTCTGAACTTCCGGTGGCTCTTTATTTCCTGTCCTTCATTATATGACATACTGATTAATCCAGGTGTGTCTTATTAATCAGTAGTCACAACAAGGAGAAGCAGGCACACTTGGATTAATCAATGTCCAATAATGAAAGACAGGAAATAAAGGAGCTACCTGAAGCTCAGGAAGTAGTGGAGCTGTGCATTAAAACACATCACTGAGACTACAGCAGACTGTAGACTGACCGCTCAGAAACATGCCACTCAAAAACAGTGTTTTCATTACACATCAAGTATTTACACAGATTTCTTATCCTAGCTTGGCAGTTTGACTGTTGATAATAAAACAGAGCAGGGGTGGATCTACAGGAGCAGTATGTTCTTAAACCTATACCACTATGTCCACAAGCTTCTCAAAACACTAACACAAAAGGTTTATTCTTCTATTCTTCTAACACATCTTAGAAAAAAATCTTGTTTTTTGTTTTTTTTTAAAATGTTTTTATTCATTTATTTATTACAGAGAATAGGGATTATTTTCATTTTTATTTGAACACTCTAGTTGTGTGTTCAGACAGGGGTTGATGCAACAATAAATAGGTAGTTTAAAAGAATATTAGTTTTTTTTTTTTTCTGTATATGGAGTTTCCAGCATACTGTCCTACCATGCCACCCTGCAAGACCTCATGTCATTCCTTTGCCACCCAGCATAAAAAGTTCTTGATCTGCCACTGATAAATATTGAAAGACTGTTATATTGGCCTTGCACACTGTCCCAGTAATAAGGCCAGTATGCTCAGCAAATGCAGCAGTTATTAAAGCCTCACTGATGTTTTCTGTAAGATGATTTATTATATTATGAATACTGTAGTCCATAATTGTGGACAAAAGTGCTGCTCTAGCTTTTTCTGTGCTGTTGATGATGGAAAACACACACAGATAAATAAAAAAAAAGAATATTATATCATGGGGGTTTCCACATATCATCCTTTGCTGACCTCTTGTCATAACATACTGTATATAATTTTGTAGGTCTGCCACTGATTAATCTTAAAATCAAAAAGCTGCAGGACAGTTTTTTTTTGGCATTGCTACTTCACTGTCTATAGTAATAAGGCCAACATGAGCAATAGTTCCTATGTTGCACACAAATCAAATGTTTAATGTTTTTAAAGTTGTATTTACTTTCTCTTTTGTTTTGTGGTTCATTACACACAAAAAATAGTTTCAAAGTTCTTTGGTGGGTCTTTTGTTGAATTTTTAACCACATCCCATCCTCCTTTGCCCCCCCTTTGCCACAGCACGTATGATTTTCCAAAGCCGCCAGGGATTCAAATAAAATTTTGCAGGTTATATTGGCTTTGCAACTTTACAGTGACAGTAATAAGGGAGACTTGTGCAATAATTCTTGTGCAGTATATGCAGCAGTTAATAAAATTATTAGCCCCACCTGTGCTTGCTGTGATGATTTGTTGTGTTAGAAAAACTGTAGTCCATAATTATGACACTACAGCTTTTTCTAAGCAGATGATGTTGGAAAACACACACAGATAATACTTTTAATGTTTTTTTTTTTGTTTGTTTGTTTGGTTTTTTTTCTTAAATTGGATTTGGTTTCTATTTTGCTTTACGGTTGATTGAATACAGTAAATATTTCAAAGTATTTTTGTGGATCTTGTTGAACATCTTCATTTGCATAACACCTCCTACCACTCCTTTGGCACAGTTTGTATAATTTTCTCAATGTGTCACTGACTCTAACCCTATTAAAAAAAAACATTTTGCCAGCTGTATTGACTTTGCAACTTTACTGTGTCACTAATAAGGCTGAAATGTGCATTAAGTCTTCTGTTACGCAGTAAATGCTGCAGTTAATAAAGCTATTAGTCAGTTCTGTGTTTGCTGTGAGATGATTTGTTGTACTAAGAAAACTGTATTTCATAATGGAGGACAAAAATAGCACTTTCTAGCTTTTTCTAAGCCAACGATGTTAGAAAACACAAACAGGTAATGTTTTAAATATCTCATATATTTAAAAATGGATTTGAATTGTTTTGCTATTGATTGAATGCAGTAAACAGATCCAAGTACATTAAGGGATCTATTTGCATATTGTTTAACATCCTTATTTGCTACCCCTCTGCCAAACTGCCACAGCATATATAATTTTCTAGCTCACTTATTCTAATCCTAATAAAATTACAATTTTGCAGATTGTATTGGTTTTGCAACTTTACTAGTTGCTCAGGAGGTTGAGCGTCCAATGGGGGTTCGAATCCCGCTGTGTTCTGGTCAAAGACACTTCACCCTCCTTATCTCCAGTGTCACTCACACTGGTGTATGAATGTGTATGAATGTTCAGTGGTGGTCGGAGGTCCGTTTGATGCGAACTGGCAGCCACACCTCGTCAGCCTGCCCCAGGGCAGCTGTGGCTACAGATGTAGTTTACCATGCACCACCAGAGGGAGAATGTGAGAGTGAATGGATAATGGATCAACAATGTAAAGCCACGCATAATCATTATTACGCAGTAAATGTATCAGTTAATAAAGTTATTAAACATAACTGTGTTTGCTGTGAGATGATTTGCTGTGTTAGAAATACTGTGGGAACTTTCCTTTTTTTTTTTTTGTTTGTTTTTTTTTCAAAGATGATGCAAGAAAACGCGATTACAGTTAGCAACTTTCTGTAATTGATTAATTTATCTATTTTTTTTTACATTTAAAAAAGAACTTGTTTTTCATTTTCCTTTCTGTTTTGCTTTTCAGTGAATATAGAGGTGCATTTACTCAGAGACATTTGTCGGCAGCGAGGGAGCGCGCGTGCCTCATCCAGTGCGTCCTGTCCCGTTCCACGTGCCGCTCTCTCTCTCTCTCTCTCTCTCTCTCTCTCCCTCTCTCTCCCTCTCTCTCTCTCTCTCTCCCTCCGGGATGGCTTAAATCAAATGCGGAAGTTTACACCCAGGAACGCCGCCGCTGCCGCCACAACCAAGATGAATGTTGACATGACACTTGTTCGGGACTGAGCTACGGAAGCTTCGCGTCGGTGACAGTGAGTCGGGTTAAAGTGCAGGAAAGCGCCGGAGCCAGCGCCGCGGAACCGGAGCTCAGACCCGCACATGGCCTCTGTGGGCAGCGCCGAGCGACGGGCTTTCGCTCTGAAAATCAACAGGTACTGACCTCCGTGGGTGCGCGTTGGGTGTCAGGCTTGGTTCAGCGGTGAAGGTGAACTTTTGGTAGCTCTCCAGAGACTTGAGGAGGGGATTCCACAGGAGCAGGCAGCCACATGTTGTGCATGTTAATGCTGCAGGTCAGTTCAGTCCGTCCCATTAGAACAAGGAGCCTGAAGGATATAAAACAGGCAACTGTCTTAAAGGGAGTCATAAAGAACGACCTATATGATCATAAATCCAGTTGTTTCAGTGTCAGGGGATCATAGTGTGGACAAAACTAGAAGATTCAGTGCTGTGGAGAAACAATTCTGAAGCTTAGCAGTAATCTGACACATCTGTATTCTTTTACTGCCATTTCCTCCTTGTGAGGATACTGATTCTATATCTAGTGTTACTAATATGATCATTTCCTGTGGTGTGTAAGGTCTGAGTAGTCCATAGTGCTGTTGTAAATGATGGGGGGGATGTGGTCATAGTTCCTGCTGTGACACTAGCCAGGTGTGGAGGAAGTACATACATGGAAGTCCATTGTGTACCATGCCTCTGTAGTAGAACTTATTAAAACAAACATGCTTAACAGCAAGAACATATAATACTTATGCAGTACTTATTTTATTAGTAGTGCAGTGCATTCTGAGCAAGCAGTGGTAAATAGATCACTGATGTTCGTTCACTCTGTAGAGATATGAGCAGAGTTAGTGAATGGATTAATCAAATTTAAAAAATGGCAAATGAGAAAAGAAGTTACTCAGTCTCATTACCATCCTGGTTTTCAGAAGGCTCATGTGCTGTCTGGGTTCTAGGATTTTTAAGTTTTTAGAAGGCTTAGGTGCACAGGTAGGGGAGTAGAAGTTTATTTTTCAATAAAAACGGTCATTTCACTCAATTTTTTACCACTGCTATTATGTTGGAAAAGGTTTAGCACACTTGACAATATTCAGAAAGCTTGCAACATTACATCCAGCAAAGGTCATTTAGTTTTACTGCTTTCCACTTTGATTTTATATTAATTTGACAAAGGTGGTGCCTTAATTTGCCTGGGTGTTCTGCCTGAGGTACAGAAAATGTCATAATGTAAATACTTAAAGTTACCTGCATGCAGTTTTCTATGAGGCATTTTAATTGTTTACCACTGAGGTGTGAAACAACAGTAAAATTATGTTTGGAAGAGGTCCAAAACCTTCTGATGGTGAGTATGATATGCTTTGCTCACCACCACAATGAAGGTGCTTAAGTCATGTTTTTTTTTATAGCCAGCAGAAATCACGGATACTGTGCAGAGCTGAGCTCAGCTGCTAGGGGATGTGAGTGATACTGGGTCACAGCCTGACTCCAAAGATGAGCCAGCAGAGCAGTAGAATTGCTGGTAGAATAGCATGCTTTATTGCTATGTGCTATGTAAGGTGTTGAGAGCAGCACAGCCAATACATAATGGTGTATTTATACTCATAAACACTGAGGAGAGTTAATGCTCTTTGTGTTATTCAATATGGATGATTTTCATCATGATTTTGTAACATGATGCTGACTTTATACAATCTGGTTAATGGTTAATATGCATAACAAATACAGCAAACAAGGTAATATAAGTACCTCATAGTATGAATGTGTATCATATTAAGCCTAATTCTGCACTTCCAAATGTAGACTATGAACAAGGTTGAGTATGTATGAACTGTTTTTCATTTGACAATCTTTCTCTCTGGTATGATAATGGACAGAAAAGTGATAAGAACTGAGAGTAGCCAGATAGGAAACTTAAACCCTTGTAATTAAAAGTAAATCACATATTCACTCTGATATATGTGGATGAATTGATTATGAAGGCGATTGTAAATGCTAAATAATAAAGGAGCAGTTCTGACACCAAAAGCTATACACAGGCATACTGTTGGGAAAAGAGGAACAGTGGTCACAAGTTGAATCTTAAGTGTATTATAAGCTAAAGATTCTCTTAATTGTAAGTGTTGTGTGTGCTTTGGACTGGCTGTTATTTACATACTTTAGGGTAAGAGACCCTAAATATCCTGCATGTGACCGTGAGCAGTTCCTGTCTATCTCTCGCTATCTGGATGAAGTGTAAAGGAAATTGTGCGCACTGTGGACATATATTGTCTCTGTGGTTTCACTTCGCTTTTTGTTTGTGGCAGTTTTAAATCAGGAAATGTTTTTTTTTTCTTTACAATGTAAAAAGAGGAATGGGAAAGATGTGCGAATGTATTAGTCAAAATGAATAATGGTGAATGTAGCATAGCAGAAGGCTTTATTTCAGTGATTAGATGAAATGAAGTTCAGCACTTAATATTCTCCCTCTGAACATGATGCTCCAGACCAGCATATGGTAACAGGTGTGAGGACAGCTGTGGACAGGGGGCCTCTGTCGCTCAGTACTTGAAAATGGCAGGGGGGTCCGGATTGAGTTGCATCTGATTTCCTCTGGGCTCTGGCTAATGACATCTGTTAACCCTTATGACTGTTGGTGGGCCTTTTGAGAGATGAGCAGGGTGTCAAAAAGACACACAAACTGGTGAACAAAAAAAAAAATATTTGAGGAATGACTTCCTTTGTGTTTAGAGCACTGACTCTTCTTGAATTTGTCTGAAGTGTCCATAGTCACATTCTCTTCCTTGAAGCGGCCAAATGACTGCTGTGTTTGTGTGTGCCTCCCTTTGACAGGAAACTGAGTTGTGATGGTGCTGATAGCAGTAAGACCCATTAAGTCTGGAGACATATGATAGTATGACACACAGTGAGGGCATCCCTTTGGTTTGCTTTCTTCCTCTTGTCATGCACGCCACACCGTTCGCCATTTTCCTTCCTCTTTGGCTCAGATGAGGGATTAAAGATGAGCATAAGAAGGGTTTTTCCAGCTCTACTGGAGGAATGACTTGACAATAAGTTTTACAATCACAACATTTCTAGTCTGTCTTGCCATAACAAGGTTTTTCTACAAAGAGAATTACCAGGTAGCCACCTCTGAAATTTTGTGCCTCCTTCAGCTCTTAACAAACTCAACAAAGGGAGGCTGTTAAACTTTCTTGAAGAGTGCCAAACTAATGGTTTACCACAGTGGTCCTTTTTTCTCAGACCTCCAACGTATAATGCTGTCAATGTAAATGGTTGAGCCAAAGACATATCTGCAATCACAGTAACTTCAGGGCATGGTCAAGGGGTTATGTAGGGTAAAAAAATTGTTCAGATGATAATGAGTTGGCCTACATGTACCTGGCATATAAGTGTAATACATGGATGGAAAGGGTGTTGCTAGTACTTTGAGGCCATGCAAAGACATTTGTCAATTTCAACCATTTTCACTGAAATCTTTGTGAAAAACATCTTGGTTACATGGGGTAAAAAAAAACCAAAAAAAAAAAAAAACCAACTACATAAAAAATTAAGTTTTTCAGCATATCAAAAGTTGCTGTTTTCAGTTGAAGTTGCCAAAATTAACATTACCATAGTGTCAGGTACATTGTTGACTGCAACTCCTGTAATTTTGGTGAAAAAAATAAAAAAATTAATCGGTCTAGGATTGGGGGATATCAATATGAGGAAGTCTGGTTACGTAGGGTAAATTCTCAAGTCCTCGAGGCTGGTAATCGAAATTATCTGTCAAGCACAAATGATTTAATACTATCCCAATATTATGCTTAGAGTGAATAAATATAAATAATATTTAAAACCTATAATCATTAAGTTTTAGACACAAACCAGTACTCTCTTGGGCAAGTAAAGTATGTGACAAAAAATGTAAATGTGGACATCAGATATAGTCTTTTAAAACAATGAAAATCAGTCGTCTCTCCTTTTTTTTTTTTTTTTTTCTGTAGACATCATTTAGAAACAGTAAAGTTGGTTTTAGGACTCCCAAATACTTATGTATCAGCTACAAATGACAAAATAAGTCTATCTTAATTTTTTTTTTTCACCCAACATGTTCGTAGTCCCCTGACTGTGCCCTTCATAATGGGGTCCTTGATTTAGCATACTTTGCAAAGCCAGTTACTGTACATTTTAATGTGTTATATAATTTTCTTTCTATTCATATTGTTATTAGAACTCCTAAAGTATGAAGCTTGTAAAAAAACAAACAAAAAAAAAAAAACAAGAAAAAGAAGGGTTTGGTTGAGTGAGTTTAAACTTTGGTAATACTGGTACCGTCATGAAAACCCCTGAAATGTACCTGATAGCAACCACGTCATAAGGACTGAAAATACATATAATCAAGAGTAGAATTATAGATTGGGCTCTGTGCTGTGTCTGTGGGTTATTAATCTGCACGTAGTAGTGATAGAGCAGAGCTGGACTCAATTGAAAGACTGCTTGGGCAATGATTTCAGAAATGCTGACAGGAACACACCATATGCACACACAGCAAGTGCAGGCCTGCTGTAGACAGCGTGACGTAACAACAGAGTCGGCCTCTTTCTATAGGGAAGGGGTTATTAAAGGTTTTCTGTTTGGAAACCAATGACAAAAATTGCCTTGGCTGTGGGTTCTGGGAGGGGACCCATTTCTTTAAGAAGAATTCCCCACATTGTAGTAACCTTCTGGATAATAAAGAAGTAGTTTTCAGCCGGAAAGATCGACATCAAATACAGCTCAAATGCTTAAATGATTAGAAGCATATTTGACATCTCATAAATACGTAAAACTATGGGGTCACACAGATTCCTGCATTATCAAAACCATTTTATTCTGATTAATGATGAAACATTCACATCCCTCTGGCCTCCCTTAGTGTTTCTGAATAATTGAGACAAAGTTCTTTGACAATCCCAGATCATTATAACAATATCACAAGAAAATAGCAATATATTGAAATGTTTTGTTCCAGTATTGTAATATAGCATATTATTTTTCTCTAATAACATTAAATAAGTCGACGGGTAGTCAAATAATAAGATGGTTAGGGATTAATTGGACTACTAATGAGTGCAATTACATGATGGTGATGCTGTAATTTACTTAATTACTATGCATGATATGCTTTATGACATATTTTTAGCTGTTTTCCCACACCAACAACAGGATAAACCATGTGCTTGCTGATAGTGTGCCTACTCTGTCATCAGCTCTGATTTATACACAAGCTGGAGTTTGCTGTCAGTAGAAATTTTGGCTCTACATTCACAACCTGGCAGCAGCTGTTTTAGAGTGCCATCCTCATCAGTGTTAATTATACATTCTAATTATATCACATGACGAAGAGAAAGGAAACTGGTATTTATTGTTGTCAGGATTGTTTTTATTCTGATTCAAAGTAAACAATGTCCTCCTAGTGTTCTGGTTACTGACAACCCGTGTGTTTACAGAGAAACAAGAAATGAGGTTACTAAGAGATACTAGGTGACAAACAAAATAGTACAAGAGGTTTGTATGCACTGTGGTAAATGCTAACATCAGTGTACACATACAGCAGATTGGTTATCAGATTCCTCTATCATAACCTGGTTTGGTTTTTGAGAGGCAGCACGTTTTAATCAGTATTTTCATTTGTAGTGGAGAAGTCCTTTGAGCTCTACTCAACGTAAATGGACCTTTACGTGATTTTGCTGAATCTGACGAGTCTATGCATATTTTATTTTAGTACAACGTCATCAAACTGAAAGACCAGTGTTGAAGGATGTGTCTCTCAGGGAATGCCATAGCGGTCATTCTCAGAGATCCGAAAACCTGCTGAGACACACTAAAAAAAAAGGAAAAAAAAAAAAACTCCAGAAGCCTTTTTCATCATCAAAGAAGTCAACTTCAGTAGCTTTGGATTTTACAGAGTAATTTATGTTACCACTGCCACAAGGTCATGTAAATAGATTTCACTCAAGATACTAAGACAACCCATATCACCAACATTATGATAATTTGGTTTTGTCAGCTAAATCTTTGCAATTATTTGAATGTAAAATAGTCGGGGCTGTTTGGGCTGGGTCTCAGTGGTTTCAGTAAAAATTAATTAAGCCATATGTTTGTGCATAAGTAGCTTTTTATATATTTGTTTTTGCCAAAATGACCAAAATTTACAGCTCCACTTTTTGTCTTCCTGACAAGAACAGCTTTAGTTGCATAGAACAACAGATGCTTAGACAGTGTCCCGTTAAGGAGAATGACAGATGCTGTCTGCTGTGACGAGCTGTTTGTCTGCTAGTGGTAAAATAATGCCTGCTCGGCTCTGCTGGCAAAGCCTGATTACTGTTTTACTTGCCTAGTCTTTTTATAGACCAATCCAGAGTGTGTTAGTGTATGCAAGTAAGCAATCTCATATGTACATGGATGTGACATTCCATGCTTATGCAAATGTAAGTTTACATACTGTGTCTTGAGTAACGTTATGGGGCGCTGTGCTTTTTTCTTTGTGTCTTTGGTAACATGTAGCAGGAGAGCACATTAGTGGTGAGGTTATGGGCTCATTTGGTACAAAGGGAAGGGCATACTGCTTTTGAAGTCAAGTTATGAGATGGTTTTAAACTGTTTACATTTTTACATTGCCTATGGTAATGGCTCAGTGCACCCATCAAAAAATCTGGCCTCAGGCAAGAAAAAATACTTTCATTTGTGTTTCTTTTCTGTGTCTCATAATCTTATATTGAGTCAATGAAAGTCAGATTAGTCCTCGTCAATTCTCTGTCCTGTTAGTCATCTCTGTATGAACAGTGAGGTGGAGGTGGGAGGAGATCCATCCATGTTGTTGACTTCAGGCTTTAGGAGCTTTAGTTTCTTACCTACAGCTCCTTTAAGCCCCTCTGGCTTATGTGATTTGACTCTTTACATGATGACAAGTGTTTTCCAGTGCTCACCTTCAAGACATTAGTATAAGAAGTGGATGTTTGAGCATGATTCTGGCACCATACTGAATATATTTTCCTACTCCAGTAGACATTTGGCTGCTGCAGGCTTGTAGTGTACTTTTGAGTTACAGAGGGGTTAAAAATATGTTGTTCAAGAGTGACTTTTGTGCAAGGCAAAAATTGCATAAGATAGTACAGTTGTTGCTGGTTGTAAAAAGAGAGAGTTGATAATGTGACCATGCATGTGTGTGCATGTTAACATAGAAACCACAATGTTTTTGCTTTTTTATAGCATTTGTGAAAAGACAGTCTTACATTGCTGTTTGTTTTAATGTACATTAGGTGATTTTTTTTTGTATGTCAACAAAGTAGTTTGGGTTTATATTTAGTTTTACAAGATGTTAGTTTGTTCTGCATATACAGTTTTCCCATCCTTGACCTTCTGTGGTATGCAGTTACAGCATTGACTCAGCTTGTTTTGTGAGTGACAACAGGGTGGGGAGGGTGTTATGAACCATATAACTGTGTATTTCAGATTGACTTGAACAATATTAAATCCCTTCAGATCAAGCTGTGAAATGTCTGTACTGTACATAGCAACATGGATCAAGTCCTTTTTTCTTGAAAAGCAAGCAGGTCTGATGATACAGTGTCGCTGTAATCAGATGTGTACATGAGGCTGTCATACAGATTGTGCACGCTTTAGTGACTCTGCAGCCTTAGTGGATTTGACATGTTGGAATGCCTTTGCTGCACTGCCGTTCATGGGCTTGTGGTGGTAATTAGTAACAGAACTGTCATAACAATGACCATAGGGACTTAGTGAATGCATGAGAGTGACCACAGGGAAGGTGGCAGAGAATGCGACCCACTTACTTAAGTCTCTACCCTCTAACTCTTCCCTATGTAGCACCAGCAAAGTTAGAGTAAACTTTGTCTGACACACAGTGAGGAAACAAAAACAGACACACATGCTAAACACACATTCAAAATGCATTCATACACAGAACTGCTCCCTCATCATTTAGCTGCAGAGAATAAAGCAGTTATTGTGTGGCGTTTGGTAGGGCTCCAATGATACGGTAGATTTATTACAAAGGAACAGACAGTGCATCAGCCTGGCGTCACAGAGATGAAATGTGCAACAAATTTATACACTAGCTTTCTTCATGTCATTCTGTCTTTTTTTGATAGAGCTACAGACAAACATGTACCCATAAATAGGATAATACTTTAGTCCTATGTTATGTTGATTTTCTGTTCGACCTGACCCTTAAATCAGGACACCATGTTTATTCCGCTGCCTGTATCGCTGCCAGCATGACAAAGCCTTTGCACAGCCAGTGGAGATGTGCGTCTGTAGAGAGCAAACAATGAATGAATGGAATCACCATGGCTGACCAGTTCATACTAATGCAAGGAGGAACAATGGTGGAAATTGCTGTCGTATTTCTCATTAAGATACATTCTGCATGTTGGTTGAACTTTCAGATAACTGCAGTTTTACATGAGGTTGTGCACATTAGTGTTGTCTGTTTACACATGTTACAATTGTTACTCTGTAGTTCTACTGTAATATACTGATATGCAAATGATTATTCTCTGTCTATTGCCTCATAACCACAATAATCTGTGTGCATTTTGATGTTTATTTCTAGGCACTCTTCCGCAGAGATCAGGCGTCACTTTGGTGGAAGCCATGGATTCCATCACAGCCGAACCAACTCCAACGCATCAGCCTCAATGTGCCTCACTGTGGTGAGTTTTGGACTTTTCTCTGCTACATATTTCTCACATGGTCTAGATCATGTTACCATCTATAATTGATTTATCAAAATGAGTTAAATAGTGGATGAAACAAGTTGTTAATTCATTGTTTTGCACCCGGAACTAGTTTGCCAAGGAATGGAAGCAATTGGAGATATTTGATTCTAAAAGACATGTAATTTCAGTAAAAGTCAGAGGACATTTTTACTGAAAATTGTTTGGTCAAACATTTTACATCAAGTGCATTCAGAGAGATCAGCAGACAAGACTGAATGCTGTGTCTGTAACGTCACTTAATGCTCATGATGTTCTAGTAAAGTACACATTCATGTTGACCAAGTGGAGTGGTTTCCACTGCAATCTCTCAGCTTTTAGTTCTTGTGCTTACACTGCAGAGTAAGTATATCCTCTTTACTGTCATTAACACTGAGAATGTCTGACTCAGTGTAGCCTAATATAGTTTCAATCACTACAAATTCTGCTACATCACATGTAACAGCCCAAAAAACCTCTTTCTGCATTTCGACACAAGAGCTACAAGAGCTGAGTTTTTTTTTTTTTCTTATTCCAACAATACATGAGAAGGGACTATCGTCATGGCTTAACGTGCTTTTGTTAAACCCAGCCTGACATTCTTCTTTGATTTAACAAGCTTTGAAAAACCTGGTTTCGCAAGTTTTAACACTAGATTGAATGCTGTCATGACGGGTTGTTTTCTTGCCTCTTAGCTTGAAGCCTAGCAGAGAGTTAAGAGTGATTCCTGCTCTCTAAAGCAACCAGTCAGAATGATGCATATAATCCTTTGCAGGGATTTGTTCCCACTACGCTGTAGTCTCTCTGTGGTGCTCTGTGAACTTCTGTTGTTGCCTTCCACATTTATATATATATATATTCCTCTCTCAGACCTCATGCTTTTTTCTATTTTTGTCTTTCCCTCACATTTCTCTCCTCTTTGCTGGCCTACATCTCTCTCATTTAAAGTTTTCTAAGCTCTTTGGCACTAAGTCTCCTGACATATCTGTGTGCATGACTGACTGAGCTGTTGGCCTTTGATACTTTCCCAGTGATGATCCTTGAGCTTGTCAGCTGACAGGGTTGAGGAGGAGCACTTGGACCATCCATCCCACCCCAGTTTGTTGCCTGCAACAGGGTTAATCTCTAACCTGCTTGGGAAATGGGTCAGTGCCTTGGCTACTGACAGGCGCTGGATGGGGCCTGCTTACCTTGCAGCTTACACGGGCAAATCTTTAATATGGCTGGATTTGGGATGCGAGAGAGGGGTTTTAATGCTATAATCTCTGTGATGATAGTTTCCCATTATTCAGCAGTCACATCTAGAACTGGGATGAGGGAGGGATGTTTGTTGTTGCGGTTGTAATGTGAATCACTTTGTTGATTATCACCATCCTGCCTCTAGTACACTGCTATTTTTAGTGCCTGAAATATCAAATACTGACTGATTAGTATTGTATGTTGTTGGTTTAATATAGAAATTGAGAGATTAGGATAAAAATCAGCTTGTGTGCAGTGCATGTTTGTGTACTCACATGCATTTCTGTGTTTATAAGTACCTGCACATGTGCGTGGATGTAGTTTCTGTTCCTGTCTGTTGAAACACCAGTTGATAGAGGGACGCCTTGCTGATGTCACTTCCTTTTCTGTCTTGTGGTTTCTTCCCTTCAGCTCTGAACTGTAAGACACTTTGTCTGAATGCTTGAAAGTTGCATGAAAACATTCTGCCGGTTTGAACAATCGGGCAGAATCGGGCAACTTCAGCATTTTCATTCATTCACTTTAAATAATTCCACCAGTTTTGCTAATGCAGAATGTTTTTATTAGATTTTCAGCTTCTATGAATAGGAGGTTTGATTTGAAGAGGATCTATACTGGGGTTGTGGCTTAGATTAGGCAAAAACCATTGAGCGTCAGTAGGTACACAGGTTCCTGTATCCGGAGTGCGCCATTTTATACACTTCCTTTTTATGGTGCAGTTTGCAGTTTTTAGTCGGGTAAGTGTTCTGTTTTGATATGAGTTGTTGTGTTGAGATACTTTTTTAAAAAGTGCACTTTGTTGTTTTAATAACATGAAAGACTGTACTTTGAATGAATCATATTTATTATGAATTGTTAATGTCTCTAGTCTGTTCTCATCTCTCATTCTAACTAGTATCTGGTAAAGTGATTTGGATTGATAGTTTTAAGTGAATGTATGTTCCATAAAACAGGCTTCAGGGACAGTATTTATTGCTTGTAAATGTAAACATTTTTCAGACAGCTAATGTGTTATGGCATGTGCTTGCACTGAGCATTGTTAGATGTTAACTTTAGTGATTCCTCGCAGCAAAAATGCCATCCAGTGTCATCAAGTGTTGCAAAGACATCACCTGTACGTTCCAATTTTGGCTACTATTCTGTGCTGATTTCATAGGGGTTTAGTACAGTTGTTTGCTTGCTCCTTTCATGACTCCACAGAGCAGTAGGCGCTGATCAGAGGCATGCATATATTTGCATTCATTTGTTTTCGTTAGCCTCCATACTCAACAAGAAAAGGGGCCATGCTACAGTGATTATTTGAACTTTGAACAACACAGGCAGTGAGATGCATATGGGGAACACTGCTGCTGAAGAGACACTGTTAAGGTCCACGCCCCATTGTCAGAAAAAGGAGTTCAGGGTTCTTCAATCAGACTTTTAAAGAAATAATGATACAGTCAATATTTTCTTCCCCATTTTGGAGTGCTATCCATTAACCTAATACTAACTCATGTGATATTGGGTCTGCGTGTGTGCTTCGCAGAGAAAGATATCCCCTAGGGTAGATTGATGTGCAAAAACATGTCTGAAGGCCAATGGAATTTGTTCTGATTTCAAAAGTTAGGAGCAGCAGTGACTCATCTTGTTGCAGCATTCACCTCTATCTTTTCTCTGACTTGTCTCTTTGAATTGTGTGCGTGTCTGCAAGTGAGTTATTTGGCTTCAGATGTTTTTTTTTTCTCCGTCTTCTGTGCAAACACCTTATGATCTCACACTCTACACGTTTGTCATGCAAATTCCTTTTGTGCGGGATGGTGTGCAGCATTAAAAGCTTTAATCTTTTTGTGTGTACTGGTTTTATTCTGTTTACATTGCATGTGTTTAGAGCGTTAAGAAGACCATTTCCTATTCATATTTGAGTATGATACTGTGGTGAACATTTATTTTCGAGCTCTTACCTATCAGAGTGGGCAAACTCTCAGATCAGCTTGGAAGTCTGCCCACTTTACTGCTACCTTTCACAGAAACACCTGCTCTATGCAGGTTCCTCTTTTACAGCTACAGCCAGCCGGGCACCACAAAAGAGACTTGTTATCTCATCAGTTGTGGTTTTTTTTTTTCGTGGATGAACTTTCTAATGATGAAAAGTCTGTCTGTTTGTGCTCTTGCCTGCCTGTGCAGTGACGTTACGATAAATATGTGCTGATTCAAGAGCACAACTGAACATCACAACCCATTTGTACTGTACATAAATGTGATTTCAGCTTAGGCTTTGATGTGCTGTAGCTCTGTAGTGTGGGCTGAAAGTTTGTGTCTAAAAATAGGTTTAGAAAAAAAAGCCCTTTGCTGTCTGATACAGGCCAGTTTTTTCCAGTTTCTATTTATGAATGTGCTCAGGTCTTTTTTTCCCTCGACAGGTATGAGGTTTAGAGAAATAGTCATGATTCAACATGTTTGGTTCCACCTCCTTTCTTAAGTTTTCTGTTCTCAGTGCTCTTCCTCTGCACTGTGTGGATATGATAAGCATCTTGCTCACAAATATTAACTATTATAAGAGGATACTATATTTTCTTGTTGTCACTTCCATATTTCCCTTAATCTTTCACATATCTCAAACCTAATTTTGTGGCAGTATCTTGGCATTCTTTAGATGTTTGTTTTCCTAGCAGAGAACCCACACAAATCTCATTGAAGTTTACTGATTGTTCTCTATAGTCTATTAGGATTAATCATGTGGACTAGTCTTCCTTTATTGTGCACCATATGTCCTAATTCTTCACTTCTTTTCTTTCCCTTCCTCCATCACCACTTGATTCTTCAGCCCCAGTCATATGAAGCAGTGGAGCCTCTGGACCTGGAGGAGTTTTTGATGTCACAGCTACAAAGTGGAGACTCTGCTCTGATGCAAGAGCTTGGAGACTTTCCTGATGATGACCTGAAGGTGGAGCAGGTGGAGAAGGAGTGTCGGACTGTGAGACACTCTGTCCCAGCCGATGGGTGGGTCACCATAGAAGACGCACACTGAAAAGAAAAAAAAAAAAAACTTCTAGAGAAGAAAAAAGAAAGCTAGTCATGGCTGTTTTGTCATTTTTTAAAAGTGACCCTTGAACAGTACCACGACATGACGTTATGCATTATAAAAAAAAATTCTGCTATTGTGAATTATTTAAAACTCTCTCAGCATTTGCCCTACACCTTGACCATGAAGTAGTGATTAAGATAAGAACGGATTGTCAATTTTTCACTTGTCTGCATACGTTTGCAGACATATTTGCATTTGCTATTGTGCACATATTTCTTCTTCCTCTCTCTGCAGAGTGGAGTTGGAGCCCCATGTAAGAGACTGTGTAAAGAGTTACACCCAGCCATGGCTTGTGGTCTCTAGAAGGTAAATAATCTGCCACAGAAACACACCATTTATAATGCCTATATTCTGGAATAACCTTCAGAAAGTTTATCTGACTTACATGCCATATGGTTTTACACTGGTACCTTTGGCAGTGTAGTTTAGAATTTAGAAACATTAAATCATTTTACTGAACTCGCACATCTGGACTATATGTATTCCAGCCGCTATAATGTGCAACATATGCCAACTGTCTAGGATTTTGCACATGCTGGTGAAAGAGGAAGAAGAGGCTTGAGAGTGACTGATAAACTTTATTCAGTGGGATCTAGTCTCAGATCCTTTATGTTGCCATCTCTCTGTCTCCAACAAACACTCGCCTCTATGCTGTCACTGTGTTGTGTAAGACTTGTGTTTGTGTTGTTATCTGGTGATTAGAAGTGCAGAGGTGTATCAGTAGTAACTATGCTTGTTTTTCCTGGTGTGTGTGTGTGTTGCTGCCTGATCCTTGTCTCTGTAGGTGCCAGGGAGATGGATGGAGCGCATATTCAGAGCGAGCTGGTCTGCACAAACTCCTTCGAAAACAGACCTTTGAGTCAGACGTCCAGCCTGAAAACCAGCAGACACCAGTAAGAAAAAGAAACCATGCATTTCATGAATTCAACTTAATTATACAACGCTGATTCAACTCACCTTCTCAAGCTCCAGTTTCTCTGAGAAACTCTTGGACAAATTTGCCAAAAAATATCTGCCAAGAAAACACTTACTGCAGGAAGTGCTGCTGAGCCTTGTCTGGTCCAGCAAACTTAGTCTCAGTCTGATCTGTCCTGTTGCTATTGGGTCAAGCGTTATATCACCACTGTTTAAGCAGTTTCAGTATTCTTGATCAGCTTTGTTTATAGATTAGATAAAATATATTCTATTATTATAGAATTCAGTATGCATATCACATGCAGTCATACGATTACATGTGTCTAAATATAGATTTAAAGTGTCCAAGTTAAATGTTTCCTAAGTAGAAGCCCTTGAATACTAATACCGTCCATTTGGTTAAAGTCTCTTTTGTTAGGGGACAAAATTAAAGGGAGAGCAGTGTGGTAGTCCATACTGATTAAGGCTTGAGAGAGGAAAGACAATGCAAGGGAAACATGAAGGAGGGGTAGGTGCAAAAAGTGGTGTCAGACTGTGTGGGGGATGTTTTAATGATGAACAGTGTGTTGTTATTCCTTAAATTCTCTACTGCAGCAGTGTTTATATGTACACAGTCTGGTTTGCAAAGAACTAGTTATGAATGTTGTTATTGTTAATCTTCCCCTTGTAAGTCACTTTGGAAAAAAAGCATCTGCCAAATGCACAAATGTAATGTAATGAATATCACACAAATTTCAGCCCTGATCTTCTTCATGTTCCACAGACATTCATAGACAAGGTTCATATTAATCCCTAATATTTGCCTCAGTCCTTTACTGCCATTACAATTTCCTTCCTTTACTCTGTAATTATTTCAAGCTAAGTTCCCATCCTCTCACTGCCATCTCTCTAGCTCTTTTGTCTAATAGTGGCCAAATCCCTAGCTCCCAGCATCAAGCATTCCCAGCCAATCAAAGTCCCAGTCAGCTCCACTCTCAGCCCCTGGCTAGTTACCCAGTCATCCCTCACTACCAGTGAACCCCACCAGCCCCCCTCCTGTCACCCTATTCTTGCCAATTCTGGTTAATCACCCAAACCAAAAGGCCTTATTAGAGCCTTGGGCTTCCCATGATCTACATGCCAGAAAGAGAGTGACAGAGAGAGAAAGAAGAGCACCATTGTTCCTCAGTACGTAATAGCTCTCTTCTTTTGCTCAATCTGCTTTTGCAGTAGCCCTGGGTTCATTATGTGATGGTCTCTTGGAGCCTCAGTAGGGTGAAGCTCTGTCAGGTCGGAAGCTTGGTCAGCGCTTGCCTGTGGGATAAGAGTGAAGAAGTGAGGTAGAAGGATGATGGGAGAGAAAGAGACAAGGAGAAAGTGGTGGCCATGAAAGATGAACTGTTCAAAGCATGATGCATGATGGCAGCAGAGAGGTTATGCCCTGTGTGGTTACCAAGTCTGAGTAATTTATGTTCCTCTAGTACCAGGCTGTTGGTAACAGACCAGTCAAAAAAGTATCTGTTACACTCATTTCCTCTAGAAATCCAAAAAGAGCAAGATATTTTAAAGCTCAAATGCATTTATATTAAAATGACTGAGTGAAGTTTACCACACTGCACAAGTTATTAGCCATAATCACAGCGAACCACAGGCCACAATAGACATTTTGTAAATGTTTCTGATGCCTGGTTTTCTTATCAGACCTTTCTCTAGACTAACAGAGGGCATACTGATGTCCATTTGTCACATCATGACTCTAAGTGAAGAATTTTAAAGGCCATAAGGACATTGTCAGTGCCGAGTCTCATTTTTTGTCCAGTCAGCTTTTGCTGTTCCTGGCAGGTTGAATGTAGGCCAAAAATTGCTGCATTTACTGAGCTTGTTATTGAGATCCACTGTGGCTTTAGGTCAGCGGGTCACCTCAGCCTCATTTAATGCTCTCATTTTTGTCCGGGAAGCCATCAGCCTGCTGGGAGATCTCTGATTACACAACCTGGTCAGCTAATGTAAAATGCATCAATATTACTAGTCACAAGTAACCTATACCATTTTACCAAGGGTCAAAGATTCAGCGGTCTTATCTTATATCTATGTATTAAAATACAGTAACAAAAAAACTGCGTGTTCATACAGAAGTGGTTCGAATTGAAAATGCACACAGCTGTCAAGGACCGTAATATAATATGCACGTCTGAGGAGGAGATCTCGCATTACTAATTGCACACAAGAAGTCTTACATGTCTTCATGAATGTACACCTATGCTGTATTCTCTACATTGAGTAAGGCTAGATCACAAAAACACAGGAGACCGTCAGTGTCTCTAGGCCAAAACACTGAGACTGTCTAGACTTCCTAAATGCCTGTTAGCTGTTTGTGTCTGCTGACAACATAACCATGGAGGCTGCATTATTAATATAGTGCATGTTGTTGACCGTGCTTAACACAGTTTTATGCCCTCTCAACAGCATGCAAGTATAGGGTTTGCATTTTGTTTAAATCATGTAATCCTCACATTGGGGAAACTCAAAAGAACACTGGATAAATTCCTGATGAATCCCAGGAAGTTCATTAATGGTAGGAATGTTCATCTGTTTATTTATTTAAGTCCCCTTTTCAATGAGGCAAAGAAATGCTTTGACCAAATGTCCACTAATATACCAGAGTAGCCCTTACTCTCTTAATAATATCCCCTTGGACGTTCAGCCTTAATAACCCCTTATTTTTCCTCATCCTTTATTGGTTTCCTTCTCTAGTGCTCTCACTTACACATATCATTTGTCTCATCCTGCTCTCTCTGTTGTCCTCTGTCCCCTCTTCCTTCTCTATCTGTCTTTGCCCCAGGTCAAGTCTCCAACTCTAGCAGGGTTGACTGATGACTGTGGCCGCACACTGACCTCCTCCGACTTTAACCTGCGGTGTTTGACCCCGGACCAGAGAGTAGAGGGGCTGCTGGCCTTCAGCAGTCATGAGGAGTTGGACCGCTTCAACCAGGATGCACGGCAAGGAAACAGACACCCTGAGCTGTTTGCACTATACCCACCAGCTGACGAGGTTAGTAAATAGGGAACTGTACATTTGTGCTTTTGCATAGCAGTCACTGTATCTATGTAGACGAATGAAAAGTGCATGTGTGGGTTGAGTTAGTCTGTGACTTTCCTCTCTTTTTCAACATCTTTATGGATATACAGCAAATGACAAACAAGAGCACTGAAATAAACATAGTGCACAAATGTCATATTTATTTTATACTCCAATATTTAGTCTTCTTTTTCATATAGGTCATTAATATTCCCCAGACATTAATTACATACCTAGCATACAAAGCATTTTTATCAATATTTCTGTCCTTTTCTTGCTTGTTTTGAAAACGTTCTCCTCTATTGTGATCTAGGAAGAGGCAGTGGAGATCAGGCCCATTCCTGACTGTCCCAAAGAGCACACTGGAGACCGCATCCTGATCAGATGCCAAGCCATCAAGTACGTCATAAATTTTCATAAAATGTAGGAGGTTCAGTGGCTCTTTAACAGTTGCCCTCTGTCTCTGTCATAAGTTGGACAGAAGACTTAACAGTGAGTTGTCTTAAAAGGGGTTGATTGTAAGGCTGTGTTTGGTAATAAACATAGCCTTTTCTTTAGCATTTAACATGCAGTACATTCTTGTGTGTCACATCTGATCAGGAGCTAAAACTCTTGAGTCGTGTTTCTCCTAAAGGCATGCAGTCGATGTGACGGACAGAGCGGTGTGGGAGGGTGGAGTGCTGTGCACTGGTTGCTACTCTCCAGAAAATCACTTTCCCTCCCTCTCTCTGTGGGATTTTTGCCTTTGTGTCTCTTTCCCTTTCTGTCTCTCTCACACACACAGGGTTTCTTTGCCTTTGAATCTTGATCTCACTTGTCCCTTTTTCAGCCCTTAAAACTTCCAAATATTTTTCTTGACCTCATTTCTCAGCTTGCAGTGGTTTGGCAACATCATCCCCTTTCTTTTAACCTTCAGTTCAAACATGTCATCACTTACTGTAGTACACTTTTGGCTTCCCACACAACAATAATATACAGCAATGGCATAAAGTAGAAAAGAATAGAACTCAATCTGTCAGTGTGTAGCATGTTGTCTGCTGTGCTGACACTTCTACTTATTGATTTGACTTATTTTCTTTTCATCATTGTAGGTTTGAGATTGACATTGAGCCCGTATTTGCCACAATGGCCCTGTTTGACCTAAAAGAGAAGAAAAAGGTAAGCACTCTCTTGCTATCAAATTAATCACTACTTTTTTCTCTTTTGTCATAGGGTCAAATTCTGTTTCCTCACTGAAATGCAGAATTTGCCTGATGTGTATAAAAGAGACTGAACAAACATAGTTTCAGTAGCTCTGCAGTAAATGTTTTTGACAACTGTCACCTGAGCACAAAGTGAAAAATTACCTCTGACTTTAATCAGCTTTTTGTCTCACTACAACCCAAATATGATGGGTGATATATTAGCTTAATCAAATTAGCTTCATGAAGTATTAATTGATTAGTGGTAATGTGTGTTATTTTTATTACCATCATTGTTTTATTGTGACATAATATTTATTCTTTGTTTATTTCATCTTTATTTTACTTATTTTGGCTGGCTGCATGATGGTGAAGGATCAGTATAATCTACAAGCTTTTAGCCCTCATCATCCTCACATATTTATGCCCCTTAGGGGGTCCTTCTATTTTTTTTTTTCTATGACAGCTAATACTCTGCAGATTTTTCCCAGTCAACCACTTTGAACCATGACTCTTTGCATGTTTCCTATGGATTTACACAGCTGGATAGTTTTTTGGGTGAAGGGGCTAGGAGGATTTAGTTTGTACTTACGTGCTCATGGATCTAACAGATGAGACAAGGTTTTGGCCGCTAGCTTTGCCCTTTCTCTGTGCTGCCCAGCTGCTTTCTAGCTTGTCTGCAGGACAGGGACTCTTAATACGGGTCACTGGGTAAGATAGAGCAGTTTAATGCTACATTAATGTAGAAGTAGAAGTGTATTAACTAGTCCTGAAAAAAGCAACTCTAACATTGTAAATGAGACTTTCTGTTGCATGTACCTTGCTCATAGCATCCTGTAAATAAACCAAGGGCATATTCTGCCACTCTTGGTGCCAGTTTATAATATTAGCGCTGAAGTGTCACACTGTCGCAATGTATCTTGCTTAAGGTGACTAATTTTTATTACACTGAACCTAGCTTTGTCCTTGTGAAAGTTAATGGTCTGTGTTTTCAAAACATTAAGTATAGACAGAGCCTGAGCTGTGAAGAGTGAGAAGGAGAAATGTCCAAGCCTGTTTTGTCAGTTAGATTTAATTAAAGTGGAACTGTGAAGCATTTGCCAGTGACCCATTTATCTCTGAACCATTTACTCTTTTTTCTTCCTTTTCTCTATCTGTCCTCACTATTCTTGTTTTCATTTTCTCTTCCTTCTCAAGAGTCTTAAACTTTAATGTGTTCCACCTTCTTGCTGCCTCTGTGTTTTAGTGCATCTATTACAGCAGCCCCTTTATCTCATAGGAAATGGGAGTGTTTGTGTTGTTTTTTTTTCACATCTGCAAAATCTGCAGCAGATGTTCACATAATTCCCTGTAATACTCTGCTTATTATTCGTGTCTCTTTGGTCCATCAGCCAAGGTGCAGACACACGATTTGACCCAACAAGTGGCCTGCTTATGGCTTAACCATCATATCAGATTCATGGATGTGAATAGAGACAGTTTTTAGAGCACACGCACAAACAGAAAGAGGCTGTTATGAAATGTCTGTTTGCCTCCTAGTTTATTAAAAATATTAACAGCAACAACTAATCATTGTCTTATTGTTTTGTGCAAGACTAGACAAGCTCAATTTTGCTGGACTGTCAGCAGCCTCTTGGGAGGACACAGTATGTAATCAGAACAAATACAGGCAGTCAACAGTGAAATCAGTTAGCTACGTCTTTCAGTGTGTCTGCCGTTTGCTTGAAGTACAACTCTCACTTACCAAAGATAGCTGTTAGCCCAAAGTGGGGAAAGTACTGTAAAATATTTATTTGCGGAAAAGTCTTTCCAAAAAAATCCAAAAAATTTAAGAGCCTCTTTATGCTTCTTTTGTAATATTAAAACAAAAAAGAGAGATATATATATATAGTACATAAAACTACAGTACTAAAAATAAAAGTAAAAGTAATGCAGTACATAAGAATGCAGCGAACCTGCCAACTCTGCTTTGGTTAGTGAGTAATCCATTAAAATGGTTGTCACTCTGTGTCTAAGATCTGACAAAATGGCATTTGTCTCATACACATTTAGTGCTATGACTGTCCTTGCTAAATGTTTTAGAAGGTAATTACCCTGAGTTTTTAACTTGCACTTTGTTTGACATGTTTGTTCTGTTTAATGGCAATATGAGGCAGCTTTTGCTATTTAGTTAGGCTCAGATTAATTGGCATTCAAGTGATTTCTGTGATTGCGAGCAGTAATTTGGCAGTTGGAGGCAGACTCCTCCACAGCAGCCATTTGGGAACTTTCACTCTTGTGGTAAATGTGTCTCATGTTAAAGTGAACAGGGTCAGTACAGTTGTCAAGGAACATTTTTGCTGAAGTTTGGCTTCCTGTTGACAGGCATTGGACCACAATTAACAAAATGAGATTTAAGACGAACCAACAGATTAGTCTAAAATTCTGTCCAAGTGTGTAATCTGATCATGGTTACTGACTGTGAGGATTCCGGTTAACATGTTGGACAGGTTTGGCTGCCTAGGAGTCTCCTATGGTGTGGTCAGTATAATTGAGGTCCTCTGGGATGCACAGAATGACAGAGAGTGGTTAATGGCTTTCCAGTGAAAAGGATCACATGACACACCACGCCAGGCCAGGCCAGGCCATATGGCTCTATTCCTAGTCTCATGTCATTAGGGAGGCCAAAGCAGAGCGGACTGAATAGATGATATTCCAGCTCAGAATTTGGTTTCCATGGAACAAGCTGCTGCAACTTTTCATGAACTTATTTCTTTAGTCTTTCATCCAGTATTACCCTTAAATGACATTTTGCATTTTCTCATTCCCTGAATTTAATGTCTTATACAACATTACTTTTCTTCATAAAACATTTCAGTAAAACTTTCCTGTCTCCTTTCAGATATCAGAGAACTTCTACTGTGATCTGAACTCGGAGCAGTTTAGAAACTTTTTAAAACCACACACTCCCCATGTGGAACCCTCCAGCTTGGCCAGGTCTGCCATCTTCTCTGTCACCTACCCTTCCCCTGATGTCTACTTGGTCATCAAGGTAATGACGAATGCCTTAACATTAGTCACATAGTGTTACACAGGAAAACTTTAAGAATTCATCTATTTATCCTCAGTAAAGTCAGTCCATCATAGCCTTTATAGATACTTTAATGACTTGTGTATTTTGTATTTGTGTTGTAGATTGAAAAGGTTCTCCAGCAGGGTGAGATCAGTGACTGTGCTGATCCTTACATGACTCTAAGGGAATGTGACTCTGCAAAGGTAATAGGTGTGAACAATTATGTGTCACTTAATTCTTCGATCTAAAAAGAAGGAGACACTGTACTGTGCTTTCGCCTCTTATTTTGATCAAGCCTTTCTAATATTTACTGCAGGTATTTTTTGTTTTTCTTTTTTAGAACAAGGACAAGCTGGAGAAGCTGCGAGGACAGGCGGAGGCCTTCTGCCAGAGGCTGGGTCGCTATCGCATGCCTTTTGCCTGGGCAACCGTTAATATCATGGATGTCATCACCACTGCCGCTGTAGATCGAGATGTCACCGACTCAGACAGTTTAAAAGGAGGTTTGTACTTTAGAGGCCGAAGCCAGTGATTTTTTTCATGCATCAGTTTTAGTTATTAAGAGTCTATGACGAGTGAATGTATTTGCCTGAATGCTGAATTCCTTAGATAATCCATAGCAACTGACCAACTGATCTTTACACTTTGTTTAAAACAGGTAAATCGAGCAGCATTGATCGCAGAGCACAGCTTCCCAGGAGAAACTCTGAGCGTTACAGCACCATTGACGAGCACTTTTGTAGCATTTCTGCCTTCAAACCTGCTACCATCACTATCAGCACCATCTTCAAACAGGTTGGACCAGCACCCGAATACAAGACGACAAATATATTTGACAGGAGACAAAATATCTCCGTGAGATGCAAGATAAGATTGTGGTTACAGGCTATCCTTGTTGCATTCTTTGATTGACTGTGCTATGCCATGCATTCCATCAGTTTATGGTAATGTTCCTACCATGTAGCCTTGACTTCCAGTAAATGGTCCAAGAAACTAATGTCAAAAATCATTTTACTGTTAGAACCACCAGGACTTAACTCTGTGTGAGTCTGAAAGGAGTAGGGATATTTTATCCTGTCTTACGTTTTGGCTTTTCTTCTTTATACTTTCTTTCATAAAAATGTTTAAAAAAAAATGTTCTGTATTTAAATGTGCCCATGTGTTTTCTGTGTCAGGAGGGAGATCGTTTGAGTGATGAGGATTTGCTTAAGTTCCTTTCTGACATCAAGAAAACCTCAACTCCACAGAGGAGGATAAAGACCATATCAGGTCATCAGTCACTACATCTAAACACCTATTTTTATATTTGATTTCATTTTGTATTCATAGTTATGCTCTACAGTTATGGTTGGGTGTGATTTAATGCATATTTGTCTGTTGTATTTTTTAATTTTAGAAAATCCGTGAGCATAAAATGAGCAGTGCACGGTATATACAGGTACTAATATGTGCATTTGACACATTTAATGTTCCAGGCTCCATTAAACTGGACATGTCTCCAGTGCATGACTTGCCCCAGTCTTGTTTGTCCACTGAGCTCATCCCTCTTATACCAGTGGCTGAGAAGAACATTAGGCCTGTCAAAGAGGTGTTGGAGTTTCCCTCCAGTGAAGTGTATGTCCCTCACAATATTTATAGGTAAGTTACAAGGCTGAGTGACCTGTGACAGTTGCACTTCTAGATTTCATAGTTGATTATTGTACAGATGGATATGCACTTGAGTATGATGATTACTGGTTTGAAGCATAAACAGGTTAGGTGTGCTCTCAAGCACAGTTTTTATTGCTTGAAGAAAAGAGGCAACAAAAAACAATCAGGGAGTACTCATTACTCAAGAGCTGACATTCCCTTGCGCATTTGTCCTTATAATGTTAGTTCCTATTTTTAGGTCTTTACATTCAGGTTACCTGTGAAATTGGCCAGCAGAGTAACAATAAGGAGGCAGCCTGCTTTAGTAGACATTTGACTTTGCATATTACTCAACCTAAAAGGGTTTTGTCTGTGACGAAATATTAGTACCTACATGTGTGAACGTGCGTTGTAATTACATAATAGCATTCTCCGAGCACTTATTTGGTGGAAACTGTAGCATTTCCCAGTATCCCAGGTTTCAAAGCAGATTATAGTGTTGTATTTAAACCACAGAAAGGCACAGTAAATTGCTGGCTGTTGTGGTTTTGCTGTGACATTACGGTCACCTGAACAGTGTGAGTAAAGATGTTACTGCACATATGGTGCCATCTAGTGATTTAAACTGGAACTGTTTCAGTTTTGATGTATTAATTAAACAGGAAGGGACACTGGTAATGTTTCTGTCTTCTCCATAGGAACCTGCTTTATGTCTACCCTCAGAGGCTGAACTTCGTCAACAGATTGACGTCAGCAAGGAACATCACCATAAAAATTCAGTTCATGTGCGGAGAGGATGTGGGCAGCTCTCTGCCTGTGAGTGCTGTTATTGAAATCTGTCAACAGACAGTTCAGTTGTCACATTAAATAGAATTATTATTTATATTCCATTACTTGAGCTTATACATTTTTGAACCTGAGTCTTTACATACCAACCAGTTCATAGTTCACACAGTTCACTGAGGTGGAAAAAAGTCTTATGTAACTGACAGTTTGATTAATGCTATGAGACTAGACATCAAATTATTGGTATAAACCTTGTAAAACACTTATTATAGAAACATATTAGTCAACTTTTTCCCCTGTTCATTCTCAGGTCATTTTTGGAAAATCAAGTGGTCCAGAATTTGTGCAGGAAGTCTATACCCCTGTCACCTACCATAACAAGTAAGTGCTAGAAGTCCTAATTTTCAAATACAGTCACAATATAATTTGTTTTTCTTTCAGATATTTTGTATTGCGAAGCCTTATCATAGTACAGACATGAGATCCCCTGATTGGTACATTATGCTTCATTTTTGATATCAACATAACAAATGCACCAGAAATGAAAAGAAAACAACATTGATAAAGTGAGAAAGGAAAAAAAAAAGGGGCAGAAAAACAAAAACACAATTTAACATCTCACCCCCCACACACACTAATTTGTTTTTATTTTAAAGTGAATAGTGTGATATAATTGTTTTATTGACACGTCTTTGTCTCCCTCACACTCCGGCTGCTGTTTTCCTATACTCAACCTTCTTTCCTGTGTTGTGCTCTCTGTCACTCACTCTGTGTTTTCTCAGATCCCCAGACTTCTATGAGGAAGTAAAGGTAGCCCTTCCAGCACGTTTGACTGAGAGGCATCACTTGCTGTTCACCTTCTACCACATCAGTTGCCAGCAGAAACAGAACCAGAGTGGCAGCTGCGAGACACTCATTGGATACTCTGTGAGATTTGCCCTTAAGATCCTTAATCGTATTCTTAATGCCCGTATTTGCCAATAAAAAGTAATTGTGATACAGGCAGCAAAATGCACTAATCAAATCATAATGGCATTTGCATCTTCACAGACAAAAACAGAATGAGTTCGTTCTTCGATAATGAATATTAAATGAATCAATACAAGTTATTTCTATCTCTTAGGACTGTTTTTGGATTGTTAAAGTGCACATGGTAACTTTGCTGCTTTTGTTGTGATACAGTGGTTGCCCATATTGAATAATGACCGACTACAGACTGGTCAGTTCTGTCTCCCAATTGTCCTGGACCGACTGCCTGTTAACTACTCCTTGCACTCGCCTGAGGTATGCATATCTATATATTAGAGTATGTGCTATTATTCAGTCTGTTCTTCATCAGGATCATGTTAACCACATGCATCTAACAGTCAGTGCTACATATCACACACTGCCTCTGTTTAGCAAAGAGAAAAAAAAGTTTTCCTGACAGATATTCTTGCATAATGTACTCACACATACATTATATTCTGCATTTCTTTTCTTGTTTTTGTGCAGAAACTTCCTGCCCAGGCACCCCCAGTCAAATGGATGGAGAGTCATAAAGGACTTTTCAACCTCGAGATCCAAGCTGTGTCGTCTGTGCACACACAGGTGGGATTTCACACACAAAAACAAGTATTACAACGCATAAGACATGTAGCGGTTAATCGGTTTGGCTGATTAATGTGGCACTAATGGGATGTTTTACAAACGATCAGCATTGGCAGAACTTGGTGCCAGTAGTGGCTGATGGCCAGTATTGTGATCCTCAAGTGGAATTGCTGACATTGAGAAAAAAACTGTTTTATCTAGTCATTTAGATTTTTTTGGGGTTGGGTTGAAATTAAGTTCCCCAGTTGTGTTTATAAATTAATGTATTCATTTTTTTAATTTAAGATAAGATAGACTTTATTAAGAAATGACTCACTTATTACTGATTAGAGGTGTAATTCAACACCCCAGTTGCAATGAAATAAAAAAATATTTCCTGTGGCCAGTTTTTTGGTGATACTGGCTCATTAAGCCTGAAAGACTGAGACCACCAACTGTGGCTAAAATGATTGAATTTCTCAAAATATTCTAAAACTTCTGAGCCATTAATACTGCCCATACTCCTTAACAATCAAGTGAAAAGGATGTTTTCAGTGGTGCCACATACTGTATGTCCTCTTTGCGCATTCAGATGTTGCATAGCCAATGTGCTCAAGCTCTAACATTTTGCAGCATTAATTCATCATAATTTTTAAAAAATTGAAGCCAGTAAATGACTGTAACCTGCTTTGGAAAGCTAAGATGTAGACAAAGCAAAATAATTTAGAAGTCTAATCCAAAATGTCACATAAAAACATTCATACTGCAGTTAAGAAAATAAAACAAAACAAAAAAAAAAACCCACAACATTTTAAAATAATGCATCTAATTTCAGACTGGGCAAATGGAAAATTGTGACTTTAAATGAACTGGATGAATTTTGAGGTTGTACTGCATTAGATTATGTTTGATAGCTGATATTAACTTATATTTTAGGAGAGAAAAATTATGTAAGCTACAATAAGAACACATGGGGTTCCACACAAACTACCCTGGGTCTATCTGAAGATTAATAATAATAATAATAAATAATAGTCGTAGTATTTAAGTAGTGGTAGTTTTTAATGACAATAGTTTCCTCTGTGAAACAATTGTCGTTAAATGTGTTCTTAAAAATCCACTAATGGTCAAACTCTGCAACACACTGAAAGTTGTATTGGTCTGTTTCTCATTAATGCTTCAGGTAGGCAAGAAATCTATACAATGCAAAGCATCCACTATGTTTATTTACGTTTAGCCCTTTCTCTCTGTGTTCCACTGTTACTTTCTGGCTTTCACCATGCCCTACAAACACTCTACTATAATTAAGCCTCTGTCTTTTAAACCAGGATAACCACCTGGAGCGCTTCTTTACCCTCTGTCATGCCCTGGAGGGTGGAGCCACATTCCCACTTCGGGTCAGGGAGGAGAAGATCCCGGAGAACAAGTTGGAGCATGAGCTTAAGCTCAGCATCATCTCCCTGTCCTCCTCCAGTTTAGAGCCTCTGGTTCTTTTTCTCCATCTGGTGCTGGATAAACTTTTTACCCTCATCATGCAGCCCATGGTCAT
This sequence comes from Apogon hyalosoma, assembly GCA_037367295.1. Classification (NCBI taxonomy): domain Eukaryota; kingdom Metazoa; phylum Chordata; class Actinopteri; order Kurtiformes; family Apogonidae; genus Apogon; species Apogon hyalosoma. The sequence continues at coordinate 34,721,144 of JAPQRP010000030.1, forward strand.
TGCTGGCCAGACCGGTGAGGGGTTATTTGACTTACCTGAATAGATGTAATTAGTAAGAAGTGGCATTTTGGGGAATTAAAAGTTGTTGCACATGAAAATATTGTATTATCACTGTTGTAACATTGACATTATTGTATTATGTCTGTGTTCTACAGCTAATCTGGCCCAGATAGCCTTTGAATCAGTGGTGTCTATTATCAACAGTCTCCATAACAGTCAGGAGCTGAACAGAGACCAGCAGGGTAGGAACAGCCTTTTGGCGTCCTACCTTTACTGGGTCTTCTGTCTGCCTGATCCTCCTCGGGACATGCATAATTCAGGTACTGTTTATTGAATTTTAAGTGTGGTTAGCCGACTTTTTCTGCTATTTTTCATTTTCCCTGCGAGTCTATTTGCTGTGTTTAATTTACGGTCTTTGTTGTTTGTTCATTAATATACCCTCAGCTTCAGGGAACATGGTAACTTCTGCAGAAAGTCGTTACAGCACCATGGGTCGGGCCACTGCTGCCACAGTTGGCAATATGCTTCTTCAGTCCCGAATCCGCAGCAGCAGCAACCCTGACATCCCTGGTCATCCACATTCCTCTCCTGAAGATAATGAGGTCAAAAACATATTCTCAGCCAAGGTACAGATATTGTGACATAAATTATATTGACTTTTGGAAGCTTTTTCGTCTGATAATTAATATTGAGTTAAAGTATATTCATTATATGATAAAAGCTTTACTTTTTTCTTCCCTTATTCACTAAAAAAATCCACATTTCACCAGGGCAGAGTATGGTTTAATATATTTATTGTGCACACACTTTGGTATGCAAATATCCCAGCATGCTTGCTCGTACACACAAAACAGCCATTTGCTTTTCATCCCCACAGTACATTAGGTGCTGTAATAGGCCTCTAGACAGCCTCACTAGTGAATGCATCCGTCTCACTCAATGTGATGGAACTTATGTGTATGTGTGTGTCTCCAGGGCCTCAACAACCCTGGAAGCCGCATGTCCACCTATGTGGATGTAAACAGCCATCAGAATTCTACAGGAAGCACCAGGCCATCTAATAGAAAGGTACACATATTTCATTTGTTTGAACTTATCTACATATATATTTACATTCAGCCACCACAATTATGTAAGAAGTGACATGATGTGTTGTATATTGCGTTCCTGAGCTGATTAGATATCGGAAGACCCTGCATTTATATTTAGAATGAAAGTATCACAACACAAAATTTATACTTTGTTTTCAAATTATGTAGGGAATAGCATATACAGGATGTACCCCAGCTTCAACACTGCTGCAACCCTCCCAAGGATTAAGCATTTTGGAAAATAAAAGAATAATTTTCCATCAAAAATACATGATGAGATATCACAAACTCTGCTAAAATTGTACAGTGTTGTTAAGGCATTAACAAGTTGTCATAAGAAAATCAAATTGGGAGGTTGAAAGCAAATTACACCTTGTCTTAGCATCTTAGTCAATTTAACCATAAATACCATAAATAAAACCATCAAATATCTGTCTTGTTGCTATAGCTACTTGCATATAAAAAAAAAAAAGCTAAGCACAGTAGTGATGATAAATGTAATTTCATATACTGTTTTACCAGATAAGGTGTACGCATCTGTGGGTGTTGTATTAAAATTAAAAAGTAGATCAGTTACCTTTAGTGGCCACAAGGGGGAAGTGTGACACTAAGGACTCCAGTATGTTTGTATTCAGTGTTTTTCACCCCCTGGTCAAAGCTTAATCAGCTTCTTCTAGTGTTTTTTTTTTTTCTTCATGGGAGTACTATAGTTGATGAGATAACCTTTAAAATATTAGGAGCTAAATGCACATTATTTCTCACTGTACTTTGTCTGCTTTGTCTCTTGCAGCAGTTTCATGAGGAGCTGGCCTTGCAGATGGTTGTCAGCACTGGAGTCTGCAGAGAAAATGCTTACAAATATGCATGGTTCTTTTTTGAGCTGCTGGTCAGTACGTTTTTCTTTTTTTTTTTTTTTTTTTTTTTTTAAATTAAGCCTAGCTTCTTATTGCCTCAATGAAAGACACACTTATCAATGAAGAAATGATAAGTGTCCCTGTTAATAATAAGTGATAGTGATAAAAATGACTCTAACCAAACCGTGCATGACTTCATGGGCATACACCCATAGGACAAACAATAGATCTACTCATGAACAAAAGGCACTTTCAAATCCATGTGGTTCATTATTAATTCACTTTACATCTGCCTTGTTATGCTGTAATTTGGCATCATCACTTATCTTTACACTCATCTGCTCAATTTATCATGTTATTTATGTGCATGCCTGCATGGAATTCACAATCAGACGCGTATTTTAATATTTTAGTTAATAAATCACACCAAATGTAATTAGTTTAGAAATAAATAATGAAACACTGTTTTGTCAAGGTGGTATTTTTATCAAATATAGTGTGCATCTATGAAGTGACTTGACGTCATCTATTTTCATTTATTTGCATTTATATTAAAGCAATCTATAGTTCATGTATTGCATTTAACATCTTGTCAATTTATCTTAAGTATTAATTTTACAGTTCATAGCTGAAGAATTCACTTTGCTAGTGTGTATTTCTAATGAGTGTGAGTTTGTGTCATTATTTAAACAGGTGAAAAGCATGGCTCAGCATGTGTCTCAGCTGGATAAGAACAATGTCCCTCGAAGAAGCCGCTTCTCTGACCGATTTAAAGACGACATCACCACTATTGTCTCTGTGGTTACAGCTGAGATCGGGACTATCCTCGTCAAACAGCAAAAGGTATGAAACATTAAGATGACGACAATCACAATAGAGTAAGCCTGCCAACATCTCTGCCACCTTTCCGTCTATTTGGACTTGGCTGGGCAGGTGCAGTTGCAGCCTCAGTGTACATGTTGTCAGTGTCCTCCACACAACAGGGAGTTGGCAGTGCTAATTACATTTGTCTCAGTCGTATGAAAAGCTCGGTTTGCACAGCTAGATTCTCAGCAAGATCCAGTCAGTACGGCTTACTGATTGCTGTTTGTTGATTGTTGTTGTTTTAGGAGGTAGAGCAAGCAGAGAAAGTCAACATTAGCCTGGCCTTCTTCCTCTATGACCTGCTGTCTCTCATGGACCGGGGATTTGTTTTCCAGCTAGTGAAGAACTACTGCAACCAGGTAGACGGCGATAACAGACCAAAGCATTTAATGTTCCTCACATTTATATTCACTGTTGTGCTGTAGATTTTTTGAAGTCGTTTTTTTCCCTCAGAGTTTTATATACATCTGCATATTTATTGTTTCTTTTATAGATGTCCGCCAAAAGTGTTTCAATGCCAACGCTGATCAGCATGCGTCTGGAGTTTCTGAGAATACTGTGCAGTCATGAGCACTACCTCAATCTGAGCCTTTTCTTTAGCAGCCCTGCCTCCGCCCCTGCCTCACCATGTCCATCCATCTCCTCACAGGTCTGACAACTTGTCAGTTACAATTAGCACTTTTCATTTTTAAGCAGTTTATTTTTTTTTTTTGTTGCTCAAAAACAAAACTTTGTCTCAGAAGGTTTTAGAAACTGAGTGGCAATCAGTTGGAGACGTCCGTCATCCTTTCACATGAAATTAAAATGTAGAAATCGTGATCGGTGTAATGCTTTATGCTTTTAAGAGGCCATTTAAGAGAACATTGCAAATTATTCATAAAAAGGGAAGTCAAGGAAATTATTAAATAGCGGAGATGAGACCGCACTCTTTCTGTTTCCTCTGTCACTCTTTCATTTCATCTCTATTTTCAGAGTTCTGGTTCATGTAGTTTCCAGGAGCAGCAGAGGATCTTGGGGCTGTTTGAACTTTCTCAGGAATTCAAGCAGCAGCACTATCTCACTGGTCTGCTGCTGACAGAGCTCAGTGCTGCTCTAGACATGGAATCAGAGGGGTAGGTAGACACACGCATTCCCTTTCCTTCTAGGCGTGTGCATGTTTGATAATACCTTAACGTGCCATTGAGTTGGAAACCAGGCTAAGCTCATACTACAAAGGAGATGTTGAAAGATGACGTGCAGTTTAGATCTAGTCATACCCTTAGTGAAACTGTTTGTGAGCTTACATTTCCTTACATTTCTTTTCCATGTGTACTCATTTGTACAGCTGCATTTATTCATCTTTCTTTCAAATCTTTCTAGACCTTTATTTGTCCCCGGGGGCAATTGTTTCTGCCGCAGTAGCATTTAAAACAACAAGAATTTGATAAAAACAAGCAACAATGACAAAACAAAGTGAGACACAAGATGACAATCACATAAAATATTGGTGGTGCAATAAGAACACATACTGTACAGAGTTGAGCATAGAGATGGCTGAGGGTATGAAGGAGAATTTGTATCTGTTGGTTTTGGATAATGGTTGTCTGAGGTGGGAACCAGGAGGCAGGAAGTGAAATTCAAAGTGCAGAGGGTGAGCGCTGTCAAACATAATTGAGTTTGCCATCTTTGACACCTGGTTATTGTGTAGGTCTGAAAGAGATTTTTACTGAAAACCAATGATTTTACTACAGACTTTAATTATCCTTGTTAATGTTTTTTTTTTTTTTGTTTCGAATTGATAGATGCTAACCAGAAAATGAAAGAGAATGTGATGATGGACTCAATAAAAGATCTAAAAAACAAAGTCTGTCAACCTGGAACTTGGCTGGTTTTCTCAGGCCAAACAGATGCTTCTAACCTCTCTTGCACATGTCTGTGTTGTTGGTGAATGACAGTTCGTCATCAATTATGGTGCCCATTTATTTTGGCACACTTCATGTTCAGATAAACATATTTCTTACTTTATTTGAGCATGTCATCAGAATATGTGATGCCACATTGCATGAAAAGTGTTTGATTGTTTGGATGTGTTTCTCTACAGGGGAAAAGTCCAGAGAAAGGCCATCAGTGCCATCTACAGCCTGCTGTGTTCCCACGATCTTGACCATCGCTGTATTAAATCTGAGGTCAGAGCAAAAGTGGCTGCTCTCTATCTCCCTCTGGTGGGCATCATTATTGACTCCACCAACTATTTGGACTTCACTGGTATGTACATGCACACATATAGACAGTATATTTTATGTGCACCAGTGAAGGAATGCATAAACATACTGAAACATAAATTTCATGTATGTTAATTTAAGTACATGCCCTTAAAGTTGTCCTTGGGAATTCGTAAAGTTTAAAACCATCACGTCATCCCACACTTGCATGCATATAAATTTGGAGATATGTGCACAGTGAAGCTGGAACAGTTACAAAATCCAGAATGTTTACACAAACCCCCATTACATTACTGCTTGTCATTTTCTTTGAATTCACAATAGTTAAGCAGCTTTACTGCTATTTTAGGAGACAGTTTTCCTCTGTTCAGTATTATAACTACAGACAAGTCAATTTTCACTCCTGAAAATGAAATGCTAATTCTGTAAACGTATATATGCTTGAGTCCTGTTCCTTCTTTATTTATAATTGAGAGTGAGAGTGCATTATCTCGACTTCTCTGAAGTTTAACACACATGATGCCTGTTTGTCTGTATAGTTTCTGACTCCCGTGGTGGGAAAAACAAGACGGGTGGACCTGAGGATGACCTTGAAAATGTCCCACCCATCAATCAGTCTGTTGCCATGGCAATTGCTGGGAACCCCTTTAACACCCTGGGCCGGAATGTTCTTGTTTCCATGGCATCCCTGGTAAAATTATTAATAATGTCTTAATATTCAGATCAAAGCAAATTCTCAAAATACTTTGATTGTTTATAGATGTTCAGAGGTGCATGTGTGTGTGTGTTTGTGTGATAGAATTTGTGAGTACTAAGCTTCCTAACAGGTGAGCTGCACTGAGGTAGACTGATTAGCTGTCAGAGCCACACACATACTTCATCCATCCTGAAAAAAATCACACACACACATACACACGTCTGCAGGAAATGGTTTATGGGCAGGCATGGCCATCATAAGTGAACAGGGCTGTCCTCTTTGACAAACGCATCCATCAAATGTAGCTACAGCAACAACACAGGCACTAAAACTGAACGCTGCCATTCTCCTCCTCCTCCTATTCTCCAAAAGCTGAATCTGTTTCTTTTATGTTGTTACAAAAAAATGCCGCTATGGAAAAGCTGCTTTTCACACAAACTGAGCCACTGGCCTGGTATTCATCACAAATCTAAATATGGCTGCCAGAGTACTCTACTTGTTCCTCAGTTCTATGTGCTTCCTTTTCTTCCTGCTTCTCTCACTCTTCTAATCTTAACAACAAGATCTGTGAGGTGAGATATATTCAACTAAGCCTGTGATGTGTTCTCTATTTGGCTCTGAGAGCCTTACTCATATCTGCTGTTGAAGAAAGACCTGGAAACCAGGTTTTAGGTGGGACACCAAGAGCACTAGGAGGTTAATGGCTACATTCATCAAAGCTGCCACACAGTGAAGCAGCAGTAGCCCTCTATAGTAGCGATTCATCATCACACCAATGAAGGTAAATTAATCTGCAGTAGATTTAACGCCTATTAAGATGGAGGGAAACTTCACCAACAGCAGTGTGAAATAAGTGGCCAGCCACCTTACGTGTTTAGATTCCTGTGAAAGATATACTATCAGTTTCTATATACTTTTTAAATGTACTGTGGGATGAAGATAAGACTAACACTGAGAGGATTTGAAGATGTGTTTCTTTGTGAGAACCACTTATGAAAGGCGTATGTGCATTCATTTTGCATCAAGGCATTTGGATCAAAGCATTCCCCTGACAGTCTATTATACTGTGTGATATACATTGAAGGTAATGAAAGGATTCTACAGAGGTGAAAATATACATATTTGTCTTTTGTGTAAACAGTGGAATTAGGGTTTTACTCTGAGAGGTCACTGGAGCAGATACATGTATAAAAGTTTTTGTATTTGTTTTAGTGCTGATGCTCCTTCAGCTACAGAGAACTACACTGGTATAATTGTGTTGTTCTCGTTTTCCTCTCTTCTCCTCAGCAAGGTAAATCTATCGCCACCCTTGCCGCAGACACTAGTCGCCACCTATTGGTGTGTTTCCTGTGGGTGATGAAGAATGCAGATCGGAGCCTGATTCAGCGTTGGACTGTAGATATGCCGCCTTCACAGCTCAATAAGCTGCTGGAGCTCCTAACTATCTGTATATCCTGCTTTGAGTACAGGGTCAGTTTGCTCGTTTGTCATCTTTTATCATTTAAAGAAGATTCATCAAAAAACAACATCACTATCATTTATCATCATTTGTCATGCATTTTCCTCAGACACCTAATTTGTCACTTAACGGGAGTTGATAGTTGTAGAATTTTTTTCAATATTAATTTTTTTGTTTCGTTCAGTTCTAATGCTTCCATCTGTGTGAATGCATGTGTTTTTAGGGGAAACAGAGCAGTGACAAGGTGAGCACCCAGGCTTTACAGAAATCTCAGCAGGCAAAGCTGCAACTGGAAGAAGCCCTGCTGAGAGGAATGGGGGCCCGTGGGGAAATGATGAAACGAGTTGGAGGTAGAGCATGTCCTTAAACTTTTAAGAAATACCCCTTGGAGTTACATTTCCATCAAATATAGATTTGCATTTTCTGCAACATTTTAAATGTTGAATATGACCTATTTCTGAAACTAATATGGCCTCAAAATTTAAGGAGTTATCAGTTTTTTTTGTTTTTTTTTGTAGTCAGCAAGTTTTGGTAGGAACCAATTTCAGTTTGTGTGACACTTAAAATACCTCTGTGCACGGGAACTCATTTTTTGCAAGTTATCTGTCAAAATGTGCTTTAAGTACACACACGTGTGAGGAGAATAGTAAATGTTTTGTTGCTGTTACAATAAAAAAACATGCAAATCATCTGATTATTTTGTAATTTCTTGTATGTCTTTATAATGTGTTATCTTTATAAAACACAATCTAAATGTATGTTTTAAAGTGCTCAGATACTCATGATACAATATTTGACATAATCTTTGCTTATATTTTACACACTAACACATCTTTAAAATGATTAACTGGGTTTTTGACATCTGATAGGGATGGATAGGACTGTGGGTCAAAGAGAAAACTTGCGCTGGAGAAAAGACCTCACTCAGTGGAGACAGACAAATGACAGACAGGACAAGTATGTTCAGATGTTTTGTTCCCCTGTTCTCCTCAGGATTTCCATTTCTGTTCTATCTTGGGTGCTTAATGACTTTGTTTGCTTCTACTTTTTTTTTTTTTTCATGAAGAACTAAAGCAGAATTGGACCAAGAAGCTATCATCAGTGGAAATTTAGCCACGGAGACCAACCTTATTGTCCTGGATCTACTAGAAACCATTGTACAGGTCAGAACACTTGAACCTGGACCTATACTAGATCTACAGCGTATTTCTTCTTGTAGCAAGGGCTTTCAGAAATCATTTGATCTAAGCATAATTTATTTACTGGTAAACTGTTTGTCCCAAGTGATGGTGTAGTGTGTATCTATTAGAAATTCACAACAAAACACAAATAGAAGTGAAATGCATGATTTAAGTGCTGAGTTTGGACATGAAGTTGGCTTAATATGCTGACCATATGATGCATATTAACTGTGGATAATTTCATCCATGTAGACTGCACATCAAAGCTTGTTTTTGCTGTAAAAGCTGTGTTTCTATCAAATCAGGGTATCTCTGTTTAGTTTCAGATGATTGATTTTTCATCCCTCTGTCTCCTGTTCAGGCGGTGCCTTTGGCTGAATGTAAGGACAGTGTGGTTGGAGGGGTTTTGAAGGTGTTACTCCACTCTCTCACCTGCAACCAGAGTACCACTTTCCTCTCTCACACCTTCAGCACGCTCAGAGCGATAGTTGTGAAGGTACTTTCATTATGTTTATGCTTGTTTGCTGCACTTAGCGTAAATTTGAGAGAACGTGTGTGGGCTGCTGTGTTTGCATGAGCATTACCTGTGTCTAAATTAAATGTTCTTATTTGTTTGCGGGGGCGGTAAACTGCTGATACAAGCCAGAATGATTTATCAATATGCGAGCGTGTCTGGTTGTATGTGTGTTTATGTGCAGTTCGGGGACCTGTTGTTTGAGGAGGAGGCGGAGCAGTGTGCAGACCTGTGCCAGAAGGTTCTTCAATACTGCAGCAGCCCCGTTGATGAGAACAGGAGCCAGGCCTGTGCCACCCTCTACCTCATCATGAGATACAGCTACAGCAATGCCAGCGTGAGCACCATGACACACAAACACATGAAAACACGCTATCACACACAAAAGATAACAAGAACAGTCACGCATACACATCCACAGAGCAAATGTCAGACACGCTGTACCTTTATGTCACATGAAACCTTATCTCACATCTATGCTTGCAGAGGAAATTGCATTTATGTCAGATTAAATTTAATTTTAGCGCGCACACATGATTTCAGAATCACTCATGATTTACGTCCTTGTGTTCTCAACACAGACAGAAGCAGGGAGATGCACACATCTTATCCTATCTTTTCCACTTTTCCTCTCGAGCACAGCTTTAATGTCTTTTCCATGTCTATTTTGAGCAAGCCGCAGAAAGTTTCTGTTGAAGGATGTGTCTCTGAGTAGAGAGCAGAGAGATATGTCACTGTCTGCCTCTGTATGTTCCCACCCCTCTTTAACTAATGACAGCCAGACCTCTGCATGCGAGTGCGAATGTATGTGTGTGTCTCAGCCAGTACATATGTATGAGTGAATGTGTGCGCATGGTAAGTATATTCACCTCATGGGCAGTGTCTTGGGGAGAGAGAGAGAAAGAAGAGAGAATGTGATAGGAGTGGAAAAGAGGAAATTATGATAGAGATAGGGAAGTGTTTTTGCCAGAGGCGACGTGAAGATGAAGGGAAAAAGAAATGACAAAGATTGAGAAGAGACAGTTGTAAAGGAAGGGAGGTTTAGGATAAAGTGTCTCCTCTTTCTTTTTCCCTGCTAGTTCGATAACTGCCCTTTCAGTCAATATTTCCTGTGTTTACACTATGCACAATTTAATGAAAGGCAGATCCAAGCCTGTGGAGCACACTTAAGCGCACATACGTTTTCTGCAGTTTAAAGTGATTTCTTTCCCCTCTGCGTGTCCCAGCGTATGTTTGTTTATATGGTGTATACAGAGGGAGCTGTGCTCTGAATTAGCGTAGCAGCCGTATGACTCATTCATACAGAACTCACTCTCTGCTTCTTCCTTTGTTTATATTTTTATCCCTTCATCCTCCCTCACGTTGTTCTCCATCTGTCACACACACTTCTTTCTTCTCTCCATCTTTTACTTTTTTTTTTTAAAGATTGTGGTAATAAAATAAAATGCCAGGTCTTTTTCCTGAAATGGAACAAATCACTAAAAACAGATACATGTGGTTTAAAATGTTTTAGTTTCTAAGAAAAAAAAAAGCTTGGAAAGAAAGCTGGAGAAATAGGAAGAGATGAGAAAGAGGGACAAGGAGAGTTATGTGTTGACTTAAGCGATCATTTAGGCTACTTTTTGGAAAACACATACACACTGAGTTAGAGGGCAGTGATGGGTGGTTAGGCTCTGGCTCCATGCTCAGTTGAACAGAATGAGGCCGTAGAGATGATCCATGGGTGATTATGTCTCTGCTAATGGGAGATCATTTCCCGCTTAGCTGGTCATGCTGGAGATAGATGGGACTTCACACATACATGGCCACAGTGTCTCTCACACACTCACAGACCTCGCTGCAGAGGATGGAAGGGTGTTTGTCAGGTTAGCTCAAACAAGTAGAGTGAAAAATGGAAAAATAAGAGAACCTGGGTGATGAAAACAACAATGAAAATAGCCCAATATTGAAATAATAATAACCACTAAGTCTTACCTTTCTAAGTCTTATTTATTATGCATTTCAGTATCTTCTAAAAACAACTAAGCCTTTAAGAAAACAAATAAACAATTGCTGACTCATATTTCTTTTAATATTTAACTTTAATTTATTTTATCGTCTCATGGGCACAGTCTCAATGAACCTTGTCCTCTGTAAAAAGGAACAGTTGCCATAACTCGTCTAATGAATAATGTCTGAATTTTCACACCATAAAAATTCAATCAAATGCAAAAACCTGCAAATTATATCACCAAAAGTAAATGTTGTATACTTTATGGATTTATCTTAGGCACCTACATGATGGTCGTGACTTTTATTAAACGTTACAGAATTGCAGCAGTTTTTTTTTCTTTTTTTTTATAATTACTAGAGAGCTCATTATTTTCCCCCTCTATGGTTTTAGAGCTTCTATTAAGCATTCTCTGTTTTATCACAAGTATTTTATTGTGCCTTCAAGAGTATCAGTTGCGGACCATTTTGCTTAATAGAATTCAGCCTGATATTTAGCACTACTGTGTGAGTGTAGTGGTGGTAGGAGGGAGGCTGTAGTGGACTTGGGTTCTGGCGTCTGTTATTGACACCACACTGACAAACCAAGCTTGGATATTTGCAAGCTTACATAGTTTGTCTTGCCTCTGAATATAGTAATAGTTCTTAGATGATATGAAAACTAAGCAGACCTACACTGTTTTGTATCTTACCAGTGTTTATACTGTATTTAATAAATGAAAAATACTGCAGAATGTCAGACCATGAAATTCACTGCAGTCCACTCTGTCTCTGTCAGAATTTCTCAAGAGTGAAGATGCAGGTCACCATGTCTTTGGCCTCTCTCGTGGGCAAGTCATCAGACTTCCAGGAGGAATACTTGAGACGCTCACTCCGTACCATCCTAGCCTATGCCGAGGAGGACACAGAGATGCAGAACACTCAGCTACCTTCACAGGTAGAAAATAATACACATGCATGTGCATCGCTGATACTGTTAATATTTGGACTTCACGCCTGTCTTTTTCATATCACTGTGTTTTTAGGTTGATGAGCTTCTAAGGAACCTTAACAGTATTTTGTCAGACACAGTGAAGATGAGGGAGTTTCAGGAGGATCCCGAGATGCTTATGGACCTCATGTACAGGTAAGGACTAAAAGTATCGTCCATAATTGCATTGTGGCCTTGTCTTTCTGTCTTCAGTGTCTGTTTGTCTGTTAATATCTCATTTTCAGCCTTCTGCTCACTCTCATCACCCTGTGGCTTCTCTGTGTTTCAGTGCTGGTTCCTATTTCTCTGTGGTCTGCCTTGTTTTGCCTCTATTTGCTGCCCTCACTATGGAAACCATGTGGTAGCAGTTTAGTCTTCTGATCTGGCTTTGTGTATATGCAAATCAAATAGTGTGTGTGTGTGTGTACAAATCTGTGTGAAAGCACGAAGGGGATACACTGAAACAAAGAGAGCATACATGTCCTGTATGTTGATTTAGGCACTTTACCTCTACATGCTGTAATGTCACTGACATGTGCCATTTATCACGCACCTTTCTGTTTGAGTTTTGCTCAAAGTCACCTGCAGGGTGTCTGACAGCTGCACAAAATGAACCATTAGCTTTACACACTTAACTAAGCTCACCCCGACATTTACCTCTAAGCTCCCAAACTCACAAAGGTCAGTGATGCAGGAGCCATTTGGCCCCCAGATGCATGAATCCATTTTTAAGCATAGTAGTGACTCACCTACTCTGTAATTAAATGTAATTCATGTTTTAGCTTTATTCCCATGTGTTTGGCCTAATGATTATTCATGCTTTGCATTAACAGAAAACAATTAACATGTTTTTGGATTTAATCGCATATCTTTAGTTAAATATGTTTATCCCATCTGTAACCGCATGCACATATTTTAGATTTGGATATTTGTGTTTTATATTCGGTATGTTTTATTTCTAATTATGGATTTACACATTTATTTGGACATAGACATTGTGCTTTTGTAGTATTTTTGGACTCATGCCAAAACATAAATAACAAGCCTTAAACACACTAAGAACCTACTTATCTTCATGTCATTAACTTCTACTTCACCATTTGCATTAATTTACTCCCCAGGATAGCAAAGGGCTACCAGACGTCTCCTGACCTCCGTCTGACCTGGCTGCAAAACATGGCAGAGAAGCACAACAACAGGAAGTGTTACACTGAGTCGGCTATGTGCCTGGTTCATGCTGCTGCCCTGGTGGCGGAGTATCTCAGTATGCTGGAGGACCACAAGTACTTGCCTGTTGGCAGTGTCACCTTCCAGGTATAGAGAAATCATCCACATGCAGATGAACAGAAAGGATTTAAACACAAACAGATGTTCAGTGTAAAAGCATGAGGAAAACAAGAATTACAGCCACATAAATATGCATTTATCATTTGTTTGTTGTGGCTGGTGGTTGTTTTGTTGAATGGAAGCAAACCCTTCCTTGCACAAAATATCACATTATGCATTTCCCTAAGGATGATTTCCAAAATTGGTTGTGTGTGTCCAGAGGGGGGAGCTGTACACTCATAACGTCAACATATAAATATGCTCCCTTGGTAGCACTGCTTAACACAAAGCCTTTGAAGTTGAGGTGGGGGGAAAAAGCCAAATGTGCTCCAGAGGGAGCATGTGAACAGACTGTCCCCCTGAACTAAAAATAAACACTTCTAAGAGCAGCTCCAATGATAAGGTGTTATTGATGACCGTTATCAGACATGAGGTCTCTGTGGTGCTCAGGTACAGGACATTCTAACCTGCAGCAGTCAGCAGGTCATTGATTGGATAGTCATCAAATTAGTTCCATTTTAAACTGTAGGACATCTCCCTTTAAAGCCAGCCACGTGATTGATTATTTGATTAAGAGGGTTAATAGATTGATTAACCAACTGATTTTCTCCCTCCTCAGAACATATCCCCCAATGTGCTGGAGGAGTCTGCAGTGTCAGATGACATCCTGTCCCCAGACGAGGACGGGGTGTGTTCTGGACGCTACTTCACTGAGAGCGGCCTGGTGGGACTGCTGGAGCAAGCTGCTGAACTTTTCAGCAATGTGAGACATCTGAGCTATGTTAACATTGGATGTGGTGCATAAAAATGTTCTAAGTGATTCATATCAGTCATTAATAAATATTAGGATTGTTATTTTGGATTAATGTTTTTGGTGACAACTGAAAATAATTCCTCTGTCATGTAATAATGCTGAAAGCCGAACCTATCTTATTAGGGTGGTCTTTATGAGGCTGTGAATGAGGTCTACAAGATCATCATACCAATCCTCGAAGCACATAGAGACTTCAGAAAGCTGGCATCCACTCATGATAAACTACAGAGAGCCTTTGATAACATCATTCAGAAGGTAATAACTGCATTACAGGGGCACATTCATTTATTGAATATACAGTACCGTGAAAAAGTCCTGGGCCAACATTAGGTTTGTTGGTTTAGTAAAGTTCTAATGACCACGTGCATTTCTCAGTCTCGGTATCAAGATACAATCTGAATATGTGGGAAGTATGTACAGCAGTAAAAACAGTAGTTTCGCAGGAAAAACAGCTTCTATAAACCAAAGTGGTAGTATGCAGTGTGACCTCACTGTACACTTAATATGTCTTTAACTCTTTTGTTCAATATGAGATTTCTAGTATTCATTTTCTAATGTTTTATACCAGGTTTCATTCAGGTCTGATGTTTCTGTTTGTGCTGCTTTTTGTCATGGATACCGGGGTCACACTAATTAGGGACGTTAACCTTTAGAACCTTTTTTTTGTGCATCTTTTAAGGCTGTGCACAAATATTTCCTCCATTTTCTTGTTTGTGAAGAAAAAAGAATGAATGATTTTCATTTAAATCCTGCAAAAACAACAAAACTGAAGGTGGCCTAAGACTTATGTACAGTACTATATGTTAGAAATACACTGAGATTCTGATGCTTTGGTTAGTAATGAAAAAAAAAAATAGACTTAAATTTCCTCAATTTTGATTTTTAAAGTTCATATCTATTCCTTTAACATTACTTTAGACAGCTAAGGCCTTCAAAAGATACAATTAACATAATGTTGCACTCAAGAATAAGATTAGGTTTTATTCAGATGGTTTACAGGCACATCAAATTTTAAACTGATCCTTTCAAAGGTTTCTTCACAGTAAAGACCTCATAAAAGGCTATTAACATAATGAAGAAGAATATAATACTGATGTCATGCTGATTACAGGCTAATATAAAATCCTGCTCTTTCCTTCTCCCCAGGGCCATAAGAGGATGTTTGGAACGTATTTTCGTGTAGGTTTTTATGGGGCCAAGTTCGGAGACCTGGACGAAAGGGAATTCATTTATAAGGAACCAGGGATCACACATCTGCCCGAGATATCCCACAGACTGGAGGTATGAGACAGGAGTGACAGTGCGTTATGTGTGGACCAGCTTGAACATAATGAGAGACCTAAAGTGTGACAAATCTGAACAAGGCTCAGATTCATCCATCTGTTCTAAGGTGCTCATATATCTTGGCAAAGCAGGCATGTCATGAAGAGCAATTCACTGTCAACATCCGTCTTTAATCCATTAAACCAATGAATTACTTGTTAACTGAAATGAAATAAATTTTATGCATTTAAATGTTTTTAAAGAAGCACTGCATGCACTATTTAATAGCTTTGAATATCAATACATCTGAATAATCTTGACTAAAAGATCATGGTGCATCATCTTTATAAACAGTATTATTTTCTAACAACACAATTCCCTTCTAGAATTTCTACAGTCAGTGTGTTGGAGAGGACACATTGGTGATGATTAAGGACTCAACACCAGTGGACAGAAAACAACTCAACCCCAACAAGGTAGGATTAATATCATGTCATAACAATGCCATACAGTTCCTGGGTCAGCTGGATTGGCTTAGCTCTTCTGAAAATGTTTCGTCTTTCATTGGATGAGAGACAAAACGTTTTTAAAAGAGCCAAACCAGTCCAGCTGAACCGAATAGAACTACCAAGAAGAACGATGACTTGGGCAAATAAGAACCTACACAGACATTTGTAATAATCCTTATGTTTTCATAGATTCTTGCAGCACCAATTATTAAGTGATAATTCAAAGAATATGTTTTATTAGACTATAGTTAAAGGTTAAATACATATTACACAGGTGATATTTATTTGCTAGTATAATACATGGTGGGAAATCCTGCAAATTTTTTATTACAGTGAATGGTAACAGTAAAACCCATGTAATTAATAGCTTTTAAATGTAATAGGCCAGCTGTGATGTAAAGCCATGAATACATAAAGAAGTAGAGCCTGCCTAGACGTACAGAAATGTGATGTATAAAATAATATTACTCACCTGCTTTTAACCAGGCATATAACCTATATTATGTTGCATGATTTCTTTGTGAACATACTTGTATTTACGCATCATAAATTGCAAATTAATACAGTAGTCCTAAGAATAAGGATGTGTCCAGAGGATGTGGGAGTAAAATCGGCTCAGGACAATTTGAATAGATTCGGTGTTATGTAAATTCAGCATTTCTTTTGCTGACTCTAAGCCTCTGGGAAAGGAAGCATTAAACAACCTAGAGGCTGTAGGCAAAATAAATAAAGAGATAAACTAAAGAACTGAATTTTTATCACAGTTTGTTGTGTCTCGTGTTATAAATAATACAGAAACAAAATGTCACTTCTCTCCAGGCATATATCCAGATCACTTATGTGGAGCCCTACTTTGATGACTACGAGATGAAAGACAGGCTGACAAACTTTGAGAAGAATTTCAACCTGCGGCGCTTCATGTACACCACCCCCTTCACCAAGAGCGGACGACCACGGGGTGAACTCAATGAGCAGTACAAGAGGAAGACCATCCTCACCACCATGCATGCCTTCCCCTATGTCAAGACTCGCATCAATGTCATTCAGAAAGAGGAGGTAGTTTCACAGGAGACATTTTTTGCTCATTCCTCGACTGGTGATTGAAGTTTGAAGATGTACGGTGTATATGATATTACCTTTTTTTTCCATTTGTAGTTTGACCTAACTCCGATTGAGGTGGCCATAGAGGACATGCAGAAGAAGACTAGAGAGCTAGCAGTTGCCACACACAGAGAGCAACCAGATGCTAAGATGTTACAAATGCTGCTACAAGGCTCTGTGGGTGCCACCGTCAACCAGGTAATCGAAGAACATCACAGATATTTGGCGAATGAATAAAAAGCATCAGTGTATACACTAACTATCCAGAGTGAAGTTGAAATCATCAATTACCTAACCAAACATGGGCTGCTCTAGAAAAAATTGTTACACTTTGTGTCACTGCCCTTTCTATCTCTGGAGTGGTCCTCCTTAATGTGTGGGGGAAAATAAACCAGAATAATTCAACCCTATTTATTTTGATCACATGTACAGTTTTCATTGTAGTAACAGAGTGCAGGTAAGAGACATGACAGTGATCACACTTCAAAGCCCACACCCCATCTATAACCCTAATCCTTCTTTTGCTTTTCCACTGATTTAGTTAAAACGTCAATCCATGGCCCCTCTTCCTTTCATGTCTCTGCTGCACGGCATGCTGAACCGGAGGTCTCTTTGATCTGATAGCTTCCAGGTCCTGCCAGCATGGTGAATGTTAGAGTAATGATGAAGCTAGCTACGGCGTCTCTGTTCCGTCCCCCTTTGCTTTATCTTCCGACGTCTAATCTGACAGGTCCCTCGCTTCGACCTGATGGTTGTATACATAACACTAATGCTCAGCAGCTCCGTAAACATATAACTCTTGGCTGTAATCAGCACAGGAGGCTGTGTTTCTGTGTGTGTGGGTCCACAGCTCAGACCAAGCACTGAGGCCCAGGCCCAATGCGTTTATGATGCTAATCAGAGCTGTTTAACTGTGCCTGTCGTGAGGCATGCATTGTGCGAGCGTGCTGTGGTTTTATGATGAATATAAGTTAGGATAACAAGATCTCATACTGGGCAAATGGAAGCCAAATGGCGGGTGTATGCAGGGATCTTGGTGACATTAGCCATGCAGGAGGCAAATCATGACTCCTTCTCTGATCTGATCTCTTCCTCATGTTCTAGTTCAACATGTTGGCCCTTAGTTACATTACCCATTCAGTTAGCAACTCATTTCCCCCTGTCTAAATGAAGGACATTTTCTTTCCTCCTTTGTCCAAACACTTCCTCTCTCTCTTTCCTTCCTCTGTTATTGCTTTCTCTTTCTTTGTGTCTCAAATCCCGTCTCTTTGTTTTCGTCCCTTTCCTCTTCTCTCCTCCCCTGTTGTAGGGCCCATTGGAGGTGGCCCAGGTCTTCCTGAATGAGATCCCAGCAGACCCGAAGCTGTTCCGTCATCACAATAAACTGCGCTTGTGTTTCAAAGAGTTTATAATGAGGTAAGGTATGATCAAAGAAGCACCACCTAGTGACATGCACAGCAACAAAGCCAGGCAAAAATAAGGGAAAGTCGCCCAAAAATACAAAGAAATGAGAACTTCCATAGTGAAGCACAAGCATATAGTAGTTCAATCGCTATTTTTTTTTAATGTTGCATTTCTGCTTCTCTTTTATCATTACTATTGCTGGAACAGTTCCTTCAAGAGATACCTGAGTAGAAAATGTGCTAATCTTTGTAGAGACTCAAAGAAGTGAAAGTTTTCTATGGGATGCTGTGTAAATACAATTACTGATGTTAGTGGAGGAGTTTAAAGCAGCACTAAAGAAATCTGGGACTGATGGAGACTGATATCCTGCTGTTTTGGCCTTGTGTCAGTAAAGATATACAGATGGAAGTGATAATTGCTACTAATTTGCAGTGAATAGTGAAGAAAATCAAGTGGGTTGGAAGAATGTGAATTAATAGAACCCATTTTTCATTTCCCATATGATGGTGGCAAATATTTTCTCATAATATCACCAAACTGCTTTGAGGTTTATTGTTACCAAGAATGTATTATATTTTGAATATTCAGAAGATGATTTAAAACCCTACCCACAGGAGTGTTTCTGAGACTGCTGATTTCTTAAATTGTGTGCTTGTGTGCATTTGTGTGTCAGTGTGTGTGTGCATGTGTATGCTTTCATCTCATGGGCATTTACTGTTTGCCTCCAAAAGGTGGTTTTCATTTTCTAACCCACATGTCACATTCCAGCTGCCTTGATTGCTACAAGCAGGTTGACAAATATTTACTGTAATTTCAGTAAGGTTTGTTTTCTATCCTAAATCCAGGCAAGCTGGCACTGGACCCTTTGTGTGCCAATGTGCTTGACAGCGGTCCTCTTACAAAAAAAAAAAAGGCTTTTTTTAGTGTTTAGTCATCCTACGCTGAAAGTGTTGAGTGGCAGATCTGTGTGTGACATTGACATATGTTTGTTGAAACAGTGAACTAGACTTTTTGGCTTAATCACTGAGCAACAACCAATGTCTCTTAAAGAAATTGTCAAGAGGTAATCGAGTGTTTTCATATTTGTTTTGAACACATATGACATTTATCCAAGTCCTCAGTAACTGCCAGCAATGACCACACATGTTTATTCATAAACTGTGGAAAATATCATAAATACAAGTCCACGTCTGTTTTTTTTCTTTGCCACTTTTAATCATACTTAAAGCCATTTGATATCACATGATCAGCATTGAGGTAAAAAAAAATTGAGCACAGTAGTTGTAGATGTAACTTGTCCTTATATTTTTGTATCCGAGCGCTTCAGACTAGCTTATTACTATTGAATTTTTACAATATTTACTTTTTGAACATTGATGATTATGTTTTTATCCCTTTGGCCAACTTCTGGCCAAAGGGGTATTGTAATCGTTTTGTTGTCTGTCTGTCTGTCCATTCAATGGCATAATCACATTATCTGAAGAATGCATTCAGATATCTGCACCAAATTTATACTGTGGATGCATCTTAGCATGGAGCAGAAGCCTATTGAAAATAAGTCACCTTGACCTACTTTTTCAAGATCCAATGGCTTTGCACCTTGTGCAGTTGCAATATATGAGTACTTTCAAATGTAAATATGTATGTAATACGTTTTACACAGACAATCTAATCTAAATCATAGGACAGTAACTTTCAACAGACTCTTACACTATTTGGCTGAAAGGTATTAAAAGTGCACTGTACATTATGTTTTTGTTTTTTTTTTCAACAAGAATATGATTAAAAATCGGAGGAACATATGAGAAGAAATTACATTTAAAAAAAATCAAACCAAGCCAGATAGTCTGAGAGATAACACCAGACCTTTTTTATGTTTCGGAAAATCCTTTTACCCTAGTCGGCTGTCTTTAATACTCAATACCCTCTGTATTTACTGTATACTGTTACTCGACATTGCAGTTTCCATATTACCCTCATTAAAGGCTAAGAGATAAACTCAGACATGTGTTTGCAATCATCCCCGTCTCTGTGATTTCCTGCACACTGGTCTGTACTTTGGCCATTACATATGTCATGTCAGAAAACTGTGAGTAGACCCATACCTGCTCTCTGGTCTTAGTTCCGCTCAGAGCTAGTCGTGCTCTCTCTACCAATGAGCAGTTTCTTTTCAAGTACATAAGACCGGAGGATATATATTTTTTTTACCTCTCTTCGTCCACTGACTGGTTTTTGAAACAGGCTTGTGGGTCATTTACATTTTAGCACACATTCAAGCAGAAGATTCCTGGGAAAATCTAATAGGCATGGAGGAGTTCCTTACAGTCAAGTGCATTGTTAACTCATTTAGAATTCTGGCATGCAAAGAGTCCAATTAAGTCAAAGTCATTACAGGACATAGTTACCATGAGGCAAGAAGCTGTAGGATAGAGGATGGATTACAGCTAGATTGGATGACAAGGATCCATTGTTGAGCCTGATCATGTTTGAGAATGTGGCATTGCATTATGAAAGCCAAAGAGCGTATTCAGGGCTACATCTTTATCTTATTTATTGAGTTTGGGAAGAAAAAAAAAAAAAAAAAACATCTTCCTGAACTGATTCCACTTCGCTGTCCTGTAGGTGTGGGGAGGCAGTTGAGAAGAATAAGCACCTAATCACCTCAGACCAGAAGGAGTACCAGCAAGAGCTAAAAAAGAACTACAGCCGCCTTAAAGAAAGCTTGAGGCCCATGCTGGAGAGGAAGATTCCTGAGCTGTATAAACCCATCATCAGGCCTCGTCTGGAAAACAGGTAAACAAACCCACCAAAGTAACAGCCAATACGGCTTTGACAAGAGTGACCGAGGTGAAAAAACACCTATCATTGATCTTTTCATCACTGCGTATGATTGCTGTACCCAAAGAAAAGTGAGAACAAATGGAATTGAGCAGAGATCCATTTGCTTTGTCCGTGTCACCTCTACAAATATTGACGGCTGAACCACAGCCATAGTACACAAACTGAGATGAAACAGTGCTGATGCCAAACTGCTCTCAGGAATTAATAAAGACTGTTTGGGTTGTTTTTTCACTAGATACTTTTATATCCCACTATGATAAACGTGAAGCATCAGTTCATAGCTTTTCTAAACTGCAGACTAATCTTAACGAAATGAAATATATCTATGTGTTGCATACATGTGTTTTTGTAATGAAGTGGGTGATTAAAATGAAGTTACTGCAGTTGTTGAAAGTTATATTCTCTGCTCACATTATATAGAAAGACCTTTTCAGTTGACAGATCAAGTTAATTAAAAGAACAAAACAACAGTCTTGTTCTTGGAAACCTTTACTGTGCTTTTCTGCTCCTATTCCCACCTGTCCTTCCTCTTCTTCCCACTCCTTATGACTCACTTTCTGTTGTTGCCATCTTCTTCCCTGATTCACTGTCCTCTTGTTCACAAAGGGATTCCTTCAAACGCCTAAGTTTCCGCAAAGCTCAGGAGGAAAACTCGTGAGATGCCATGGCTTGTCTAAGGAAGTGCTATGAAGAGGAAGGAGAAGCTGTCACGAAACTGCGAGAGGAAGAGCGGCGATAAGATGAAAAGAGGAGACGAAGGAGGAAAGGAGCTGCTAGTGATACCCTCATACTTGGAGGATTCGCAATCACTTTCGTCACAATCTAGCAGTGTTGTTATTGTATGCTGTATGTCCATTTTTAGGATTTCATGGTTACTTGTTACAGGAGCCAAAAGGAAGAATTTGGCAAGGAAAGTGTAGCTTATTGAGAATTTCACTGTTAAATCTTCAGATGCTTTTTGCTCTGTTGATTTTCCTTTTTAGATAACAGTAAGTCCTAAAAGTGCTGCAAAACATTTACTCTGGGCTAGTAAAGAGGCAGGCTAGAGTTCTCTCTGAGGTCCTTGCTGGCCCGGGGCCTGTATGTGTGCCAATAATGCTAAGTGTCCTGTGTGTATGTGTAAATGTGTAAATGAATGTGTTTATTCAAATAGTGTATAGAGTAGAATATTTTGGTGCCGTACTGAAGTCACTTTGTATTCAGTGATGATTCTGTTATGTTGTGTGCCTCTAAAATTCCATGTTGGGCATTTCTGCGTGACATATGCCAGTTGGTCCAGCAAAAGGATAGATGGGTGTTTGCACTTGAAAAATAGATACAAATTCCTCGGTCAGGTTTTGCCGTTCTTTTTCATTTGAAACACACAGCATGTGACCATATAGCTTTTATTAGAGTTGACTGATGTCATCTTGCAGGACACAAACCTATACACAAACTAATCTCTGAATCCACATTTTGTATAAAGGAGATGAAATATCTTCCATTAGCTGTTTACAAAGGTCTGAGAAACTATTTTGGGTTTAACTTTAATTTTTAGATGAATAATAGCAATAATATTAGAAGAGAAAATCCACTAGGCAAGACTTGGTGCACCGCAATGATCAAAATGTTCTTGTACTTAATGATACTTAATAACAGTTTGTAAATAGCCCACTTTCTACAACACACACAGTGCCAAATTTAATTCTTTATTTACTTAGGGACAAAGATACTTAACCAGAGATGCAATATTTTAACAGTTGCCCAGCACAGTTTGCTCAGCATTGTGAATTATTTTTACTCCACATCAGATACATTCCAAAAGAGAAAGTTGACATTTAACAAACGGCTCATTTTGTCTGTTATGTTGCAAATCATACTGTATGTAAGTGAGAGTGCTAGTGTTTCAAAAGTTGGCATGCATTTTTGTATATAAATACTCACTTCTTGTCCATGTGTTTCCAGGTACATTAATGAGTTATTGAATGAATTATAACTTTAAAATGGCTGAAGAAGATGGAAAAGTTATGCAACTTGGGTATAGTTTGTGAGTTAAAAAAAAAAAATGTGTGCCTATTTTTGAGACCTGCAGAATGGTTGTTTTAGACAATGTATTGGTGGAATTCAACCACTGGAAAAGCATTTCATGTTCTCCATCACTTTTTTGTATGTCCATCTGTTGTGTTTTATGAAATGTGGAATTTTAACATGTCATGCATACAATGCTCAAAAAGCAGCTGAATAAAAATTAATATATGCACAGTTGTCATACATCTGTGTAGTGATTTATTATTATTATTATTATTAGTAGTAGTAGTAGTAGTAGTAGTGAGGTAGTATCAGTTAATGTCCCTGCTGTTTGAAGATATATATATATTTTTTTTTTTACACATTTTCATACTTAAATATATTCCATTTAATCTAAATTGGCTCATTTATGGAAGTTAAAAATTACAACCCAAGTAAGAAGCAGGAAAATCCCGACGCAGAACTACAAAGTCTTACCGCCGCGCTGTTACGACGTCATCACGGCGCGACTTGAACATGCCGGACGCTAGGTAAGGATTTCATTGACAACCAGCTCGGAGTGTTGCAGAGCGGTATGTAAACTATTATTCAGACCTGTAATTAAACGCACCGCTCGTCAGGGTGGATCTGCAGATGTCTGGGGACTTCTGTGCTGCATTTCTGACCGCTGTGTTTGGAATACAGAGAACGAACAAGTAGTGATGTAAAGTTTTTTTTTTTCAAACTCTCATATTTTGTCAGCCTACACTCCTGTTTAAGGTAAACATATCCAGCATTAAGACATGACTCTACTGTGAGCCTCCGTTATATGAGTTAACCCGGGATAAAAGGCTGCCCTTTGCTGCTATGCACATTTGAGGTTATAAACGCGCCTACTTTACCTGTACTTTTAAAAACTGACTTACAAAAATAAGTAGCTTGATAAAGTGTATATTTAATCAGTATTTAATTTTGTGGGATGCATTATTTACCCCTATTAAATGTAATTTTCATAAAGATATACAGTTTACTGATGTTGAACGCAGAACAGACCCAAATGCCCATAATGGCATCGGAAATATTTTTTTTGTTTTTGCTTCAGAAGTGACTCCACATAATCAGTTATCAAAACATTTGCAGATTTCTTTTCTATTAGTCACCTAATAAGAGTTGGCTTTCTCTTTCTTTTTTTTTTTTCTTACTCTGGAAAGCCTGTGTTTTTATATGCTCATAATTTTATAGTTGTACTGAGCAACCATTAAGTATTTCCTGCTGTAAATGGTAATTGTACTTCACTGTTGCCAAGCTGCTTGAATCACTCAACAAATAAAAGTATTGTGACAAAAAAATCTCAGACCTTTAACATGAGAACCTACAAACACTAAACCATTTCCTGCATTTGACCGCAGTGTTTCATCCTCGTAAACACAGATACAAAAGAAATAGAAGAATATTTTTCCTGTGGAGCAACATTTGTGGAGTTTGTGACCAGAAGGAGTCTGCTGAATTTGAGTTTGAGTTGTGCTTACACATCCAGACAGCATTGGCTTCATTATTGTACAATGGCAGAACACTTAATTCACTGACTGAAGTACTTGAGCCAAATGGCTGAGACATCTACTAACAGCTTTGTTTGAAACACTGTGTTGGTTAAAATCTGTACTCTAATGAAAGGATGACCAAATAAAACTATTCTTTGGTCTTGCCCTGTAGGTGTATGACATGGAGCTGGATGAAAACCTCAATCCTGACTCTGATGACCTTCCTCTTCGTGCCAATACAAACCACATACTTGTCAGACACTATGTGCTGGACCTGACGATTGATTTTGACAGGAAAGTCATCGCCGGTTGTGCTGTGTTGTTCCTAGAGCCTCGTCCTGGAGGCAAAACTGGGTCTGAGGAAGAGACCAGATCTGGTGCTGTGACTGGAATTGACAGACAGACTCAGGATGTGGACATAACTGATGATGATGGTGAGGTTTGTGGTGAAGCAGGAGCTACCGGCGCTAAGAGTGATGTGGAGTCCACAGCAGGACACAGGGAAGGATGTGAAGGTGAATTTCAGGCTGCAGGTGAATCTAAAAATGTCCAGTCTCCCTCCTTGTGGGAAACCACCAGTGATAGTGATTTCACCTTAGTACTGGACTGCTGTGACCTCGATGTGTCAAAAGTTGAAGAAGTTGATGTTGGCTCTGTGTCAGCCATGTCTTGCCTTTCAGTGGAGCATCCACCGGAGACAGCAGGGTTCGCCTCATTGACCCTGCAAGCAACCCTCATTCAAAACCTCATCTCCATGCCCTCGAATCGATGGCGGCAGCAGCACCAGTGTTATTCACAGTGTAGCAGTGCTGCGTGTACTCAGGATGGTAACTCCCTGCCATTTCTTACTGACCGCTGGAGTCTGCAGGTGAGAAAGAGAGGGGCGGCGACTTCTCAAGAGTTCCCTTGTGTCCTCAGGATTTTCTATGAAACAAGACCAACAGGGGGCTCTGTGAGGTGGACCAAAGATCAGGACAACAGGTTTGCAAAAGAAAATACATCATAATCACACCATGAAACAGTGGCTTTTTGGTAATGTTGAAATTTGTGTGACTGTAAACACATCAGCTCCCATCATTCCACTTGAATTATTGTGTAATATTTTAAGAGTGCCATTTAGAATATGGCAGATTCATTAATTTACATAAACAGGCCCCAGGTTATGACATTCTGATTTGTTTGTGCTTTTGCTTTGTGTATGTATGCATTTGGTGGATCCTTTGAGCGTTAAACTGAGGGTGTTTATAGTTTACCATTGTTTACCCTTCCAGGGTGTGTGTTTACACTGCCGGTTCTCCCATCAACAACAGAGCCCTCTTCCCCTGCCAGGAGCCGCCTGTTGCCATGTCAACATGGCAGGCAACAGTACGGGCCCCCAGTGAGTGTGTGGTTTTGATGAGCGGGGAGGAGCAGGCTGTGCCTCTTAAGGACGAGGACTCACGTAAGCTGTGTTTTCTGACACTTGGAGAGACCACCTGTGGAAATGTGGCTGATTAGTGATTGTGAATTTCTCTGAAATGAAAGTTTTACTTAGATGTTAGCGAGGCAGGCGTTAAACCTTGGTACTTTATTATCTGAGATGTGTCCTCAGTGATGATAAGGAGTGAGAACCTTTACATTTAATTTTTCTTTGATAATGGATTGGGGTATTTGCTCAGATTAAAAAAAAATCTTCTGCAATTTATTGTAGGCATGTGTTATCACCTAAATCTCATCCAGATAATGATACATACAGTGATAGAGGACCTTTTCCTCTAATACAATGGATAAATATTGCATGCTTAAACTAAATATAGTTATTCATATGTAATTATTTTTCTAATTTTCTGTACAATTTCCAGAAAGTTGTGACATTTTCTGAGACAAAAAAATTAATCTGTGATTTGTTTTTGTAAATAACACTTCTCAAATGACTGAAGAGTGTAAGGAAAAGGAAAGGTGGTGTAAACCAGTGGTAAACATGCCTGTCTCAAATTATTTGAGTGTGTTTCAGGCTCTAAGTATGTTTGTATTAACAAAATACAATAAAGTCAGTAATTATTTGTACTTCTGTCAGTTTAATAAAGGTTCATGCAAGTGAGCCAGTCACAGATTAAAATTTGTATTCCTTTGTAGAAAATGTCACAACTGTTCTGTAGACAAGGTTTGTTGAACCTTAGTGCAAGTCTCCAATTAAGCCTGTAATGAAATATTTTTGTAGAAAATATAAAAAGTATAGTTTCCTGGTCGATGCCAGACTTCTACTACCCAGACCACACATACTTTTAGGTATGAGGTGATTTTGTTGTTGGTTGTCAGAGTCCTCTGGAATGACTCTATTCTTTTGTTTGTTTGTGCTACCTTCATATAAAAATCCTTCCTGCATTATTGTTGTGTGGAAGAGGGCAAAGCAGCATCGAAGCAATGAAAGATATTTCTGTAAAGACTGTGGTACCTGACATAAGGAAATAAACAAGATCACTATGAGATGATGGATGTTCTATTGTCCTATTATAGAGGGTTTTTTTCTATTATTGTACAGCAGTAGTTCATGGTCAGTGTCCATGTGCAGATATAACTCTTGTCTTGCTTATTTTAAACATCTGAACTGGCCTGAGTTACAAGTAATAACAAGTTCATCAGGGAAAAAAAAAAGTCTATTATCTCTGCTTAAGAAGAAAAATGAAAACAGCGAAAGATTAATTTGAACGAGAACAAAATGCAGTCTTATTATCAGGCTGACTTTCTCGATTTCTGTTTACAATCTTTTATTCCCACTTATCTCCACTTTACTTCCTTTTTCCCTTTGACATTTTCAGTGTTTCACTTCTCTGTCTTCTTTACAGGTTTCTTAATATGGAATTACCATGTAACTATGCCTATGCCTGCCTCCACCTTCACTTTGGCAGTAGGCCACTGGTGCCGAATCCCAGCAGAGCATCCCCCTTCTTTGGAAACAGGGTTGAGGGACAGGGCAGATTGCAACAGCACAGACAAACCCAGGGCTGGATGCACTGAACGTACTGAGTCTGGACTTAAGCGGGGGCTTGGAAACTCCACCAGTGAAGTAGTTGCACTCCAGACTGGCAGGTGTTGTATTGTTTTTCCTGTGTTCTTTTCTTCGTGTAGGATCTCCCACTCTCCAGACTGTTATTAACCCAAGTCTGGGCATTCAATATACTGTAGTGAAACTTTCCTTTCACCATACCAAAAATGGTGCAGGTGAAATTAGGTTGATGGATAGGGTGCAGCGCTCAGTCAGCTTTTTATGGCAAGTATATTAAAGCTCATATAGTGCATTCAATGCCCAGCTGAAATTTTCTTTGGAGATCTAAAAAGTAAGATTGACATTAATTTTATTGAGGTACAGGATACAGAGTGCAGTCTGGGGCGTTAGAGTGGGCGAACTGCTGTGGACAGGGCGGGGTTGAGTTGGGGGCACCTCTCTACCAGCCAGCAGGTTGGCAGCTCTTCCAGTGGTTTCCAGTAATCCTCCTCCTCCCCTCATGGTTTTCCTCCAGTGGCAGTCCAGCCATAGCCTGCTGCAGGCACCAGGAATCTCCTGCTACAAGGAGGGCCTTTATTTTCAGTGAATGGCTGGAAGGAAACTTGGACATCGCTGGAAACCTTTGGAACAGCTCTGATGCTGAGATTGGACTTAGTGCTGGATATTGGATTTAGAATAAATGAGATTGCATGTCGGCACTTCGATATTTTTGGGATCAGTGCGGTTTGCCTTTGTGACGTATATACTTTATATTTCCATCGCTTTCATTTCCACATGCAGTACAGAGACAGGACACACTGTACCATATATGGTTCACTATCCCTAGAAATGTATTTTCATTCATGAAGGAAATTCATTAAATCATCGTTATTAACCTTGGATTAAACTTTTCTTCCCCGTTTTAATCTGCTGCAGAGGAGACCAGACCACCCGCTCAGACTTTGCATTCTGTTACTCTTCCCTTGAGGATGAAGAGCTCTCTGTAACTGATTATTCAGGCATGGTGGATGACGGCATCTCTTGTTCCCATGGCGACTACCCTTGCCGATTTACTGAGCAGTCGGCTAGGTCCCAGCGGGTGATTCCACACCGTGTGTTTGCCCCCGTCTGCCTGCATCAGAAGGCCCAGGTGACAAAGAGGCACTGAGATTTGTGCTAATTATATTTCATATGATTAGAGAAGACAGTTAGCACCATTTAGTGCTCATGTCTGAACATGACAGCGGTTCAACTGCCATGTCTTACAGAATGGAAAAATAAACGTGTGAGGCCGTCAGCATGAATTCCCATAACATTCCTCTTACTCTAAATCAAAGTTTCGTACTGGAAAAGCATAAGTCGTGAACGTCAACTGATGAAACCTTTCATACGTCTGGTGAAACAGCTTCAATAATTTATCATCAACTGAATTTTATGAGGAGCCACAGTTTTCTGCGCAGACATTCTGAGGTTGTTGTCTTTTTCATTTAAATCAATGTGAAAAAACTCACCAAAAATGGGAAATCCATCATGCTACTGAGTTACCGCCTACCTAGAAAATGCATTTGGGTACCAATGACTGTTCACTCAGAAGTCCCGGTTAAATCCAGAATGTAGACCTGGCAGTAAATATTAATGGACTTTGATTGGTTTTGATAATATTATGTAGCGTCATGATTGGTCTCAATTTTCCCTTTAGCATCAGATTCAGTCGGCTACTATATTTGCTAAATAGTAAAAAAGCAAATCATACTAATAAAATTATTCTCTTTTGTGTTGGATAAGATTCTACATGTCCTAAATACTAGAATGCACTGATTTCTCATATTTTTTGAAATTCATGAACATTCCTCTGGCTTTGGCCAGATGTGGTCATTGATGATCACTTTTGCAGCGCTTACAGTGAGCTTTAGATGTCCTTTCATCTAGAGCACAGATACATGTCTATGAAAATATGAAAAAGCAAATACTACAGCCTACAAAGCATTTAAAACTTCATCATTATTTCTCTTTTTTTAGGGAGTCCTCAAACTGCTGCCTCACTGTTTGGCTGCAGCTCACACTGTTTTGGGAGTTCACCCCTTTCCCCGTCTTGACGTTCTCATCGTCCCTGCTGGGTTCTCCAGCCTTGGCATGGCCAGGTAAAAATGTGGCGATTTATATCAATTTACAGGTATTAAAAATAGTGGTATTCAGGTGATGATCTCTTAAATGTAAACGCACATTAAGTACATTGGAGGTACTTTTTCAATTTTATGGCTCTTTATACCTCTATATTTCTACATTTTAAGAGCAAGTTTTCTTGTTCTTGACGTTAGTCTGATAGCTCTTGTTACATTAGAGCTCACATGTTTAATTCATTAACTGACTGAAAAAATACAGTCAGTTTGGCTACTTTAAAAGAACAGCTTTTTGTTTCTCACTTGAGTAACATGCTAAATCTTCTTCAGTCTGTCACATGTGATAATTAACTGTTGGTGGGAGTGATATTAAATGTTATTTATGTAGGTTTTGTCACAGCAAACAATATATTTGGCTGCCTTGGTTGTCTGCATTTTTTCCAGAGTTTCTGATTAAAAAAAAGAAAAAAAAAAAAGAAGTGCTGCAGAGACTACATGATATTTAGGAACCTGTTGTTGCACGATTTATATTTACTTCCTAAACAACAATATATACTGTAGCTATCTTCACTAACATTAATATGTTGTTCACCTGTAGTGCTTCACTATTCAATATATGCAACATTTAACATCCAAATGGGAAAGTTTACAAAGCAGTGCATTTCATTTTGCTGGACTTCTGATAATCCTGTATTTTAAGGATTTGAGCACATTTTCTACAACTGTGTAATTGGAGAATATTAACCAGGCATGACTACATAGGTATATTTTTAGTTATTCAGCCTCTGATTTTGTTTTTCAAGTAAAATGCTTGTTTATAGCCTGTTTAATAGCATACTTACACATTTTAATAAACTCTCACTGTGCTTCAATCTTCTTTTTGTGGAAATCGTCCAGTTCAGAATTCTTGACTGATTCAAACTTTCCAAACATAATTCCCTAGCTGCGAGTTGGAGACTGAAATTGACCGCTACTAAAATTCCTTCAACAAGACAAGTAATATAAAATCCAATTCTAAACACATATAACAGACAAGGATCCTAATTTTCTTGAGGTGGACTCCTTTAAAACCCTGATTTAATGTCTTTCTGTCTTCTTTCATGGCCCGTCATCAACTCACTACTTTTCATGACTTTTTCCTGCCTCCCTTCATCTCTCTTCCAAAACACTACCCCTCCCTTCCTTTATCCCGTTTCCAAAACTCACCACCCCTTCTTTCAGCCCATTTTCCATCTCCAACAGTCCTATTCTCTCATCCCTTTTCCAAAATTGTACTTCTTGTTTTTTAAATCTGTTAAGGAATTTCCAAATCATCCCTTAAGTTGTTCACACTTCTTTTTTACACCTACCCATGAAGCTGTCAGTCTCATCCGAATGACTTACTGTATGTTCCTTCACGTCTTCCAAACCTAACAGCAATTTTTCCGCCACTCAAAGGACCCAAAGACCAAACCCAAAACCCTGACCCTCCTTATGTGAGAGGTGGCTAACCTCTACTCTGGGCTCAGCTTCACTGACGCAGTGAGCCAGTCAATAGTCTGCTGTGTTTTAAATAGCAGTGGTTTGAGGTGGTCTGCAGGCTCTTTGGTCCACACTAGACCTGTGTGTGTGTTTATGTATGTATATTTGTGTGCCGTTTTAGTGGAGGTCTGGGGGTAGAGAGCTGATGTGTGGGTGTAAAACCGCAGGATGATAGATTCACTGTTTTATGCACTGTAGATACCAGCCCCTGTTTTCCCTCTTTCCTTTTCTTTACCCCTCCGACATCCTTTCTGTTTCTCATTTCTTTCACTGTTTCTTTTGCATATTTATTTTCCTTTCATCACTTTTGTACTTCCCCCATTACCAGTGTCCTCCCCTTGTCACTTCTTTTTTCTTCTTACTCATTTCTTTGCCTCCAGACTTACTGTTTGTCTTGTAATATCCCTCAGTTTTCCATACCCACGTGTTTGCTGTCCTATTCAGTCAACTCTTCTTCTTTCCTCTTCAGCTTTGCCTCCAGCATTCCTCATAGTTTCCCTGAAAATCTGTCAATTTTTGTGTTTTCTCTAAAGGAAACCACTTTAATTTGGCATCTGGTACGCCTATAGATTTGACTGAAATCCAGCCAGTAGCCATATGAACAAAGTTAAAATTGTAAATTGATTCCAAATAAAGACCATCAGTGTCTGGCTTTTTTTTTTTTTTTATAGTGTGCTGATAAAGTAAACTGATAATCCTGTCAGGCAACGTTGTCCCAGTGTCTGCGGTCTGCAACCACAGTCTATTTCTTTCTCTGCCTTTCTCATCTCTCCAGGCATTCTCCCTGGAGAAACGTGCCCCAGACAGGATATGAGCTCATGCCTGAATATTTATTCTGCGTGAGTTTCTGACGTTATAACCTAGAGTGTTGTCTATCAGAGGCATTTTAAATGACACAGGGCGACAAAAGGGTCACAGTCCTGACCTACTGTACTTCCCAACTTCGCATAAGTATTAGTACAACTTTGGCTAAAACAGTGTGCTTTCATGTATAAATTTCATGTACTCCTTCCCCTCATCTTGTAAAATTCTGTCTCCTTGCTGTATTTATTTTGAACGAACATCAGGAGCTAACACACAGGCTGTTCTGCTGTGGCTGTTGCTTGACGGATGTTTTCTTATCCTTATGAGGATAGCTCCCAGGCACTTATCCCTCTTGCCCTGCTTAAACTCTGGTTAGTTGCAGATGACAGAGGAGAGATTTAGGGCCTTCATTAAGCCTCAGATAGCACCTGCACTGACTCCCTATAAAAATCTGCATGGGTTTCAGCCCCATGTCAACTCGCTATGTCCTCCCTTCAATATGGGTGGTTTAGTCCTGCCTCCGCACATAACCACAGGGTTGTGCCATAGCAGGGCAGGGAGGTCAACCAAAATGGAAGTGCAGATTGAGATGGAGATGAGAGAGAGAGACGAAGAGGGTAAAGGCAGGGTTCACGACAGGCCTGTGGACCCCCAGGATGTGGGAGAGGATGTGTGGATTATTCCCAGCAACAAAAGCCATTAGTCGCTGGAAGGACTTCAGAGACTGGCGCTATTTAATCTAGAGATTGGGAGGTATGTGGGCCCCCGTCTTTGGGACCAAGCCAAGTAACAGTTTTTGTGCAGTGCCCCTGTGGAAGCAGCAGGGGTGGAGGGGCTATGGGCTAGGGAATGGAGGCAAGGAGGCATGAAGCTGCTGTGGTGTGATACACACAAGGGAGGGCAAAGGCAAAGCAGGGGAGGATTCATAGTGGCGTGAAGTTTTTATACTGAGATACGCAGAGGGAGGGCAGGAAACCAAAGATTAAGAAGTCAAGTAAGGGCAGGTCTGCATTCAGGAGCTGTGCCACGTACACTGTGTACCATAAGGCTTTCTGATTTACTCAAACACACAGGGTACGAGACTTGCACAAATGTAACTTCCAGGGCAGGCCAGTCAACAGTGCATAACACTGTGCAAAACTCACTTTTAGTTAATATTATTTAAAACTGATGGCATTCTTTGATATCTCTACAAAATCTGTATGCTGTGTTTGTACTGTCCAAGAGTTCATTAGTAGTTAGGAACAGATACATATTAACCAGCAGGCATGCAATGTATGCCGATCATTATCTGTCTGTGTCTGTCTGCATACTTACGTAATATTCCTCCACCTCTGTTTGTTTCTATGACACACCAGACTGAGAGTGTGGAATGTAGCAGCACCGCTATGTTCACGCTCCCCATGCTATTAGTAAAACATTATGGCATTAAGGAGTTGATAAGGGAGAGGAAGAAAAATACAGTTTGGTTAAACACTGATAGAGGTGTTTGCATGTGGCATAAAGACATGTCTGACATCAAAAGAAAGAAAACAGGAATGACGGAAAGAGTTAGTGCCATCAGTGAAAATTGTTGGGGATTTCCTTAAAGTTAATACTGTTTTCAGCTCATATATAAAAGCTCATTGTCCTGAGTGATGAAAGGACATGGGAATCTTGTAAACATACACTCCAAATATAATGAATATGTTCTGAATTGTCATAGACTGACAACAAACTGTACCCTAGACATTTCTAATTATTTATGTGTTGTTGTGCTTGGGTATACTTGTGACTTTCTTCTTTATGCAACATGACTTGTACTTTTTTCTTTTTTTCTGCTCATGTGTAATCATTTCATTGCATCTCAACTACGTCATTTGGTTCCGACTGGGAGTGACAGGAAGGGCACAGCATTTCCTCCCACTCTTTGAAGCTGAGGTCTATGTGTCCAGAAGCAGTGGCTGGACTTGTAAGACTAATCAGAAATCACGCTGTTTGCAGCATGGCCAAATGACGACGTGTCTGATATTCCTCAGAGAGTGGTGGTTTTCCCCGTTTTTTGTTAAGAAATAACACAAGTGTTGAAACGGGGCATTTAGTCGTGTGGGCGATGTGGGTTTTGTTTTGCTTCACTGTAGACGGGCAGATTCCTGTGCTTGTGTTCATATGAATGCATGTATTGTTCAAATAATGATGTAAGGATGTGTATGTAGTGTGATGTCGTCAGAGAAATTATTTGTCATTGTCCTTTGTGGCCTTGGTGTTAAAACTGATATATCATAAATGTTTGCTTATCTTTGGTTTATCCTTAAATTGCATCTGATATTGAGGCAAGTAAGTGTGCAGTTATTTGTTGTTTCTTTGTGCTTTGTAGTTTTTTTAACAGAGGAAAACTTTAGCTTCAATAAATGCTTTTGATAAACACACACACACAAGGACGTATAAAGTTCCCTGGTTATATTTGTTTCATGTCTGGAGGTGGAAATGACAGCCTCTCCGAACTTCAAATGGAGGAAAAAGTGTGTGATCACTGATCAGTGCCTCCTTTTTATTTAAAGCAGTATACTGCGGAGAAAGACGGGCTTCCTGACTTAAGGAGTGTCTATGGTTATAATGCTGTGCAGAAGTGGTTTAAACAGACACTCTCTTATCAGGATAGAGGGCATCTTTGAAGGTACGTTCGTGAATCAATTCTGAGACCTGTACACAATTTGTTTCCTCATATATTTTGTATAACTGTGGGCGATTCGTACTTTCTCAATGTACATCATAGTAACTTCATAGTAGTGGTTTATACCAGGTCTAGCTCACAAGGTCTTTATTTGGAACAACAGGTCATAGGTGTTGTTACTAAGGGATACTCATGTACCAGGGGCTGAACTGTGCTACAGATCTTTGTTAGTGCAACTACCTGTATGCAGAATGGAAGCTTCGTCCAGAGTCCAGAAAAGCTGATGCACCTTGTTTTCTTCCATCCATCCATCCATTTTCTGAACCCGTTTTATCCTCACTAGGGTTGCTGGAGCCTAGCCCAGCCACTTAAGGGCGAAGGCAAGGTACACCCTGGACATGACGCCAGTACATCGCAGGGCTGACATATAGAGACAAACAAACACACTCACATTCACACCTATGGGCAATTTAGAATAA
>JAPQRP010000030.1:34763583-34776967 GCA_037367295.1 Apogon hyalosoma
ATTCTATTCTATTCTATTCTATTCTATTCTATTCTATTCTATTCTATTCTATTCTATTCTATTCTATTCTATTCGTGCTTAAACTTAACCATTAAAAGGGTATAATATATACTTAGCACCATTAAAAACATACGGTCCAAACAATTGATGTAATTTCCAGAAAATGATTTGCTCAGGTGCCTATTTTGTATATGTTGCTCATGAGATGAGTAGCAAAGTTAACAGCTGTATTTTTTAAATTCCCGACACACACGATGTTGGCGTTTAGACTAATCCCTTAATGTCAGACATTGAGTCGAATCTCTTGTACAGAGTCATGCTTGACTGGTTACTTTAGGTGTGGTCAATAGCCGATATAAAGGCAACAAAGAAAATACTGAAATGTTTTTGCCAGCTCAAAATGCCACGACTTATGATACAACAGAGAGAATGTGCCTTTGGCATGTTATGTGCAGGTCTGAGCCGTGGTGAAGTCGCTCTCCGTCTGCGCTGTTATCACAGTACAATCAGTCGTCTGAGTGATCGGATCCCTCAGGACAGGATCCTCAGACTTAGTTCTGTGCATCTTTGCTGCACTGCTTATTTGGAAGCCAGAGGTGGACACACCCAATATTGAAAGATGACACTTTCAGTTTCTGAGTACCTGTATTCAGTGACTGAATAAATGTAAGTTAATCACAATTTGTCCACAATTCATTCACTAATGACCAATGCTTCCCTGACCAATTCATTTAATATACCTCCAAACATACATATTATTCTGACCTGTGTGTTTTTAATTGCACTAAGTATACATATGAACGTAATCTTTTTATTCCAAACACTTAAAAAAGTAATAAGAGCTTTAAAAACTGTCTTCTGTAACATACAGGGAACTTTTTTTGACAGATGTACTTTTCAGTACAGAAATGGTGTCTCTATTTCTGTGTAGTATTAAATAAAGTATGGGTGACAGCTGAAGGCGCAGGAATTTACAAAATACTGAGAGGAACTTTGGATTAATTGGAGATGTCGACAATAAATATATAAGCCGTCATTACCTCCTGTTAGTGTTTTTCTGTGACATTTTTGCATTAACACTTGTTGCTCAATACCCAGTCAATGACACCTCTTGTCAATGTGTCTTAAAAATTGTACTTGTCAGCCAAGCACGTTTTGCACTGTGATTATATAAACAGGTTGTTGAAAGAATATTTACATCATAGACCTTTAACCTACAGTATATCCGTCAGCTGCAGAGTTCCACTGACAGACAGGCAGCTTGGCCAGGTGGCAGCCCGAAACCTCTGCTGAGAAGACAGCTCGCTCACTGGCTAATTTCACTTCGATCCTGCATTCATCCGTCTTTTCATTCTTGTCAAACACTCCTCATATAGCCCTGCAGAACTGAGCGGCTTCACTTTCCATCTCCTAACTGTCTCATTCTCTCACGTTACATAACAGAGAAAAAAAATGTCTATTTATTACCCTACAGGCTAGAAAACCAGCTCAAATTAAATCCTATGAAATAGATTTGTCCTGTTATTTTCAGGCTGTAGTAGAAGCCAAAAGAGGGTTCTGAGTGATGGCGTTTGCATGCACATAGCTACAGTGAGACAGAAATTTGGGTTATGCCACGTAAATGTCACGTTGACGCCTCCTCCGACACTGACTGCCGGCAGCTTGTTGTGACCAGATGAACTGACACCAGGGCTCATTACAACACTGAATATGCCCTGTTTGTCAT
Source organism: Apogon hyalosoma (assembly GCA_037367295.1). Taxonomy (NCBI): domain Eukaryota; kingdom Metazoa; phylum Chordata; class Actinopteri; order Kurtiformes; family Apogonidae; genus Apogon; species Apogon hyalosoma. The sequence goes on from JAPQRP010000030.1 coordinate 34,765,310, forward strand.
ATCTTTGAAAGGAACACATGTGCATGTTCTACGTGTCATTTATTCTGTCTTTCCACCCATTGCTTGTCCAGGTGTCTTTTTAAATGAGCAAATATTCCTTGTGTTGCCATTCCCGGAGATGAGGTCTCCAACATATCAGCAAAATGCCAGCCATGCACAACTGAATGAGATACTGTCTATTCTTTTTTAAACCTGTGCACTGGCATCACTGCTCCAGCATCATGTACACACACACACACACACACACACACACACACACACACACACTTTCTCTAAAGAACATTCCTGTGTCATGATGTCAGTTTTTGGACTCTGTACTAAACAAGGAACACTGGACTGTGGATTGTTTTACTGTTAAGAGAGGATGGATCAGACATCTGCTATCACTTCCCAGCTGATACGGATTCAAAGTAGCTTTGCTGAAAGTATGTGGGTGTGTGTACATGTAAGTGTGTGTGTGTGTGTGCATGTCTGTGCCTGTGACTTTCTGCTGGTATTCGTGAGTGCTCTTTTTCGCCTCCTTTTCATACTGTTGCATTTTCTTTTAGGTATTTCTTCGTGTGCATGCATTGCATTCTTGAACTCATCAGGTTTTGACATGCTTTTAAGGCTTTTAAGTGTTTACAGCAAATAGTAACTGTGGAGTCAGTAGAGTCACCTCCTAGTTCCTGATGGCCTCTGATATCTTTTCTGCTATTTATTTTCATGCTCTGATGTGATGCAGTGTATGTGGGTGGGGCAGCTCTCCGGGGGCCCCAGTCTGGCCCCCCGTTCATGTGATCAAGCCCTACATGGAGTGGCATTTGGCCTGGCCCTGTGGGGCCCCGTCTGGGAGCAGAGAGCTGATCTGCAGCCAGCCTGGAATGCCAGACATTTGAAGTCAGACTAGTTAAAAAAGAATGAAGGGTGGTAGGAGTTTGGTCAAACAGGCCCCAGTGTCCAAAATAGCCCACAGACTCTGTCCGAGAGGGAGGGAGGAAAGACAAAGCTTCTTCCCGTAAGCTGGCATTAGGAAAGGCAGCCCGCCAACGTGTACTTGACTAGAAGAGAATAGACAAAGCTGTACTTTGTACACATGTTGTCTTTTATGTTACTTTAGTCAACTGCCTACCTGTCTGTTATTGTGTTGACAAATATATGATTTTGTGTTTATGGATATGTTGTTGTTTGCACAATGTGTGAAAATGCACCAGCAATGCTGGAGCTATGCCTCTGTCACTCAGGTTCAGCAGTTCAACAGTTATCACACCAGGGAGTTGACACTGCACTTGGGGTAAAACCAAAACTCATCATACAGAGTGACAGATGGGAGGATGCTCTCTTTATTTCTCCATCCCTCTTTTGCTTTCTGACTTTCTAATTCATTCCATAAATATCTGTTTTATGTTTTTTTCCATGATGTTTTCTTTTGCTCTGTGTTTTCATCCTATTTTTTCTGTCCTCTCTGTCTTTTAATTATCTCTTTGCCTTTTATCTCTTATCTTTGTTCTACCTGTCTCACTCTATCATTTACACGTGCAGTATACACACTACGCTCTCATCATCTTTTTTCCTCGTTCTTCTCTCCCATGGGGCTGTTTTAGTGATGTCCCAGCTATGAGCTGAGCTGGGCTGGGGATGTCAATTACAGGGCTATGATAGGGCCCCTGCTACATTATGCATGGAAGTGGCCCGCTGGGGAAAAAATGGCCTACAGCCAGGAACGATGGATGGGGGAATGGAGGGATGAATAATGGATGGAGAGATGGAGGTGCAAAACACTATTGCAATCTGTGTCTCACCAAAATTGAAGACTTGCCCCAACTCACACCTCTGAAGCTCAGGGCCAAGTCACCCAGGGTGAGTCCGAGTCATGAGCTGGTCATGTGAGAAAGCACAGAAAGGTCCTAATTAGTATTTCATTTTTGTGTGTGTTATGACCCAGCAGGGGATCAACATCAGAAAGGTCACTTGAGGTCTTTTGTCAGTCATTAAACATGCAGACAGCCTCTTGATATAAACACTTGTGTTTGTCACCCTCTGTTGCACTGTTAGTCTCTTATATAGAGCCTAAGATTGTGGGTGTTTATAAGTATGTGGGTGTTTGTGCACATTTCCTGAGACTATTCATGCATAAAATTCTCAGAGCTGTATAAAACACCACATAAAGGCAATCAAGAACAAGAAATATAATTAACAGTGGAGGCCACATTTCCCTGTTTTGCATCAAATTAAGCCTCAGAGATTGCAAATGCATTTCTTGAATGCACAAATGTAGAGCACAACTAAGTAGAGAGGAGCAGAGAGCAGAAAGTAGAGTTAATCTTAATTACATTCAAAGGGCAATTTGTTGCACAGCTAGCAGTGAATTAAAAACACAAAAAGATAAAACACCTAAAACAGAATTAAGGCTGGACCAGCAAACATGAGTCAAACACAGGAGTTGTCAGTTTTAGTGAGGAGTATAATCACTAAACAAGTAATATGCAATTTTTAGTAAATAATTACTAACCTAGATTTTTTCTGTTCTATTTCCACCAGCGTAATTTTAAGTCCAAGACATATTTTCTAAGTTGCAAAGTAAAGAATTGCCTTGAAAGTTAATAGTTTTTACCTCCTCGAAAATAGCACAAAAATTTTAGCCCAGTTATGACAGGCAAAATTTCTCTTGCACAGCAAACTTTCAGTTTGGATCAGAGTTGGAGATGAAAGTTTAATACACACATGTGCAGATGCTACATATGCATGAACGTGTATAAGAGTCCTGTATGCTGACAGGTCCCTGATGTCAACTAATGTCAGTCAGCGTATCAGTGAACGTGAAAGATGCTGTTGTTATTCATCCCTACCATGGTGGGATGACACTATTTGTCACTGTAGTGATGGATTCCGCCTCCCTCGGAGGAGCATGTGCAAGCACCGTCTCTGAAAGGCTGTCTTTGTGTTTAACACTCACTCGCTTACACACACAGATACACACATACGCACTGCTGGAACTGACAACAAAGGCATGCTTATCCAATTGTGGTGGAATAAGATTAGGCTACAAAGAAACTCATAAGGCTAATGTTAGCATCTCCTGCTCCAGTGAGAGCCTTTGTTTGTGTAATCAGGAAAAATATGGGATTAGATTTGAGATGCTGTCTCGGAAATTATGTTCATAAGGAGCTATTGTATGATGTTGACATGCTCCTAAATAAAAGAATGGCCTTCCATCAGATAAAATAATCCTCAGGGAAATAAAAAGAAGTGTTTCACAGATATATGATTTTCTTACCTCTATAATAGACTGTCTGGCATATCCAACCTAACCTGTGTCTTTACTCGCTGTTTTCCTTTATAATTGACTTACTGCCAACATAATTGGGTTAAGGGAAAAGAAAATAAGTTGAGATTTGTCAATGAGAGTAGCTTATGTTGTTAAAGTTGACTGCCAGTCCAGTCCAACAGGTAAAGTAACTGTAGCTGAAATGTTTCTTCAGCTGAGAGTAGTTTTTTAGGAGGAAACATCGTATTGTACAGTGTCTATGCTTACTGCCGTACAGTCAAATTTCAGATAAAGACATTTACAGTGCAATGTGGAAGCATCTTTAACATATTGGTCATGGCACTAGGGTGATATGACCCTTTGAACATACTTGAACTACAGAAGAGGCCTCAGCATAGCCATAAATCCTCGCAACGGTGTCAGGTCAATAGTGGTCGGAACACTTAAGATCTAGAGTGTGAAAGGAACTTCAGACCATGTTGTTATATTGGTCAGGACAGACAGAAAGAGACCATTCATTCGCACCTCTGTGACCCCTCTCCCATTCCTCTGTCAGAATAGAACTGCCTCTCACGCACAGTCAGCCCTAAGCCCCTCAGGGCAGCCGAGCCTCTTACATAAGGTAATAGTAAAGAATGCTTCAGAAGAGTCTTCAGCCATGACCTTAGCCTTGACAGAGCCCTCCTGTTGGTCCACCATCGCTGTCTCATGACTAAAGTCACACGTATGGTAGTTCTGTGTTCGGCTTAGGGCGTCTATCATTGATGTTTTAGATTGTTCCTGTATTTGCAGGTTGGTTTGGAAAGACATATTCTGTATATAACTTAATCATGACTTAAACATACTTAAGTTTCCTTTAAGATACAAATGATCGGTCGACCTGTTAGTTTTTGTCTCGAATAAATAAATGTCATGAGGTTTTATACAGATAAGTTTTAATATCATAGCTGGATTGTTAAACCCTTCAACCTTTGAGACATCATTCCAGGTAAACATCTGTTTCAGTGTCAGAAAAGCTGCTGGGAGTATGTGCTTATGTTCCTTTTCTTCAGTGGTTTTGTTTTACTGTGTGTTTTAGAGTCAAAACAGGGTGGAATAACTGAAAAAGACTAAAAGAGGAATTGAAGTTTTACAGGTTTTCACTAAATAAGGCACTCAGAATGTACATCAATAAGAGATTTAAAGTGTTGAAAATGAACTGTGAACCGGAACACACTGAACAAGTATTTGAATTTTGGCCAAGTATTTTTTTTTTCGGGCTCTTTTTTCTAAATCAGTCCAGCTGCTTTTTGACACCTGGTTGAACTCTAAAAAGCAGTTACACGGTCAAAACTCTGTAAAAACACAGTAAAAAAAAAATAAAGGAAACTCACTACAAGACTGCAAATAACAGTAAAAACAAAACAAAAAAAAAAACAAGGAAAAAGTAGTAAAAAAAAAAAAAAAAAAAAAAAAAGCCCAAACCATCTATTTTTCTAGTGAGCTGGTCTCATTCACTGCTCTGTTTTACCTGCCATACGCAGGCGGTGGGGGATGCACTGAGCATGCTCAGATGTCTATGGAAACAACGTGGTCTATTCTTTTAGCATGTTTGAAAAATTTTGTTATTGAGGAAACAGTTGAATTTCTATAAATATTTTTTTTTTCTTAGAGAGTAGAGTGTTTTATTGTTTTGTAACAGTGCAAAAGTGCAGTTCAATTATTAATATGGAAACCTTTCTGGCAACTGTCACATTTAGCAGGAGAAACAAATATTGAAGGAAATTTCTGTTAGATGCAATCCACAGAATATTTACATTTATAGATTTTAATAAGAGCTTGGGAGTGTTTTAGTTTGTTTATTTGCAATTTAGAATTATCCTCCTGAAGAAATAAGTTATATATTACTTGTGCGTTCATTAGTTCCTGTAGAAGGATGGAGTGAAGCTTTATACACTGTTACCTATAAAGCTGGAATAAAATATTTTTACTTCTTCTCATGATATAATTGTGAAAATGTGACTCATTCCTGACAGATAAACAGTAACTGGGACTCTGAACTTGGTGTTCTCTGTTTTGTTTTGTTTTTTGGAGTTGAATGTGTTTTTTTTATGAATATTTAAAATAAATCATACTTTCAAAACGATCACCACATACACATCAAGGGTTAAAGGGTTAATCTTCTCCATTTGAGGAGAAACTGTAAGCAGGAAACAAGTATAGCTTAGACTTTATAAAAAGGACATCAACAATGGAAATTGTGGAAATGATTATCTGTGTAGAAGAGTTTTTGCATATAAACATTTGCTAATGATTACAGTGGAATTCAGATGTCCGTTGCCTTGTAATTTTCTCTTCAGCTTTGGTAGGTGACCATCTTTGGTAATCTATTCTTAATGGTAGAAAGTCCTAATGAGTGTGTTTAGTAACAAAAGACACACACACACAGACTCTGTTGTGTATATGTCTATGCTCTCTGGTACAACCACAAATAGCTTCTTATCTTTGGCATCACTAAAACCACCAAAAATATTTGTGTGTATTTTAGTAACTTTACTGTGATGGATATATAAAATACTTTCCAAAGCAAACACCATTTGCTTTATTTTCTTACAAGGCCTATCTCAGTCAGTTTCATTCTAATAATCAGTTATTGATGTATATGACAGTAAATGTTTTTTTTTTTCCAAATATAGTCCTGTCTTTTCTTTTACAGTGTTTAAGCTTCGGTCCAAATGCGGTCGAAAATCTTCTGTTTTATAAGTTTGTCGACAACTTTACTCTAGTATTTATATTTATTGTTTGAGATGTCTGTGTAGGTTCTCATTTGCCCAGGTCATCGTTCTTCTTGGTAGTTCTTCTCGTCTCAACTGGACTGGTTTATTGTTTGAGGTTTGCAGCAACATAGTTGATACTGGCAAGAAAACCTGATGAGTAAGCGTAAACACATGGAGAGATAGGGAAAGGGATAGGCAGTCAGTAATTTGCTATAATAATAATTAATACTCACACATGCTAGATTGTCTTATGTTGCGTGTTTAGACTGAATTTTCTGTAATTATAGGTGTGGAGCAATGCCTCAATAATTATTTGATATTTGTTTTACTCTATTCACCTTTCACTTACTTAACCTCCTCAGATTGTCCAAACATTTTCCTTGCCGCCCTATCTTCTAATCCTCGTCTGTGTTTTGTTCTTCACTCCTTCAAAATTTTTGCTCATTCATTTCCTCCCTTTTATGACATATTTCACATTTTTTTGCTCTTTACTTGTATTTATTTATTCTGTTTGCCTTCCTCAGCCCCCACATCATTTTCCTGTCCCAGAGCGCGCTGGATGTAGGGAGTTCCGGCCGTAGTGAGAAAGGCCTGTCTCTGTGTGGGTCCAGGCTGTGCCACGAAATCGCCCACTCATGGTTTGGCCTCGTCATAGGTGCCAGAGACTGGACAGAGGAATGGATCAGTGAAGGCTTCGCCACCTACCTGGAGGATATTATCTGGGCCCAAGCACAGAAAGTAAGGTCAAACTGCTCCATTTCACCTGTACTTAAAAAAAACGGCTTCACTAGACACGACCCGGATATACTTAAATGTAGCCAAAGTGTGTTGTATTTAGTAAAAAAAAACAAAAAACTGCAACAGGTGTGAGCAACTTTTGCTTTTAAGCATTTATAGGACACTCATAGAAATACTCTGAAATTTAAAATTTCAACTTTAGTGTGTTATTAGAGAACATAACAATACTTAATTACTTGTGTGAAATTTTTCACAATTTTTCACTGTAATGTAGAAAATCAAGGTCAATGAAGTTACCATATTTGGTTCCTTACCCGTAAGTGGTTCAAAAAAAAAATAAATCTAAGAAGTAAAAACACATGTAAGGTGCTGTGAACATGTATTTTTGAACATTAGAACATCACTTTTAGAACATTACAACAACACAAGTGCTGATCCAGACCCATGTCCACATCCACATGATCCTTTTGAACATCATTCCTTACATTAGTACCATTACTTCATGGTACCTAACAAAGCAGGTACACTCACTGTTCATGCAGAGGTGGACCTTACAGACCCTGTAGACCACATTGGACCTGAGATTACTGACTCACCGTCTTCACTCTAACTGTTGCTGTTACTGTCTTGTACTGTGTGTGGAAATGACCAAAAATAGACACTGGACCGATAAAGGGTGAACAATTTCTTAAAATGAGCACAGAAGTCTAGTCACTGAAACGCAGTAATAAGCCTTAGAGCCGCAGTTTTTTAGCATCACTGGATAAAATGGCCATAATTTCATTCCATCCATAAGAGAAAAGAAAGACAGAGAAAAAGAAAACCTGCTTTTCCATGTCAACAAACTTACCACATTATGAATGAAAAGGAGCCGAAATAAGAACAGTAGACCATATTGTAGTTCAAGGGGTCTGAGAGGACCTAAGATATCTGCATCAACTCCTGGCCTGTGTTTTCAGGCTGTGACGCAGATTTAGCCTAAACACAGGAGTTTTCAGACAGGGAGGCGGGTTAAACATGTGACTGACATCTGTAATTGCCAGTCGTTGATCAGATCCTGTCAGATACGACTTGCTTTGCGTTGGAAGCTTCACTTTTATCATAAATGACATGAAACCTCAGGTCATCTGAATTTATATCTAGACTTTTAATGTGGACTGAGAGGGGAAAGCTGTAGAAGCATGGCAGGTATTATCAAATTCTAGCCTTTTTATCTGTGATTTCAGCTCCTGCAGCTTTGAATCTAGAAAAAAAAAAAGGAAAAAATATCAGTAAGTTGTGCTATATCAGAAAGTAAAAAAACTGTTATAAAATAGGACTTACTTAATGGATGGGCTTAATAAAGTGATGTCATTCTTGAAGTAAAGAAAAACGTGTGTTTTTTTATGAACAAAAAAAGAGAACATGGGTGACTTTTTTTTTCCTTTTTCTAGTTTAGTTTTTTGCACCATAAGAAAAATATCTTTGACGTATTAAAAATAGATTGTTTTGTTAAAGTTGGGTATATATTTCTAGATGACATTAAGCTTTAAGAGAGACCAATGTAAATAACTTACTTTCTGTGGTCATTTTGGTAGGCTCCCTCCATTAGAAATAGAGGCCATACATTAACTTTTTAGTTAATGTAAGTTGATTCCAGTTGTTACCTTTCTATCATTTGTAACACGTAACAAACACACATAGTAAACATTTCCACACTGAACAATTATTTCTCTGTTTTGTTGGAAAGCTTGTGGAAGTGCTGTGATATTATTTTAGTGAAAATCACAGGTCAAGCACATAACCGCATAGCTTTGAGAAATACCAATTCATGTTTCACTGGAAAAAGGATATTTATTCTCAAAACAGTGTCTGAAAAGCAACAAGTTTACTGAACTGAAAGAAAGCCAACTATGAAATAAACGATTAAGCCTAAACCACCATGTCCCGCTGATAGAAACACTAAGCTGAGAAAAAATACGCTACTTTTCTCATCCTCCTCCAAAAGTTGGAAATATAGAAAAAAGAAAGAAGTCAATGGAGGTGTGGTGTATTTCACACGGTTCCAGGTATCCTTTTAAACACTGAGCTAGGAAGCGACTGGTCACTTTTTAATTAAGGATAGCCATAGAGAAAAATAGATATAAACTAGACTGAGGAAAAGGGTGTAACATTGTAACTATAGCTAGCTCTTATCCTGGAGTTGATGTGCATACAAACCTAATCCTCCCACGTGCTTTCCCACACCATCTAGAATTACACAAATGTTTTTCTTATGTCTGCGCGGTTTAATCGTGTCACCTAGTTATCTTCAGCCAAAAGCAATAACACACTTACAGAAACAGCTGATAATTGGTGTGACTTTTATCTTAACATAACTGTGCATTTGCCATTTCATTCAACCATTTTCTCGCTCCAGTAAATCATTGTTTTTAACTCTTCTCATGTTCCTTTTTGATGCTTTTTCTTTAGATCTACTTATTTACCTGTTACTCTCCCTCCAGCTGTCGTTACAAGAGACAGCAGAACAGTCTGACCTAAAGGCGCTGCTGAGGTGGAGACGACTCTCTGATGAGCTGCAGAACTCAGAACAAGAACTTCAGATCCTCAGGTGTGTGTTTCTGAATGTATCAGCTTCTACATTTTCACTTATTTATGTTATTTTAGTTGCTGTATATTTCAATTATGGCGGCAGCTCTTTACAGACGGTACTACAGCTCTAGCAACAGTGTTTTTCTTCAAAATGCTTTGCGTCAGATCTCCACTGGAGGCATTTTCACCTAATGAATGTATTATTTCACACCAGCAATGCCTAGAACATATGTCACAACACAAAAATGAATTATACACCTATTGTAGAGACTAATTCTAAAGCCAACGGTGGACCAGAAGTTGCTGTCAATCTGTAAAGTAACTGGAATTCACTTTAACTATAAAAAATTACTCAGAAAAAGTTTGATGGATGACAAAAAAATGCTTGAAACTCTTGGCATGCACAGTTCATTGTGAACATCTACATGTGCAGACACACATGTGACAGTGTGAGGTATATAAATACCAGACGTACAGGTGTGGCAACAGATTATATCCAGGTGTACTGTGCCGTCTTGTTTCATAGAAGCTCACCACACGGGCACAGTGAGCATATGCAAACACAAACTTCTCATCTGATCCTGACAGTGTGGGACCCACACCCTGTTTGCTTTATCCAGGGTGGAAGCATAGTGTCATCAGGGGATTAGAGGTGTAAACCAGACTCAGGAGTTAACTGTTTAAGGGTAAAATGCTAACACTTTAGCATTGTCCTTTAGTATTATACCTCTGTCTTTTGCGTTTACTGGACTCTTGTTGCATAGTAGTTCATTGACATTCACGCTTGTGAGAGGCCGTACGAAGCGTAACAGAAAATCAATGTGTTATTGATTTCATGGCACTTCTGCTTGGCACTAACTTCTAACTATGTTACCTCACTAATAATGTGTTGTCATTACACAGTGGGAACACTTACAAATTAATGCTATTTAAAATTGAAATCAATCCATTCCCTCATGAATAGTGTTAAGTCGAGTTAGTCCAAAGCTTCAGTGATAGAAATTTTACTCGCTTGATAGTTTTGCAGAGTGTCCTTTATTTCATAAATGACCTAGAGCTGACCATGGTCCAACCTGCATCACAAACGCAACATTTTCTAAATAAAATCTGGAGCTTATGCAGTATATATAGTCTACTGGGTAACCTTACATTTATAACAGGGTTAAATATAACAGATTGAGTGTCAAGCACAGCCCTTTTTGACCTGTCAGGCTGTGTGTGAAGGAAAGGGTTAAACATGCACTTGAGTGCTGTGTCTGCCTTGTTAGGGTGTTCCCCTATGAAGCAGACACATGGATGATTAGGGGGATCAGGATTAAGTTTCTCTGCACCTGATAGGGTTAAACCAACAACATAAGACTTACATCTGAAAAATGCAAACAATACATGCACTTACACATACTGTACATGCCCAGACACTAGGAGGCATGTGCTCTAGTTGATTATGTTACATGAAAACACATTAGCATTGAAAAGACAAGTAATTTCTTAAGTGCCAGCCAAGAAAAAGCCATTTCTTAATCCGAACCTGTCTTAAAGCGGTGATAAAGCACGTTTGAGCATAAAGTAGTCTTGAATATACATTATCTTAATGGCTGAATGTGTCTGTGAATCAGGCACAGCTCTTACACAGAACTGCAAAATGCATTTTTCAGCTATACAATACCGCCTGAGAACTTTACTTTTTATTGACTTTCTGCAGACTTGAAGTTTGTGAAGTTTCATTATTTTGAAGATAATTGTCTTTGTTTGCCATATTGTGAAATAAGTCCTCAAAAGGATGTTGAGATATTGATTAGATGTCTCCAAACATACCGGCGTTAGAAGGTTTTTTTTAAACAAAGAGGCATTGGAAGGTCTGATGTTGCCACCCTGCATAGAAAAATGTTGCAGTGAGAGGAGTTGGCGAAGAAAAGGCGAAGCTCAATGGGCTATAGAGGGAGATACCACACACACAAACACACACAAAGGCTAAATGGCAGGTTGTGCTTTCCAAGTTCAGTGGGTCACAATCGACACCCCGTGATCCAGCAGGGGCCCCAGTGGCCACTGTTTATCAGTCCATTTCAGATGAGTTATATTTAGGGCAGCTTGGACCAGACGCCATTCTCCCTGCTGATTTACTGGGCTGCTGGGAGCACTGCTCTACCTTATCCGGTTTCCACAGTCAACCCAGTGTAATTTGTCAGGATATGGCTTTCTGAGCTATAAACCTCTGTACGTGTGTGTCAGTGTGTGTGTGTGTGTGTGTGTGTGTGTGTGTGTGTGTGTGTGTGGGGGGGGGGGGGGGGGGGGGGGGGGGGGGGGGGGGGGGGGGGGGGGGGGGGGGGGGGGGGGGGGGGGGGG
>JAPQRP010000030.1:34782963-34844882 GCA_037367295.1 Apogon hyalosoma
CTCTGTTCGTGTGTGTCAGTGTGTGTGTGTGTGTGTGTGTGTGTGTGTGTGTGTGTGTGTGTGCGTGCGTGCGTGTGTGTGTGTGTGTGTGTACTTGACATTAAGTTCTGTCAGTAATAGCTCCTGATTTCCTCCTGCTTTCTCTCTCTCTCTCTCTGTCTCTCAATCTCAGACACACCCAGGTGTATGCATAGCTACACACACACACACACACACACACACACACACACGCACGCACACACACACAGACACACGGACAAACACCCTCCCTCTCACACATGGCCTACAAGTCAGATAAGAGCACCATTTATTCTGAAATACATTGAGCTATTGTGTGATTCTCCAAGGCAGCGAGCAGCAATTCCTCTTAAAGCTCTAGTAAATCATCTCTGACAAAGAGAGACAGCGAAAGACAGGGATTTACACATCCATACATCCCTAGTCTGGACAGTGGGATGGGTGGAGTTCCTTTGTGTAACACGGCAGTGATGGATCAACTGACGCACAAAACTGCCACATTTTGTCCTCTGGAAATACATGTACTGTCATTGTTTTTGTCTTTTGCCTTGGTCCTTCCTTCTCATTGTAATTGTGTTTTTTTTTCACACACCTGCCGATTTGTTTCACTATCCCCATGTGGACAAATAATGCATATAATAATGCCCATTTCCATGACTGTAACTATCACATCTTTAACCTAATTCTGTTTAAAGTAACCCTAAAACCAACTCTTAATTTTGTGGCCCTTGATTATTGTCTCCACGTTGACACAGGTCCCCATGGGCGCATGTGCATTCAGGTGAAAGTCCATGCCAGGATAGGAGAATAAGAAATATACACATGTACACACACGCACACACTTAATTTCCCAGGGATACAGCACGTCCTGCCATCTTAAAAGAGTCTATTTCATCTTATCAGCAGTAACAGGCAGACATGGGCACTACGGGCAGGAGACTGGACAGAGCAAGCCAAAAAAAAAGAAAAAGAAGGAAATTCAGAGATAAAAAATAAGTAAATGTTGCTATGATACCAGGACAACAGGTAAATTAAACACTGGCAGGATCATTCCCATTGACTTTTAGATCTGCAAGACAACTTAATTTCGATGCATGTGCATTTTATGGTTCAGAGTCCACAACTATATGTTAGCAGGTCATTTTTAACACTAAGAAGTTTCGCCTTTTTAACTGACTTCCCCAAATCAGGTCATCCCCCACTGTTAACATTTGTACTACATTAGCACAGGAACACCCTTATATGCATGATGAAAGTCCTTGCAAGAGTGTCCAGTTGAATTTAGAAATTCCAGGAAACTGATGACTTCCTCTCTCCAGTCCACTAAGCAAACCAAACATTCCTGTCTATCTCCTGTCCTCAATTTCTCCCACACCTCCTCCTCCTCGTCTTGTCCTTAACTCTGATCTACTTCACCCCCCCGTTCCCGTTCTTATCCTCACCGTGTCTTGATAAAGCCTCAAATACATAAAATATTTGACTAACTTGTAGCTCTTTTGTCTGTGTGTCAGAGTCTGTCATGAAGAGGTCCTGTGGAAAAGTGCTAGCTGGTGATGAAGGGTGTATTGACTGGTGGGCCAGGCGCCTGGCGTATCGACTTGGCAGGAGGGTGATCCTTCAAGGCCTTCCTATTGGCACACTGAGTTAATCTGCTCAGCCAGATCAATACCGGCTAACTGCAACCATCATTGCACAGCATCCTATGTTAGCTCTCTGTTTGTTTGGCTTTTATTTGCTTTACGTGTGTTTGTGTGTTTATGGAGGTCGAAGGCGTGATTTGTGTGTCTGTGACCGGGGAAGAGTAACCTAGACCATGCATCTTTTGTGCATCTAAACTGAGAGCTCTTTCCTGTGGAGGTGTTACATGTTATATGTTCGCTCAATGAGTCATGGGCAGTAAAGTCAGAGCGCAGCACTCTGAGGTCATATAAATGCTATAGCGTGCTACTATAAATCTGCAGCTCGATTTCTAGACCGCCTCTGGCAAAGTGTGGCAACTTGGCAATCTGTTCACCAGTGGAAGAACCAACTGAGTCACTGGAGATGGTGTTGCTGGCATTGAACACTTGCTTTGTTAAAATGTAGGTGGTTTTCCTGCACCTCAAATCACTGTAGATTTAAGATCTAGTATCACTGTGTTTGCTCTCTACATCATCCGATTCTGTTTTTCATCTTCTATCCGTCTGCAGTAGTTGCGTGTATTGTTTTCTTTGCCTCATCCTGTTATTTGTGTGTGTCTCTGTGTGGCCTTTCCTTTCCTTACCTGTCTTTGTCCTTCTGCAGACCCAACATGGAGAGCACTGGTCAGGTCAGTGAGTCAGGTTCATCTATGGTTAAACATGCCCTCAACCCTGACAAGACCTTCATGCAAGTTCACTACCTCAAGGTAAAATACAACTGTGGCATGAACTGGAGGAAAGAGCAGGGGGCGGGGCAACAATCTAATGAGGAAGGCAAAGAAAAGGAAAGAATGTACTGTGCATTTCTGCTGTTCAGTTAAACTAAAAGATACTGTGATGTATTGCTGCTTTTCTTTACTCATGTTGTTTTCTTTGCTTTGTCCAGGGTTACTTCCTCCTCAGATTCTTGGCCAGTCAAGTAGGAGAGCAGCAATTCATCAACTTCTTTAGATTATTTGTGAAAAAATACCACGGACAACTCATTTTGTCTCAGGTGAGGCAGCAGCGGAAGGACCTCGTTTTCATTCGATTAACTTGATTGAGAATCTAGATGTTGACTCGCAGCAACTTCACAGGCTGTTAATAAAATCTGAACTCAGATTTGAACCGTTTTAATATAACCTGTCTCTAAGGCGCTGTGTTATTTCCATAAATTAATTGGAGGCTGATGTTAGTTTGATTGCCACTACGTTACAATAGCCGAGGGTCCTCCTGCAGCATTTCAAGATGATGACCGTATTTCAGCTCAGCCACATATGTTTATTCTGCTGGGGCCACGAAGCTGAGCGATCACACCTGGACGTCTGTGTGTGTGATATGTGATGTGTTCCACCTGGCTACTGTTTCTTCGGTGGCAAGCCGAGTCCTCCCACTAAATAATGGATGTAACATAAACACTGTTTGACCTTGTACTGTTGTACTCCTGACTTAAGATCAGCTATGCCTTTCTCTTTCTTTTGTTCTCCTCCCACATCTCCTCACATGCCTCGCTTAGTGTCTCTTTTTTTTCTGGTCTTTTTTGGACAGGATTTCCTGAAAATGTTGCTGATCACCTTTCCCGACATTGAGAGGTATGTAAGTGGTTGGGAGTAATGCTTCCAGTGTAATTTGTGAATAATGAATAATGTCTAGTCGCATTAAACTACTTTAGTCTTAAGCTGCAGCAGCCTCTGTTTCAGTTCTATACAAAACCCCGGCATATGTTAATCATTAATTTTCTATTTCTACTTGGAGCTTCAGCCTTTTTACCATGTGATTTATGATTAAAATTTTGAGTCATAACATGTGAAAACAGTTCTTGGGTCTATAGTAATTTGGCTTTGGTTCTGCAACAGTAACTCTGCCCCACTGTGGAAACATCACCAGGAAAGCTCCCAGCCCCAAGCCTGTTAAAAGAGCAGTCTCGTCCACTCTTATATTAATTGAAGTGTAAAAGGATAACTGCTCCTCCTGCTCTCCTCCTCTCTAATTTTCTCCTTCCCTCCCTGTGCTGGCTTAATCATTCACTTCTATATTTCTCCTGATTGCCTCATTAACCTCTTCTTCTGCCTCTCCCCCTTTTTTTAATCCCTTTCTCTCTGTATCTGTCTGTCATTCTTTCTCCCATCCTAACCTCCCCCTATTTCCTTTTTTTTTTTTTTTTTTTTTATTAAATGTTTCTACACTCCTTTGTCTTCTCTGAATGTTGTCTTTTTATTCATTGCTGGCATGTGGAGTGCACACTTCTGGACCGGCAGAGATTGACTGAATTAAACCGAGGGAGTTGCTGACAGTCAATATTTGAGTCTGATGCCTTTTTCAGTAAACATCCCACTACAAGAGCAAGGTTAAGATGAGCGTAGACACTTACTGCTGAGGGTCATTGCTGTTTGAGTCATGTATCCAACCCAGTCTCTGAAGCAAATGACCCCATTAAATAAAAAATAAAAGATACTTAGACCTATATGCTGTTAAAGAACCACAACTTTCCAGACATCAAAGTTAGTCTTTCTTAAATCTGGTAAGTCTTAGACCATAATGAACACTCTGTAAGTCAAACATGAAAATACATGTCTTGTCTGCTCTCAAAGCTTATTTCTAGTCATTATTCAAGAGTATTTGACAGGTCAGGTGATGTATTAACCTTTTGTTTGCCACTCGAGAAGTATGCCCTCATAATCTTGTGTAATCCTCCTTTATTGTGTTTTTATGTTGGTGCAACAGATGTTCATTTTTCACTTTGGCATGCCAGTGGCTGAAAGACACAGATGACATTTGTAATGTCCACTTTCTGGGCAAGTTGTTTTTTATGATTACGGTACGCGCGAGAGCAAAACATTTAACTTTTGAGCGCTCTCTTTCCCTGCCACAGTTGCCAGCAAAAACAGTATACAGTTGGAAATGAGCGAAATGATGTAGCTCTTTTACTTAAGGACTGTGTGTTAGCGACACAGACTTGACCTTGCAAAAAAATGTGTGTCCGAACCTTTTTAAGGCCCCCTAGCATCAGCGTGGCTTAATGTTGGTTCTACTGCGCGTCCATGTGCATGTGGAACACAATAAAATCTGTCCACAATTGCCATGAACTTTTCTGTGGGCATTTGTAGTTCACAGGTCAAACCATGGCCAAGAAAGATCAAGTACAATTTTCATGATGAAAGTGGTCTTTTCTGGTCTGTAATCAGGTTTGCTCACAGACAATAGAGAGTAGACGTAAGATTTATTTGCATAAAAACATGAAATGAGGACATTGTCATGGAGAGCTGGAAAATAAAAATAATCCCTGTGCAGTTTTGACATAGTAGAGCAGTTAAGAGAGTGTGCAGCAGAGATGTAGATTACTTTTCATTACAAAATAACCCCCTTAATGGGCTGAACATGAGCACTAATATACTACAATAATAGCTCCAGAGTAGTCATGTGTGGAATTTTCCTTTAAGCACAAGCAGAATTGATGGCGGTGCCGTACTCTGGGCGAACTTTTGTATACAGTCATACACTGAGTGGGCTTCTTATGGAATGTTTGTTTACGTGCATACTTGTACTTTAACTGTGTTTGTGTGGATGTGTGTCCACAACTGTACTCATCTGAAAATCATTCCTCACCCTTACCTACACATGTAAACAGTACATACATGCACACATACTTGCTTACTGTTCATGCATATACACATGTGCTAATTCCAGTGTGTCGGTTGTACATGCCTGTTTGCTTGTCCTTGAGCAGAAAAGTGGGTGTGCCACTCTTTTTGTTTAAGGTGTTGGCCTAAGCCTCAGGTCTGCCGTGACCCTAACAATATTTTCCCAGAGCCATGTTTTCACAGAGTGTCTTGGGCAATAACAGTCATTGCCATAATAATAGGAATAATACTAACACTTGTGCCATTGTGTTTCAGAAAAGGCCTCACCCTCAGTGCTATTTATGCTGACTGGCTTGATCAACCAGGAATTCCAAAGGTATGAGCAGTCTTTCTGTGTTTATTTCAACAATACTGACCAAAATGTCTGACTTAAATTATGAGTATGATTGTATAATTAACTAATATAGCTCTAATACTATGATAATTCAAGACTAGGAGTCTAGCTCTGTTGTTTTCTCAGCTTCTTTGTCTACTGTACTGACAGGGAAATGTTTATATAGAATGCAAGTACAGCTTTAATTAGATGCCTGTTCCTTTTGATGTCATTATCATATGAGGTAACAGAAATATATTAACAGGAAGACTGATTCTTGTTGAGTCCACTATACTGATAATTGAAAAACACATTTTGAGTGTTTTTTTTTTTTTTTTGTATCCATGTGTAAATAGCACATGTATCCTGCATCATTTCATCGATGTGTGTCTCAGGCAAAACAGATTCCATTGTTTCCCTTCAATGTTTAATCTATTTTGGTTATCAGCTTCCATTTCTATAGGATTATCTGACTTCAGGGGTACATTCAGTCACTGCACCCTGGTTGGTTGGCTTTTAAAGCCAGAAACAGACTGGATTCCAGACACCAACAGTATACTATCCTTATCAAAGCATTAGTATGGCACAATTTGATTAACCATACCTCAGTGGAGCATAAGATGATGTGATACAGTCCAGTCTAGTCCATAGCTGTTCAGTCTCACAGGCAGTGCTGCAGACAAGGCGTGTTTTTGTCCGACAAGTTGGGTTTGGGGCTCAAGAGCATAGTGCTCTAAACATTTGCTCTCGGATGACAGAAGTGGCGTAGCATTTGTTTCAGTGCTGAACAGCTGTAAATAGCGGTGTAATGACGCCCTCATAATGACAATGATGTCTCCTATCAGAAGTAAATTGAGAAGTAAATAGCTGCCAGTGTATGTGCTTTAAATGATGTGTGACTATTAGCCAGTGGGCCTTTCAAGTTAAGCTATACGTCTTTCTCAATAACATCAGTAACTTGACAAGTCACAACATATTACACTTACTGCCACTAGAAAAGTGTGTGTGTGTCTTAAAAGAACACATGATAGAACATTTAATAGATGTGTTTCGCTGCGCTGGCTAGTGACGAGGCATTCTCTAGTTCTTCAAAATGACATTCACACAGCTCATTCCATCATTGTAGTGGTGAATCATTGTCATCGTCTGTGTTACAGTAGCTTTAAAGGCTGCTCTTTCTGTGCCCTCTAATCGACAGAGACCCATAGTAATAGATACGATTGCAAGGCTACACATAGGCACACACATGCTCGCACAATCAATCCACTTTAACGGCTTCTTCAATTCTCGTATCTCCATGGTAACTGATCTTAATTACCATTGTGTGTGTGTGTGTGTGTGTGTGCGCGTGCGTGCGCGTGTGTGTGTGTTGCTGTTAAGGAACCTTCACCTTCTAGATTATGTGGTGATGTAACTGGAGCCTTTCAGGGTCTTTTGAGGGCGGGAAGGACAATGTGGAGAGACTGCTGACAATCTGACAATAAGGGACACCTGACTGGCTGTGTGTGTGTGTGTGTGTGTGTGTGTGTGTGTGTGTGTGTGCGTGTGTGTGTGTGTGTTTGATGTGCCAGTCACTGGCTAATAAGATCAGCCAGATCGATTGAAGCCTTTTTACAAATGTGAGTGCTTATGTATTATGTACACTAGACACAAACACCTTTTAAGAATCTCTTTCCTCTCTCTCTCTCTCTCTCTCTCTCTGTCTCTCTGTCTCTCTCTGTCTCTCTCTGTCTCTCTCTCTCTCTCTCTCTCTCTCTCTCTCTCTCTCTCTCTCTCTCTCCTCTCTTTCCTGTGCTCTCAATCTATCACTTGACAATATGTCCTGGCTGGGCTTGAAGTGGAGAAAGGCAGGAAGTGGTTTGGGCCTAATAATAAACAATGACATTCACTGATCCCAGAGTATGAGATGTGAAATGGGAAGGCCAGGCTGTCCTATTTTAGACCCCAGTTTAGATGAGTAAGCACTGCCTGTAGAATGATGGATCTAGGCTGAAATACTTTAGTTTAAATAAGGACTTCCCTTGAATCACCAGACCATTTAGCTTCAAACTGTTCTGCACTCGTACTCCTAAAACTGCTGGTATTACGTTTTTCTACTGTGTCCGCTTTGACACTAGTTATCACTATAGGATTAAGCAGTTACTTACCAAAGCACAAAAACTACAGAAATCCTGAAGAAATGGTGTTTTCGCTAAAATCACATCGCAATTTCCCACAAGCTACCGTAAAAACCCGGCTGATATTTACTTGTGAAGAAATGGAGAGAGCGCCAGTTGTAACAGCTCAAATGCTGAGATAAGCTGTGAAAACAAGTGAGTCAGTTTTGTTTCAAGTATCATAAAATTACAATTAATTCTATTTTACTGAAACACCATCAGGTATTATCTAACCTGACATGTTAACCTAAATCTCCTTCACTGCACTGAAAAAAAAAAAAAACTCCTGCTCATGAAACAGTTGGTTGTAGAAAATATTTGCTGAATGAAAAACAGATTTATTATATATTTTTTTAAAGGTCACACTGGTTTTGGAATTGAAGTATTTTAAAGAATACTCAGCTTTTTTTTGAGACGTATAGGGCAAGGATTTTGCAGACTTTAAACTGAGTGGCTGATGAGATTTGTTTGCTTTTCATGTGTTTATTTGTAAGACGTGTTAGTTTTGAACTTGTACGTATTGATTCTCCAGAGACACTGCACTGACAGGGGCTCAGGACGAAGGGAGAGTTTGAGATGGACTAAAGCCTTGCTATTCAGGGAATGTTAGTGGGGATCTAGGCAGCAAAACAGCTATGTGTGGTATCCTGTTACACAATGCCAATTTACTGCTTCAACACTCACTCCATTCTATACAGCCCACTCCAACACCTCCCTCTCTCTACCTCGCTGTGTTTGCCTTTCTCTTTTCCATCCTTGGCTTCTACACACACCTTCATGCTTTTCATGCCTTTTTTCCTGTTGTTGTACTTTTGTATAATACACACAGATGTACACATGCATGGAGTTATACTATTGAACTTTGTGTGTGGCTATGGTACCGTTAGTAGCTGAACATGGGAACGTCAGTGGAGTGTGTTTTGGCACAGCTGCATCTTTTCTCAGTGAGCAGCCCTGACATCAGAAACACCTTGCTTTCCATGCGCTCCTTTCCGTCTCCCATCTTCTTTTCCCCTACAACACACTCCCACAAACACGCACAGTCCTCACCCTCACCGCTCGGATGTGTGATTCACATCACTTGAGCAGTGGATCCGCTGAAAGCTTTAATAAGGTTAGAGTGTAAGTGCTGTGTGTGTTTGTGTTGTACCCACTAGCTGCTCTCAGTGCGTGGGTGTGTGTTTGCATGTATGGCTCTACATATGTGTGTAACATGAGAGAGAGTGGACGTGTGGAGGACAGAGGTGACCGACTATTCATGTGATTCATAGTTATAAGTTTTTTCCCTCCCTTCCACCACCTCCTCCTCCTTTTTTTCTCTCTACACTACCACTCTTCTTCCCTTTCCTCTCATCCTCCGGAGTCAAGTCGCGAGTTTTCGTCAGAGGAACAAGTGATCGCACTCCCACCTCCCTCTCCTCCCACCTCTCCGCTCTCCCTCCCCTTCCTGCTCTCTCTCTCTCTCTCTCTCTCTCTCTGTCTCTGTCTCTGTCTCTGCCTCTGCAAAGCATTCCACTCTGTCCTGATCACTTGCCCCTGGCTCACTGCTTTCTCTTCTCGTCTGTTCGTTCAGTGGCTGTATGAAAGGAGCGCCGTGTGGTCACAGGCAAGACTGCTGGAAGAAGTCAAAGCAGAGGTAAGTACTCCCTCTCCCTCTGTTTTCTTTCTCCTAGTCCGTCAGTCTGCTCTCCTCGTCTTCTGGGAGTGGCAGACGGACTCAGGGGGCAGCTCTCAGATTGGAAATATTGCACCTTAGACTGCTTGATGTGATTGTCATCTGAATCCCATCAGTCTCCTTTCCTTCACTCAGTTCATCTCTTTTTTTTCTTTCTTTTTTTGCTATAACACTCTCTAATCTCCTCTTCTTCTTTGCTTGTTTTACACGCTCTGTTTCACAATGTTTGATGCCATCTTTTTATCTCTACCTCTCCTTCTACCTCTCTTTTGCTCATCTGTTCTGGGTTTCATTCTCTCCCTCTGACTGGCTCGGAGCGAAGTGCGGCACACAGCGCTGTACATCTGTTGCGTGTCATTCTGTGCTGCCTATCCGATTTCCCATAAAGCTCTTGTGCTGTTCTTAATTGCTTTGCCTATATCTTCCCATTCTTCCATTTATTTGACAGTTTAAATACCCCCACCTCAAACCACAATAGTAAATTTGTCAAATATATTAAAAATACCTTCAAGTGCTCAGTGACTGAATTATTACATCCTTGTCTACTTCATGGACTTCTGTACATCTAAAACTGTGTAACAAAACTCAATATATTGTGAGATATTAATTGAAGCAGAGGAAGACGAGTCAATGGCAGATAAAGTTTGGCCTTGATAGTGATTGGTGCTTTAATGGAGATCTATGGTGTAGGGAGTTGCTGTGCTCCAGGCTCCGTCACACCAACATACTTTCACTCTTGCCCTTACTCCTTTTTTTTTCTCAGCCTGCAATTTGAGTTGGTTTTATATGGGGAAAAAGCAAGTGTTGAAAGGTTTGAATGAATTTGTGAAAGTAAGATTGAGGATGAAAAACAGCTTGTTTGTTTTTGCACACTGTGTATGAGATTGTTAAAGAAATATACACCCTGTTAAGGCAAGTGGCCTTCCTAAAGTGCGTATTTAGCATGTTTGTTTGAACTTGAAAGATGGAAAGTGTGCTTTATGTCTGTTTACATTTACTTTGTGCTGTTGAATGTGAGCACTCACTCTCTCTGTCTCCTCTCTTCCTCATCCCTACAATGTGATTAACCTCTCTGCTGTGTTCGTTTTTGCCTCGCTGCCTTTCATGTTCGTCCTTCACGCCTTTTTATCCCCCTTACTAAAAACCTGCTACTTTGTTGTTTTTTCTCTCTACCTCTGCCCTCTCTCATTTTTTTTTCCCGCCTTCACCGCTTCATCCCCCCATCCTCCCTCCTGCAGGTTGTAAAATGGATTCTCCTCAGTCAGAGTCATCAGGGGAAGGGCAGAAAGCGGAAGAGAATGGAGCCCAAGGTGAACTACAAAGAGGTAGGAGGCACTTTACCGTATTAAGACCTTTATCTACTTTCCTTCTGCTCCTCTAAGAAGTGTCCTTTTCTCTCCCCTCCTGTCTCTCTGAGTCTTAGGAGCTTTCTTAAAAACGCTCGCCTTGATTTGAGCTGTCTGGTCTTTGTCTGACAACACAATTATCCCCAATTCTGTTTATGTGTTGTGTCTGAAAGGATGGAATACCCTGTACTTGTTTAAGTCTGTGTTTATGTTGTCTCCTACACCCAGATATTTAACCTTTTAAGAGGTTGTATACATCACATACCCTCCTCTGTGTGTGTGTGTGTGTGTGTGTGTGTGTGTGTGTGTGTGCGTGTGTGTGCGTGTGTGTGCGTGTGTGTGTGTGTGTGGTCATGGTCAATGCGTGGGGTTGATGTTTGTGTTTGTCTGAAGGGGTGGGGGGGTAATCACCATTTAGCCACAATGTTTTGGGTTTGAATGTGGCCTTGAACCTTTGTTGCTTCTGTTTCTCTCCTCATACTTCCTATCAGTTTACTACCAAATAAAATGGTGAAAACAGCTATAAAAATATTCCAAAAACATGGTTACGCATGTGTGTGTTGTGTTAATTAGAGTTCTCTAGGGACGGCTAATCCCCTCCACCCACTAATTGACACACACATGTGCACACACGCTTGCATCATTAATGAACACACACTGATCTATAAGCCACAGAGGGCCACAAGTCATTAGCGTGAGTGGAGCAGCTTTTATATATCACTTCCAATATGCTCAGATATTATAGACTGTAAGAAACATTTTCACAGACTTTTTGCGCAGTACATTTTATGAATGGCTTGGGTAAATGCCCTTCGGCATCCTGGAATAAAGTTTTTAGACGGAAAAGTAAAACCTCCATTCAAAGCCCAAGATACTACATGTGACACGGGAATTTTTATGGCCTTAAATTTTCCTTCACCATTCTGCACCGCAGCTTTCAACACATGTAATGTGATCTTTTTTTATAAACAAAGGTAATGTTTAAGTTGTACTTGAAATCCAGAGAGCATTCAGCATAAAATCAAATGTCGGAACATGATTTTTCCGTATTAGATTATCCCAGGTCTCGCATAGTAAGTTGGAGCGCACAGTGGAACATGAATGAAATGCCTGTAGAGTCCACAGCCAGTGCAGCACCCTTCAACCACCTGATACTACCGTCTGGCATATTTACAACCTACACACACATACACACAAATACACTTACATCTAAGGGGCAGCAAAAGGGCCTCTTCCTGTGGGGGGCAGAGAGTGCTGAAATCAGGCTCATGAAAGAATAGCCAATTACTGTCCACTTGGCCATACACAATAGTGAGAAAGACGAGGGAGGGACGAATGGACGGACGGATGGAGCGAGGGAGAGGGAGATGTAGGGGCGGGGGTGTGGGAGGTCAGCGTTTGAAGTTACACCATAAAAGCCATCCTGAAAGGAAACACGAAGTGACCCCTCCCCCTCCCTTTTCCATCCACCCCTCTCTCCCCTGCGGCCCATCCCTCTCTTCTCTCCTCCCCTCCCATCTCTTTGTTTCTGTGTACAGAGAGTACCCCATAGATGGACCAGGTGTATTTTATATTACTCCTTCATGTACTTCAAACACCAACAGCCCAATTTCTCCTCACCCCTCCTCTCTCCATCCGCCTCTTACCTCCGTTCTACCAGCCTGTTGCAAGCCCATAAATCACTCGGCAGACCCAAACGGCAAAGGAGGAGAGAAAAACGGGGGAGGCTGGTTAAAAACACAGGAGACAGGGAGGTAGAAGGGGGAAGAAAAAGTTTGGTCAGTGGATGAAAAGATGAATCAGAGATAACAATACATCAAAAGCACGTTGCAGTGATGGGGGGATATGAAAAATAACACCTGATGCTAGCCTGAGGTTTGAGCAAATCAGCTTGGAATGAAGATGTGTGTACTTAATAGTGATTTGGTTGGGAATATACAAAGCAGACAAGGCAGAAGATTCTCCAGCAAAGAGAACAAGCAGATGAGAGTAGTAAGGACTGGAAGGACTAGAGGTTTATAGAGTGAGCAGGAGCAGCTCAACTGGAGACTGGTTAGTGTTTAATGACTAGACATTCCCAGTAAAATAAATGAATCCATCACAAATATTTGAGGAAATGAAGAGCAGAGTGGTTGTTTGAAGAGGAAGGAGAGATGAAATACTGCAGGACTGGTCGCACGGTTCAGTTGGAAGGAAAAAAGAGAGATGGCGGAGGAAGGAATAGTTAAAGCGGGAAGTCTTAGTGAGCGGGAATTAGGCTGAGCCGGGGTAGCATTTAGCACTAATGATATCATGGATGATTAGGAAATACACACACACATACACACACACATACACATACACACAAGTATAGATTGCCACAGTGGAAAGAGCCAGACAACCCCCACAGAGCAGCCTGCGATCGGGTCAATTTAATAGAACCAAAGTTTATTATCAACTTCCTCCTTTCTGCTTGTGTGTATGTCTGTGTGTGTTTGTACATCTGCCGAAATCTTATTGATTTGTGTGGAGCTAAGTGTGCACATCATACATGTGTAAGTTGCGCGTGCGACAGTCGTGCTCGTGTCCAGCATGTGTGGAGAGGTCTGTAGAAGGATATTAGTCACGCCCGTGTGGTAATGGGCCTCATTTTGCTCTCATTTTCATCTGCGGTCTCTGTAATGAGAGGGTCCCTCTGCCCCTGCTGATCAGGACAGGAAACCCTGTAGGGCTAAAGGGCTGTGAATAGCGGGAGACTATGGCCAACTTTGAGAACAAAATGCTTATCTGCATCATAAAGAAAAAAACAAATCATGTTTAATGTATTACATTCTTCATATTTGTATCAGATGGGCTTGATAAATAGGTATGTAATCATGTCTGAGGCTAAAATAATCCAAGTTTAGGTGAAAATATAATAAATTTGACACATTAAATGTCTATAATTTGGCTGATACATATACCAAGTAATTTATAGTAGCTAATGTTGCCAGAGTACACAGACACACCAAAAAAGTGGTATAGTTTTGGTCTATGTATCTGCATTAGAAAATATTAGACTTGATACAGAATGACACATCCTAGCGCTTTTGGTGCAGATGCGATAAGGTTCTGTATATAGAAAGTGTTTACATAGCTCGTCCTCTGGATAAACAAATCCAGGAAATGGTGTAATCCTACATTCTTATCATTCCTGCTGCAATTATTCTGCACCAAACTATTTTTACTTTATATCTCTCACCACTCTGAAACTTTGTCTACACAGAATTATTGCCAGAAACGGAATCAGAATTACCTTGGTTGACATAGGGGTCATAATTTTGAGTCACCAGTAATATGATTCTAATTGTTTTCACTTTTGGCATCTAGACTTTACACTGGTTATACTAATCGCAGGATAAAAAAGCAGCATATGATTACACAGACTGAATCTCTGAACAGATTGTGCAAGGTGAGTTTAATGTATTTCAGAATAGGGACATCTTTCTGTGTGGTATAATAACTTCACAGATGCAGCCGAATAGGTGGACTATGAGTCACTCTGTCACCTCATTTACACCTACATCGCAATCTGCACCATCCTCGTTGATGGAACAGGTTACTGTGCAAACGTGTACCACTAGCTGGCTGAAAAGTGTCAACAACAACAGGTTTAGAAGAACAGCTTGTCTCCAAACTGTCCTCAAACTGCTGAGTGTTATCTGCTGAAAATGACGGGTTTCAATTCACTAAAGATTTGTGAGGTCAGGAGGCATCTCTGTGATAACTACAATAATATTTAGCAGTCACAAGTGAAAATTGTCAGTTTTGGACCACTGAAAGAAATGCTGGCTTTTCATAGCAGTCTTGTTTGATAGTCAGGTTGTCAGCTTTCACTCAAAATATCTGTTATCTTTTGCTGGTTTCCACGTTAGGGATTAACTGTAACATTTAACACTTCTGCCATCAAACCCAAAGCTTAACATGTAATGTAAACACATGTTTTTCCTCTAAGACCCAGGCGCCAACTTCTATTTTAGGAGATAGTGTAAACCCGCTGAGAAGCACACTGTTGTTTGGTGGGGACTGAAATCCCTCATGCTTTGCTGAGGTGCAATGTTGATGGTTCAACTGGGGAAGTGGTGATGATTGGAGCTCCTGTGGGAGGGTAGGCATTGATCAAAGTCACTTCTGCTGGGTGGGGTTTGCAGGTGGCATACATTTACTTGCTGTCCTATGCTTCTGTAAGTACAGAAGGGGGGCAATGTGGAAATTGTTTCAGTCTGTGCTGGTTGGCACTTTGATTACTGTAAATGCAGCCGAGGAGTGGGAGATTGTTGATTTGTGAAGCTGGAAAGAGAGATGTACAGCTAAAGTGAATGTAACTTGGCTCCATGTTTTGTCAGCATAGACTTTAATGTCTTGTGTGCGTACAGATGTGATAAGTTGCTGGTTGCAGTGAGAAAACGCAAGCAATTTCCCCAACAGACTTGTTTGTTTTTCTCCCCAGTCTACCTCTTCCTGTCTGTTTGTTTAGAGTTTGACCAGTGCCCGTGAAATAAAGCATATCCGTTTAGTGTTTTTATGCGTTAACTGTTTTCTCGGATAAGACGTCATCCTTTTAGACTCCACCCCTGTGCTTGTGAGGACACACTACACATCTGGTTTTTCTTTTCTCATCGCTCTCCTGGTTTATCCTTTACTTTACTCCCTTACTCCTTGTCTTACTCTTTCTGTTACTTGCTCTGTCTTCCCCTCTCTCTCTCTCTCTCACCATGATTTATTGGCAATGAATCAGGGATGAGGGAGTGTGCCGGAGGAGAGATGGGAACATTCAGGGAAATGGCTGTTTCCGGCCAGACTTCATCACATCAGGATGGGAAATGGTCGGAAGGAGTGTGTGCTTGTGTGTTTCTGTGTGTGTATATTCCCCTTCATTAGACCAGTGAACTGGAGTTGTGGACGTGGATAAATAAAACCAGAATTTCCAACAGACACAGAATAGTCTGAAGAATGATTTTCATATTTTTAATAACACTATGGATAATTAACAAACTCTGATCATCATAGGTGTATATTAATGAGTTTATAATTTGATTACATAATAGTGTTTCACATTCATGTGTTTAACTCACTTCTCACGGCTGTTGTGTTTTGTTCCAATGATGAAAGCGTATGAAAGCTTTTTGCTGTGAATCTTAAGGCTGAGGTGTTTGTGAGAATGGATTGCCAAATAAAAAGTTGGACTGGTGCAGCAATGTGCACATCCTAAAAAAATCTCATGGTAAATTAGCTTAAGGGTGCAGTTTTAAAGCCCACTTTTCAACTCAATATGGCACATAACCTTTGCATAGTGAATGTAAGGATAGAATTATGGACTAAAAGTGGAGATAATGTATTTCATTAGAATGTCGGACTCATATTGGAGTCTGGAGAAGGTTGCTGTTGCTTGCGCTAGTTCTGTAAGTGTTGCTGTCCTCACTCAGTCTGCTGCCACCGTAAACCAGGTGCTAATATGCAGCTGAAAATAAACAAAGGAATGGAGAGATGAAAAGGTGAATACACTTTACTCTCCAATACAAACACTGGAGGAAAAAACCTTGTGAAATTGCTGTGAAAAGACAGCAGGTGGTAAAGAAAAAGACAGCAACCGAGAGTCACACCACATCTACTTCATTATATGCATGACACTGACATTCGTAGACGGGCAGATAGTATGGGCAAGAAAACACACACATTACTAAAAGAAAATTGATTCCTGCATTCCTTCGAGTATATCAAATAAAAGGCTCGACTCATACGCTCAATGGAATGTGAGAGATAGAGTGCAAGAGGGAGAGAGTGGAGTTCAGGACATCTAAAGAAACAACAGGGCTGGAGTAAAACAACGGATCAATAAAGGTATCTTAGTGGCTTTGTCATTTTCTGCAATATAAAAAAAAGCGCTGACATGGAGGAAAAGATTGCGCGTGAATCAAGGGATCAGTGTGGCAAACAACTGCTGTTGGATTCACCCCGTCTCACACTGGCTTAGTATCAATAAGCTGTTGATCTAGCATCACACGCCAATGAAACTTTTTAGTCCACTTGTGCGCTGTTTCCTCATGCTGTTTGGTGACAGTCATAATCCAAAAAAACTGGACAAATACACAAATGGACAATTAATCGGACAGATACACAGCTGGGTGCTTTACTGCTCTAGTAGGCCGTACTTCAACTATACTACACTCCAGAGTTAAAGCTATAAAACGCACACCGTAATATGACAGGATATTACTGTGTAAACTGACTGAAAGCAAAATCTGAGCTATGGCTGTAACATTATACACGACAGAGTGTGCTGTGGTTCAAATGAGGATGTTTCATGCTTCCCCTGTAGCTCTCAGGTCCATTTTAATCCCATTATAACATATCAGAGATAAAATCCAATAAAATCAGGCTTTATGATCATTTTCTGTGGTGGCTTCCAATGGAGAGCACAAACTTTTCTCCTTCTGATGGCTGGTAAAAGCCTAGTGAAAAGAATGAGATGGGAGGGAATTAAAATTTATCAGCAGAGCAAGTGTCGGCGATGGAAAGATTTATGTGGCGAGATGGGTGGAAAGGAGAGAGAGGAGATGGCTCCATTTGTGTTGCGTTAATGAGGGAGAGCAGGAAAGAAAGAAAGTGAGAGGGAGAGTGCCAGCGTGTATTTGTCTCATTTATCACTCAGCAGCAGTTCTGTTTTCGGGGTCATTTGAAGCTCACAGCCTGTCTCATCTTGTCCGGGGACTCCCTGCAGTCTATGTGTGTACATTCATGTTTGTTGTGTGTGCATATGTGTGTTTGTTTGGAGCAGGGGGTGTACCTTTTTAAAGAGGAGGTGCGTAAAGATATCACCCTTTCATGGCAGGTATAGCTGTTCAGAGTCAGGACTTTCTCTGAGGAATGTACGCATGCATGCGCGTGCACAAGGTGAGGCGTAGAGTTCCAACAGGGATTTCTACGGAGGGCATACAGAGCGGGAGGAGCTCTAACAGGCTTTTCAGTGAAGTGCTCGAGACGAAGACGCACACCCTTACACAAACATCTGCACGTACACGTATACACATGCACACCGAATCCCAGAAGCATTTGAGTGTCATTAAAGTGCAGCTGTGTTTGTCTTTCCAGCACACATGGAAAACACATCAGGGACAGAGGGAGAAAGCAAGAACACACCCTTACTGAATATGCCTGCCACAATACGTACAAAACAAGCACACAAATGCACATTGTTCGGCTTAAACGTAAATTTTGACATATAATGCTCTGCTATAAAATCGCGCCCTACCAAGGAGGTCATGGTGTAAAAAGGCAGTGACACTTTAACCAGATATTTAGTGTAGAGTCATGTTCAATATTGGCCAAGGTTGTAAAACAGAGCAGGCTTTTTAGCAGTGGGAAATGAATCAATGCTTTTCACATAAAACCTGATTTAGGCGTCACCTCATAGCTTTCATAGGTACAGTACGTAATGTTTGTGCTTGTGTGTGTGTGTGTGTGTGTGTGTGTGTGTGTGTGCATATGAATGCACCGCGCTGAGTGCTAAAACATCTGTCTTTCCTGGTAATGACTGGGGAGCCGACAGGGCCCTCAGACAGCCCTGACGCAATTAGCCTTGTCAAAAACTCACACACACACACACACACACACACACACACACACACACACACCAAATACACACCCATATGCACACAAAGTAAAATCAGCTGTATGCTACCAGGCCCATAGACGCCAAGGATGATAGAAATCCCTGCATATGAAACCAATAAGTTAGAGTCTAGAGGATTTGTTGTTGCAGAGGCAGTCTGGCTCATGATGCCTTTTTCTCATATATAAAATAAATTCATATATAACTACTTTTCTGAAAATGTGACCGTGAAATAGCTGGGCTGCAGCTAATGATGATGGCCCTGCATATTATTTTCTCAATTATGAGCAGTGATAAAGTAGTAATGAAATTTTACAAAAAAGGTAAAAACATTACCTCAGTGCATAAACATGAGTATGCCATTAACATGAATGTATGTCGGAAAGAGAAATTAAACTATTAAGAAATATAGATTTCTTTTCTTCCATTAGGAACCACATTCCCTTAAAAAATGTCTTAAAGATAAGTAGTAATAATGATAAACAGATTGTATTACACAAAGACGTTGTATTGTCAATGCCTGCACACTGCCAGGAGATGACAACATACAATAACTGCCTTAATCTATCCAAAATCCCATGTAATCTAGTATTAAGACAGTCAGACAGACACATGTAAAAAGTGTTCAGTTGTTGCCAAAAACCATTCTGCGGGCGACTGCTCCTACTCCGACCCCGGCCCTCTCCCTTGTCTGGGATATCATGTGTTACTAGTCTGAATGTAGCTTAGTCGCAGAAAAAAATGACAGCAAGATTGTCTTCCTGGGGGAGAAACTGGTTTTAATGTAATGTAAACAACAAGTTTGAATTTCTTTCCATCTGTTTTTCCACTGGTGTCTCTATCTGTCTTCTGTTTCTGTGGTGTCTTCTGTCATTCTCTAATATCTACCGCCTTTTTCTTCCTGTTGCTGTGTGTCTGTGTCTGGCTCTTTGTGGCTATGCATGACTCCACAGCAGTGTGTGCGTGTGTCTGTTTGTCTGTGCAGCAGATATCTGGGCTTAGTCCATCCCACATACCTCTTTCAGCTCAGACTGTGTTAACCCAGCCAGCCAGAGTTCATACAGGAGACAACACACATATGAACACTCCCACACGCACACAAACATACAAAGACCAGCAAAGATATGTGACTGTACGGGTCTCAGACACATTAAAAGAGCTCATACCCAAGCAGAAAGGCACACAGCGACTTTGCCTCTGAATCCATACAGTCTCTTCCTGAACGTGACCTTTTCTTTGATGGCTCTGGCTACGTTAGCCTTTCACTGCTGTCTCTTCTTCCCATCTTGTCTCCAGTTGCCACTCCCTCCTCATTTCTCATCTGTTTTTTTTTTTTCTTTTTAAGTCTACCTCTTTTTCTCAGTGTATCTTTGAACTGCAGTAGATGCTATCGCTCCACATTTGAGGTCATCACCGGTGCATGTTTGTGTTTTTACCCCTATTATTGTTGTCATCCAGCTAAAACCCAGCGTGAATGGACAAACGTTAGCAGCTTGTGTGTGTGTGTGTGTGTCGTGCTGACATTTAGAAAGCTAACCCACTTCAAAATGGCATGGTAAAATGGCCTGCATTCATTTCTATGAGCTAGCAAAAGTTTTGTGAGCCTTCCCTTTATGTGTGCTTTTGTCTGTATGTCAGTGTGTCTCTGTGTCCTGTTAACCCCACTAATTATTATAATCAAAAGCAGGACCCACCACTGATAATATTTATCTATGACCTCTTAAAGGAAACTGCAGTGTGGCCGGTAGCCACTGTTGTTTTTTCATCTGTTTTTTCTCAGAGATAATATTTAACCGGGACCCCTGGGCTGCTCTCACCCTCACAGGATCGGTCCAGAACAAATGACATGAGGAAATTAAACCTGGGCGCTCTGCTATTTTCAGCTGTAGTCACATTTCGTACTTCCGCACCTTGTGTATGG
Source organism: Apogon hyalosoma (assembly GCA_037367295.1). NCBI lineage: Eukaryota > Metazoa > Chordata > Actinopteri > Kurtiformes > Apogonidae > Apogon > Apogon hyalosoma. Next base: position 34,803,322 of record JAPQRP010000030.1, read on the forward strand.
AGTGAAAGTGCAGTTGAGTATCTGTGAGATAACTGAGCTTACTCTGTCAGTATGCGCCTGTGACGAGTATCAGGCTTCAGCTAAATTCCAAAATGATGATTTCAAATTGAGACGTGAGTGTTTCCCCACAGAATTACGTTCCAGGCAGGAAGGCAGGAGTATAATCCACTGAAGCAGATGAGTTGACAGACCATCATGACAACTTTCCAATAAAACATGAGATACTTCTGAGACCAAAACCAGCGGCATGTCTATACAGCGGTTTGACTGAATCTAATCCAAATGTTGCATTGGAGATAAAAGGCCCTCCATGAGAATCTGTTGGTCGAGGACTGCAACTAAGGCAGATTTGATAATTACTGTAACTAATTTTATTACTTGAATTACGGATCAGTTTTATGAATTAACTAAGAAACATTTTTACCTACAAACTAAGAAATAAAGTCTGAAATGCCATTGGTGAAACTTCAGATTATTTTCCTAGTAAATTATTAGGACCATGAACACTAATAAAAGAGTGAACCCTCTTGTCCTTAGTACCTAAATAGCAAAATGTCTTCTAAAATACATTCACTTTACACATGACGGAAGCTACAAGTAGTTGTTTCCATAAAACATCAAACATTACTTGAAAAGTTGCAACACATTTCCCTAAACAGATAAATAAAAGACTCGGTGTGATGATATGGGTTACATTACACATGAACACAGCAGAAGAAGCAGAGCATTTGTTATCTAAGAAGATGCACAGGAACTATGTCAGAATTTATTAGAAAAAGGAGTTACTAATATCACTAAGTACATTAAGTTTTAATAAGGTGAAAATCAACATGGCACAGAATTTTCGTTACATATTTGAAAGTTTCTTACAATTTTGCAAACTTTCAGAATGTGCATAAAATACATTTATTGTAATTAAAAGCACTGTTTCATAGTATGACTAATAAATGATAATAACAATTAGTTGATAAAAAGTTCAGTTATCAAAATGATTCATTTCAGTTATAGTTGCAGGGTTTCATAATTTTTAGCATCACTGGGCAAAACATCCACAATGACCTTTAGTCTTATTGTAATTCTGCTGATCTTGGAGAACACACTTTTGACTTTAGCATCTATTATTTCGTGTGTTTTTAAGCTGTAGAAAACGTACCATGTCACAGATTTTTTCGGAGGTAGAGTGGTTAATTATGTGACCGAAAGCTGTAATTACTAATCATCGATCAGATTGAGTCAGACGCCATCTGGATATGATTCTACTGCTCTACGCAATGTTTCAATATGGATGATTGGTAAAGTGGATTCACTTTTCCATAACTGTGTGAAACAGCATCAAGTTAATGTTCAAGGTACTTTATTATCCCCCTAGGGGTAAATTATTTACAGCCAACAGTACACACATCAAAAACCAATGACAGATACAGTACAAAAAACACAAATCACACACTATTCGTTATTCAGGAGCCTGATAGCAGCAGGAATAAAAGAGTTCTTGTGCCTATTGATCCTGCTCTGTGGTAGGGCGTATCTGTGAACATGTTATATGTAGTCTTTTGATTTGGACAGAGAGGAGAAATCTGCACAAATTCTGCTTTTCTTACTTATGACTTTGGCTCCTGCAGCAGGTCATTTCAACACCATTCACTTGTAAAATACTTAATGTGTCGTGTAAACCTTAATAATAATCTGTGTTATGGTACCATTCAGAGGATTGTATATGTATTTGTCAGTTTTTTACTATAAAATTCCTCTTTTGTATTTTCTCTTAATCCATTTCTCATTGCTTTCCTTTGTTTAAGTCAACTTCCAGCTGTTTGGATGTGTCACTGTAGTGTGAATACTACATGTTTTTCTCTCACACACACCAACAGCAGACCCTTTGTTTCCGTTCTGTTTCAAAGGCTTCTCTCTTTCATTGGCGTTAGGGTGGAGCAAGGGCAAAACATTCATCAGCTGCTGCTGAGACCTGACTCGGGTCCAATTCTTAGTTGAGACCCCTACTGGTTGGCTGGCTGGTCTTCCGGTGGAGCTGGCAGGTGGATAAGAAATTTGCGGCTGACACAATAAGAGAGAAGTCCTGACTTGTATCTTCCTCCGTAAGACAACAGTGACACTAGAGGTGACGAGGACTGCACTGCAGGGCATCTCAGCGTTCCAGTATTAAGGAAAAAAAGGTGAAAACATAGAAAATGAGCCTATCGTAGGTTTATACTGTGTGTTGGAGGAGTCGCTTGTGTCTCCAACAGGAATGGAACAATGAATTGTGGGAGGAGGAGGAACAGAGAGAGAGGCAAGAGAGGCATCCACTGGAGACAGTTAGATTTGTGGTTTGTGTCAAAGCATAGTGTGCCAGAGATTAATTAAACTTCCCCTGTTTTGGAGGTGTGTGTATGTGTGAATGAGTATGAGTCAGACCACTGATGAGTAGGAGAGAAAACATGTTAATTGCCTTTATGAACAATGCCAAATTGCACGAACATAGAGTTTTACATAATAAACACAACACACCCTCTGCGGCTGCACAAATAAAGAACAATGTGTTGGAGTACTGAAGGAAAGCTATCTGAATACATGCCTGTCATATGTTCAAAGTGCGCACACACGTGTACTTGTGGGAAAGTGTGTTCCTTTGTGCCTGTATGTTTGCCTGGATGATTCTCCTTTCAGAGTGACTAGTCATTCCCTTGAGCAGGGCCCACTGTGCATGCTTTTTCAGCTCAACCCCTGACTCACAACCCCGCTGTGACCCCACGCTGCTTTCTTATTGGCCAGAGCCTGTAAACTCAAGGGCCAAGGAGGAGGATAGGGATGAAAAAGAGCAGCTACCGGGGGCTACCCATGCTAACAACCCACAGCTGATCAAACACACATCAGCTCTTAACACACGGGCATCGTCTGAGAGCAGCACATGAAGGACACATTTAGGCGACATAACTGTAGCTGTCCTGTGCATTCATACATATGACTACCACAGCATAAACCAGACAGACTTGCTCATTTTCCATATCGGCCCCACTGATTGGCAGGATAGTGTATGTTCTATGAATACTTGTTGCTCATTATACTGAAACTTTTGCATGTGAACATTCCTGACACTTTGCCTGTTGTCAGTGCATGTGTTTGTGTCAGGAGCCGCATTGATGAGACAAGTGATTCCGACAGCCATCATGATTGCAAGGTCAAAACTTGAAAAGCTTTCTGCCTGTGTGTCTCTTTTATCTCTTTTTCTCATCCCACTGTGTCTGGCTTTCTCAAAAGCTCTCTATATGTTTGATTCCTGATTAGGCTCATCGCTGAACCCCAACACTGATTGCAACAGGCCAATCCACTCACATAAACACAAGCAAATGCACACCCTCATCCCACTGTGTGTAAGATACCGTAGTTGATTAAAGCAGCTTTCAAATTGGAAACTGAAGAATGAATGTAGTTAATGATTAGATTGCGGACTGACAGTTGCCGCTGTCGGTCATCTCTGAGGTCATCAGTCTGTGACCAGCATTATCTGTGAGATCATCACCCTCCTGCTGCTGTAGCAGGTCTAACATCATTTGAGGAGATGGTGGCGAGCTCCATTTCGCAAGTTGAAAGGGTAACATGTGATCCGCAGATAACCTTTCAGCATCTTTCCTATCTGCGTCTGTTGTGGACACGTCAATGTATGAGTCCGATCCATTACCTGAAAATTGGTTTACACAACCTATGATGTCAGCAGGGGTTTTATGTTTTTTTTTTTTTTGTTAGCCACAAGATTGCACTATCATATCTCCACAACATAAGACTTTATCTTTCTGTTGCCACTTCGTCATATTTATAGGTTTTATATTTATAGGCTCGCTTATTTCTGCTGTTTACTAACCTCTCCCACACATTCTTCTGCAAGCAGAGACTACTTGGAGTATGCGGTAACGTGACCATTTGACGTGATGATAAAAAAAAAAAGACATCTGGGAAAGTTGATCCACTTCTCGCATGTATATATATAATTGTTCTATTTATTTTTTCAATTGGAACACCTTTTATTTTTATCATTGGAGAAGATGGCGCAGTATATCACAGTGTAGGAATCACAGATTACTGAATGAGCGCTTGCCAGAGTTCGACACTCCGCAGCTTCCTTACATAATTTGTTTTTTTTCTCTTTCGCTTATTCCTGACCATCTGCCCTGTTTTGTTGCACATTTTAATTCTGTGCAGCTGTAAAGAACAGTTACAGTCTAATTAAAAGTGTAACTATTTGTGATGCTCTTGATGCTGTCATGGCTGTTGAGAGAATCTTAACAGCTGCTCGGCGTACTGTTCGCACTCGAGACCCAAGCCTGCCGCCGCAGTTAGAGCGGATGAATGTTTAGACCCTTAAATCAAGAGTGAAATAAAGACGAACAGAAAGAGATAAAGGGTCCAAGGAGGGGCATTTAATTGGAGGAGCCAGACACACAGCCTGGACCAGTGAAAGCAGGAGTGAAAAGGAGTTGGTATGGAGACGGGAAGCAGACAGTTGTGGAGACAGAGACGGAGCGAGAGAGAAAAGGAGGGGTTTCAGGGAAAGAAAGAGTGAAACCTTAGTACCTGAGGCGTGGGCTGAGGCCTTTAGCTGCTGGTGCCAGAATGTGTTTTTACGAGCCTGTGGTCAGACAGAAATAAAAGGCAGCCGAGCGGGTGAATGGCATTACACACACACACACACGCACACACACACACACACACACTCTAATACAGACGATTCAATGGCCTCTCAGAAATCACAGTTTGGTTTTATAATGTCACAGTTATTCAATGTTTCCAACCCCCATAATGCAGTGTGACTGAACAAGCACCACACCATCCCCAGTGGTACAGAGAGGAGTGAGAGAAGGAAGAAAGGGGAGGTAAGGGAGGAAAAGAAAGCATTAGTGACACCTCTGTATTCCCTTTAAAGGTGCCAAGGGCATACAAAGAGGTTTTCTTATGTTCTTTAGAGTCATTATATAGATTTTATGGTCAATTCGTCCAATCTGCGACTTTTCAACATGTGGATTTTGCTGTCTTTTCATCTATTTGACCTCTTTCTCTGTCTGTCACATTATTTTCTCTGTTTTTTTTTTCCTCTTTACTACTATTTACAACTATTTTTAAATACCAGAAATTTGCAGTTTCTCACTTTGCAGTTAATATACGTAAAAGCAAAGGCATATAAAGGAGAGGCCATGAAGTCATTCAGCAAGGGTGAAAAGGTGCAACAACACATTGCAACTCACTTGTAGCATAAAATGGAAATGTTTGGATTTGTTTAGTCTTTTCATAAAGGAATTGCTCTTGAAAAAGGACACAAGCTCAATTTGTACTGTACAGTTCACAGAGAGTGGTACTAAATGCCGTTGCCATGGAAATAGTGAACAAGTGATGGATTGTAAGAGAGAGACAGAAAAAAATATTTAAGATTTGCAGGTGTTATTTTTTTTATTGATAATTATTTTCATCAGACGTGAAGCGGAGTTAATAGAGATTCCAAGAAATTATTTGCAACCCAACACTTGACCCACAGTCATTGTAAAGGATAGAAATATCACAATATAAATAAAACCTTGGTTTAGTCTTTCTGTTGATGTTTGTGCATGTGTATGCCATACAAAAAGCTAAAGGGCTTCAATTTAATTTGCACTGTACCGAGATACTATACAGCATCAGTAGCATGACTAATGTTGCTTAGCTCAGTCCCAAACTCCCACATACGCACCGACACACACACTCATGAACAATACACAAGCAAATTAGACCCATTACAGTTTGCTTATAGACAGGGACCGATTACAGATGATGCCATTACTGCTGTTATGCACTTGGTTTTAGAACATCTCGAGCTGACAGTAGAGCTTATGCTCAAATGCTTTTTATTGACTTCAGCTCTGCTTTTAATGCTCTTCAGCCATATGTTTTAAAGGACCAGTGTGTGGGATTTAGTGACATCCAGCAGTGGGCTAGCAGGTCGTAACTAATCAAACAGAGCCTATGGTGGATGGCACTTCAATGTAAAGATGTTAAACACCCTCTCTAGAGCCACTCTTTGGTTTGTCTGTTGTGAACTTGTGTAGAAATGTGATAGTGTATCATGGTGGGCTCTGAGGAAGAGAACCCACTCCACATGCAGATATAAAGGGCTCATTCTAAGCGAAAGAAAGGAATGATGTATAGTTACAGGTGATTATACTCTAACAAAAACTCAATTATTAACACTATTTTGTAATGGGTAGATAATAGAAAGATCTTACACACTAATCCTTTAACAGCTAGACCTTCCTTCAGACCTTCAGAACAGACCCTCCTTTATCCACTGGTATCAAGGTCAGATCAGGTTAAATCCGTTTGTGTCTGTATTGTGCGGTTTGTATTTTACATACCAGCCCAAAATATGCAGAGGTTACAAAGGTTTTACTGCAAAACAAAAGCACAGACTGATGCCTCAGCTTGAGCCTTTATTTATTTATTATGAATAATGTGTACTTGGTTATATCGTCTCTTCACTGCCTGCCTGTACGTGTTGACAGGTCTAAGTATGTGCAGTCCAAATCAAATTTCCCTATTTTTCCATCTATCTCAAATGCAGCTGCTTCCTCATATTAACTCTTTCTCTCCATTATTCCACTCAAATTTCCCACTCCCATGGGAATGGGAATGCCCCATACGACATGCACACGCACATTGTGTTTCCACATTTAGGGGATATAACATTGACGTTAATTTCCTGGAGACTTGACCAAAAAAAGTATAACTGTAACCCACCCCTAACCTTAAAACAACTCTTAAAGCTCCAGTTTAATGATCTATCTTAAGAGGTCATGAATTTTGTCCCCATAAGTAAGCCAGGGCCCCACAAGTGACTGTGTAAACACATTTACGCCCCCAGGATGAAAAACACGGCCAAACACACACACTGAACTATATATACTGTATCTCATTTATAGTTTGTGGTGGACATCATATCCTGTGTTTACTCGAGCTGTTTGTCTCATTGAGCTGTCAGTCAATGCTGCTATCTTTGTGCATCCATGCACACGCGTGTGTATGTGTATGTGTGTGTCATTGTTCTGTAGAGGTTTAGAGGTCAGTGTGTGAAGAGGGCATTTCAACTGCATATTTCCCAGAGGTCCTTGCAAGCTTTTGCTCAATATAGAGCTGGTTAAACGGGCCTGTGGCATTGGTTTATTCAGAAGGCCGGTGTGTATGTTAGTGTGTGTATTGTTTTCTATACAATGTCTCACACAGTTTGACAGACAGTATGGGAATGAAATACTTCTTTCATGTGGCTTGTGTGTGTGTGTGTATGTGTGAGGAGCTCTTTTCTCATGAATTGTTGAGATACAGAGGGATACGTTTCCCCCTTCAGTGGTAAAGTGCTTTCACCACTGTACTATTAAGGGCTGTTGTTAGAGTTACCCATGACCTGGTCATGACATGGACTGTGTGTGTGTGTGTGTGTGTTTTGCCTGTGTGTATAGGCTGCTTGAATGTGTTTGTGTGCCATTCTTCTAGCTCTACCCATTAATAAAGGAGTACTCAGCCATGGAGTTCACCTTTTCCCCTATAATTGCTCTCTCTCTCTCTCTCTCCCCCTTTTCCTCTCTCTCCCACCTACCCACCCACCTACACATACTCTCACACTAACACACACTTAGCCAAGTCTCTCTGAAACACATTTTGAATCATAAGTGTTACATTAGCTTTTCCGAATCACGTTTGATGCTATTTATGGCTGGCATTTATTCAGCAACGATCACTTATGAAGAAATTGCACAGGAAGTTGCAAAGTACATGTATACAGGTATTACAGGCATGTCCCTCAGAATTTATTAGAAACAGAAGGTGTTCTTTTGCTGCTGCCTTTATTATAGGGTAGGTTCTCAGAGGGAATTAGCACATTCCTAAAGACTGGTGGATAAAGTTGTATTTCTAGTTATTATTGTTTACTTTCCTCTGCATCCTCAAGAGGCACCGCCTTTCTCCTGGCCGACTTTGTAAATAAGATTCTTAATGACCTGTCTGGTTAAATAAGGTGTAATATAAAAAAAAAAGAAAAAAAAAGAAAAAGAGATTCTAACATCTTTATCATAAGAGTAGGTATTTAGGAAAGTAATGTTGCATTCAAGCATTACAACATTTTGGTAATTTCTCACTGACAGATAGGGGCAAATGTGAATTTTTTCAACATATTGCACTAAGAATAGTGCTGAGGTTGTGAATGATGTGATGAATACAAGTGCAGTGATCACATAAAAATGTAAAGTCAACATACAGAATTAGAATCTCTGCGTCAGACGTATCCTATTTAACAGATTCTTGCGATACACAGCCCTAAGAGATAAAGGTGAAGATGATGCGATTATACCGTGAAGATGTTACGTGTGATGTGGCACACAAACATGTTCCAGTATGTGGACGAGTCATGGCTGTGGTGTGTGTGTGGGTCAGTACAATAATAAGCTGGTTTGCAACATGTCATCATTGACCAGGAATTTGTTTTGGAGACACTGGCGCAGACATATTGATTACCTCCATAGCAACATAAATACATACAGGCACAACAGGACCTTACAGTCAGTGCACAGGGACGTGTACAGTGGTCTGTGTGTGTGTGTGTGTGTGTGCGTGTGTGTGAGAGCAGTGTTTAATTGCTGTAGACTCCTTACTTTTCAAAGTACGGGAGAGTGAGAAGGATCATGGGTGGGCCCCAAAGAGACCCTTTAGAGATGGAGACACCACTTCAGAAAACACTCAGCCTTCACAAAATGGAGGGAGGAGGGACACAGAATGGACAGAGTCGACAGACGGTGAAGGGAAAGACTGGATATCAGATTTTCCATGAAGTTAGATGATCAGGAGTCTGTGTGTGTGTGTGTGTGTGTGTGTGTAGCAGCAGTGGCAGTAGTAGCTGTGTTTGATTTGAGCTTTTGCCAACTCCAGTCTGGGTGTTATTCCCGCAGCTCCAGCAGCTACATGCTCAAATACTTCCTGGTTTCAGACAGTTATTTCCCAGCAGTCCTAAGGAAGCTGATGACCACTAGCCATTTGTATGTACGGTACAAATGGCTAGTTTTCATAAATGCACTGCATTTTTCACAAATGGCATCATTTACCCTCAGCGTTCCCACGGGATCTTAAAGTCCTGAAAGTCTTGAATTTACAAATCTGCATTTAATACCTTAAAAAAAGCCTTTAAAAGGTATTAAATGTGATATGGTAGGTCTTACGTTATGCTGCCATAAATGTGTTTAAATGTGTCTGGGAAATGTCCAAACTGCAAAGAAGTTAACATTATTCTACTCAGTTCCACCAGTTCCAACCTGACAATTTATATTGAAATTAGGAACCAAATATCAGTAACTTTGCAGCCCCCGGTGAGAAATGACTTGGAATGGTGAGAATCAAGGCACTGGAGTAAATGAATACATTTTTCTTAATTCTAGAAGTTACACATTTTTGCCAGTATGGCCATAAAACAGGCATTAAATTCTGTTCTAAGTAGTTTTAAAAAGGTCTTAAATTTAACTTGTAGAAACCTGTAGGAACCCTGTACCCTGCTCCTCTTGAATGGAATAGAGGTGTTTTGTCTGCCTCTTTCTCTATCACTCTGCTTCCCTCTGTCACACACACTTACCTATTTTCACATTAGCCTCTGTGGGCCTTCAGCCATTAATTGTGTCCCAGTCTGGGACTAGAAAGAAAACGTGGCTGAAAGTGCTGGGTATATCCAGGAGAGACGCAGGCAAGGCTGGGCACGGCTCTCCCCGGAGGAGGAAGTCGCTCTCTCATATCGCTGCCCACATTCATCCTCCAAATAATCGTCTAAATTCACAGCTGAGTTTCTTTTCTCCCCAAAGATGGTAGTCATCAGTAGAAAATAGGTTGTTTCTTTTAGGTTTACCTCAGGACAACACAATCAGTGCATGCACTATTAGGAAGAAACGCTAATGCATTTTCAATTTCCAGGAAATGTCTTGGTACTTTTCTTCTCTTCAGTGTCTGGCATTGTTACACACAGTCTAGGATTTCACTGCTTTTATTCATTCAGCTTATAAAGATAAAATGATCATTTGTGACTTTGTTTCACTTTTTCCACCATATTCTGTTCGAATCCTAATGTTTTCTCTAAATTTGTCCTCTTCTGCCTTTTTTTTTGTAATATTACCCAACTGGAAAAGACTCCCTTGGTTTACCATATTTATTTAATTACCCTTTCTGCTCTGTTTTATTAAGCTACCGTTTCCGCCATTTGAGAGGCTGCATTAATAACCTGACTGATTTTGATGTGGTTTTTTCATTAAGCCTTACCCAGCACCGAAAAAGAAAATGAAACTTGTAGATAATAAAGTCAATGTAAATGTGTTTGCAAGTGGAAGCTCCGTATGCAATATACGCATAATTTTGCTAGTCTCGATACTTTTGCTAGTTTAGTAGTTTGAAGTTGCTGGTGTAATGAATACTCACAGTGTGTGCAGGGTTATTGCGAGGTGGTTTGACTGTTTTGTGCATATTTAACTGGGAGCCTTAATATATTTTATGAGTTTGTATTTGTCAGCACTATTAATATCGCAAACTGTTTTGTCTCCACAGTTGACATCGGACCAGTTAGTGATGCTTCTAGAGCTTCTTTTAGAAGAGACGGCAATAAGCGCAGCAGCAATGCACTCTCTGAAGGAAACCTACAGTCTACAGAATCAAGACGCTGAGGTGAGACAACACACCATCACACATATGTTCATACACACACATGCTCCAACAAGTTTGCACATACACATCTGTCAAGCATCCAAGCTCTATAATCCCTTCCAGTAATAAAAAATAGTAGGTTTCCTCTCCCTTCTCTTCCCATGGCACAGCCTTTAGTAATGTGTAGTAAATTCTGCTGTAATAGCAGCTCTTTTCTTTACAGCCACCATTACTGACTAAATCCCCCAAGTATTTGCTTCATGTTTTAGTACTGCACAAAGATCCTTAATGGTACTATTAACGATGTTTGTGGGTGTGTGTGTGTATTTTCTTGTCCTTGTTTGTGCTTTGCAGCTGTGTGTTGGACGTGTTCTCTACTGTACCGTTTTGCTTGTCACATCTTGAAGAGCTTGTAAACTGTCCACGCTAACCTCCGTCGTTAACACATGCCTTATCTTGAAAAGAAAAATTTGCTACATATTTAGTTTTTTACAACTTCTTTTTAATTATATGAGTTGTTTTGTTGGGTCGGTAATGTATATAATAAAGCTCAGGTGTTTGCTGTATAGAGCCGTATGAGAGGTCACTGTATTGAATCCAGACATCTTACTCAACATTTATCATCACATCCGCACAAACGGGTTATCTACAAACTGAAATTGCAAAGTATGTTCAAGTGATTTCGGTTTAATATTAGTAATCAGGCTCATAGTTGCATAAGTAGGCTACTCTGCATGTCCTTGAGTCCAGGTTTACATTCAGACCTCTTTAGCTGGACTTCCTGGCAGACGAAAGGAGATTCTCATCTGCAATTTCCAGGAAAAAACTTTAGAGTGTTTTCTAAATATAAGCGGAGCCATTATGCACATAGTCATGGTCGGAAAAACATACGCACACCTACACACACCTGTCTCAAGGCAATGGTCCAGTCCTAATGTTAGTAATTTCATTCAGAAGAGGTTAATCACCTACGTCTCCCCTTATAAATGTGGTCATTTATTCTGCTCTCTTGGTGCTCTTTTCCTTTTTCTTTCTCTCTACGTATCCTTGTCTGATTGCATTCAGCTTTGCTTTCAGCTCTTTTTTTTTTTCTTTTTTTCCTGGTGCGGCATCTTCTTCAGAAGATTGATGATGGTTCTGTTTAAAATTCTTGGATAAATAGACGACAGAGCACAGTTTGGCCTCTGTAGGCCCTAGATGTTTACCTCAAAGTTAATGAGAGCTTTTAGAGTGGATGAATATTGGATTGGAGAGTGACTGTTCAGGGTTTCTGAAAGGCGGTTAGTAATGTTTTCACTCAGAATCCAGTGTGCTACAACAAATGCAGCACTGAGTGTATTGTTTTCATTCTGTTGCGATTTTTTACTCTTTAATCAGTTGTAGCAATCACTTATATTTGTTCATCACCACCACCAAATCTAATAATAGTATTTAGTGCATGCTGTTACAGATTTGTTTTGCCATCTGTGCCAAATATGTTTCAGTACAAGCTGTAGCTCCAAATTAAAAGTGAGATGTGTACAGTAAAAGTGAAAAGAAACCTGTTTCTACCAAGATGGATGTGCAAACTTAGGTTTCTTTGTATATGAATTGCGTGTGCACGTAGATGATAGTGAAAGGAAATACATGGCTGACTACCGGTGTGCGTGCAGTGGGACTGCTCTGTGAACTGCGTGAGTGACTATGAATACATGTGTGAGTGCGTCTGTGAAGCAGAGCATGTGTTTGCATGTATATGAGAGAGTGCGTGACTTTGGCCCACTTCCTTTCATATGAGCCTCATGTGATATGTGATGCTGCGTGACTGTGTGCGTACGTATGTGTAGCTGCATGAGCACGTGTCTGACTTGGTGAGAGTGCACGCGCTTTTTTGTCTGCGTCAAAGGCCATCCGTCGGTCACACACATGCACACAAAACATATTGTGTGTTGGTCTCTAGATTACTTTTACTCCGCCAGTGACTGGAGATACTGAGAAGACCTGTCTGAGTCCACCAGCCGCAACTTGTGAAGCAGAGGAGAGGAGACAGCAGGGTAAAAAAAACACAAAAAAAAAACTTGAGAGGAAACCAGAGTTTGTGCAAGAAAAAACTAAACTAAAAGTCAGCTTAAGTTTATCTGTATAGCTTTTATTCTCGATAGCAGTCTCAGAGGGTGTTGTAGGCCCGGAGACTAAAAACAAAAACATCCTCTGAAGTCAGCAAGGAAAGAAAATCCCAAAAACCATCATTCAAAACCTTTACAGGGCTAATTCATATAATGCGGAAAAGGGACAGGTAGGAGAAAGATAATGGTTATGATTAAATAGTTTGGAGCTCAGACAAAGAGGAAACAAGAGCTAAATGAACTGTATTTTGTTGGTTTTATAGCTAAGGAGCAGAACCAGAATCGTCTTTATTGATATGTAAGTAAACAGGGTTCTAATGATGTTAATTTTCTAAACATTTTGGCCTCAGAAAAGAGTGTGTGTGGTTGAATGACATGACACCAGAATTACAATTTAGTTAATGTTAATATAAGTTAATATATTTTAACTGAAATAAGTATAATGGGATCATTTGCAAACACAGAAATAGAACTGCAGGTAAATAACCCTAGTTTTCCTTCCATGCATTCTTTGACATTGCACTTTCCAGTAAATTCCAGTTTTCTGTAAATCAAGATTTAACTCATAATACCTGAAATATTGACCACCAGAAAATCAAACTACTTAGGTGCTTATGAGACTAATTTAACAAAATGGAAAAACTATATAAAACTAAAAATGCATAAGCATTTCCAAACTGCAGCTCTGGACAACTGTTCACGTGCAGCCTCTCACCAAACATACTTTTGCATGTCTAAATGAGAACAAGATGCAAGTTGGTCACGGTAGCTGCAACACACACAGACTACAGTATCAGTTGTGGTGTGAATGTGTGTCAGGAATGGTAGTGGTGGAGGTGGAGGGCGAAGGAGGCGTGGGGCTTCAGTAATAAATGAAGGAATGTCACTGTGTAATTGCATGTGCTGTCAGAGTGAGAGGCCCAGCGAGAGGAAACCGAGTAAAAAAAAAAAAAAGTGGAGGGGGGTACGGAGAGGTGCACCAGGCAGCTGCTCTGCCCCAGGGCTCTCCCCAGGAATGTAACCCCGCACAGCGAACAGCTGCTGGGGCTACACAGGCCAGAAGGGCAGGCCTGGCACAAATACTGTACACACTCGCATGCACACGCACACACACACACACACACACACACACACACACACACACACACAAATCCTAGTTTCCTATGTTGGTAAAAAGGTAGAGGAGATATGCTTCGCAGTTCATTCAACAAGCCCCCCCCCAATAAATGTGCAGAAAATGACAATTCTAAATGCATGAAAGAGAAACTATAAAGCCCCTTTGAGACTAATTACATTTGTGTTTATTTAGCAGGTAGTGGAGGTGATGTGTAGATTAAAATGTGTCTGTTGTCAGTGGAGCGTTGCTTAATCTCCATTCTTTGCATAAACAGGTGGAGGGCAACGCTGCAGACAAGCAAGCGAGCCAAAACGCCTTTTAAGAGTGCTCACACATTTACAGTTTGGATCACATTAGATCCATTTGGCTCCTTTTTTTTTTTTTCAATATTTCTAGACGGTTAAAATGAATATAAGAAAATACAGTGGCGGTGAAATAGCCAGGGCTTAAGCTGTTGAAATGGAATAAATCAGCAAGAATCCTTCACTTGGTCACTGTACTCTCTAAAGGACTAGTTTATTATCCTCAGTGTGTGAAGATAGTTATGGAGGAGATTGAAATACCATGAAAAACCAACCAGGAGAAACTGTCAGGCTTTAAAGTAGTGACAGTGCTTTAAAAGATTTTTCATCTGGATTTTTATCGCTCTTCTGTCTCTTTTATCATCCTCATAGTCTGTCTCCTACATCCATACACACACACACGCACTGTGTATTCACTCACACGCACACTTGCATGCATGTGCGCGCTCATAACAGATGATGAAGGATGATGGCTGAGGCGGGGACAGAGCCAGTCTCTGATCTCTCCTGTAACCGCGGCAACAGAGCTCCTATTGATCCCCTGGAAGAAAGGCCAGGCATTAGCTTTCATACACACAAATGCACACACACACACACACACACTACAGTAAAAACACACCTATGGACACACAGAAAAAATAAAAAAAACGCACCGAGTCAGAGCCTTCAGTAGAACTTTTAAACACCAACTTTACACTGGGAAGGTTTTCTTCCTAAAACAAAGTTCATATCTGTTCAATCCTCCGATCTTGGAAGAATATAGCCATTGTCTTCAGAGCTTATCAGATAAGCAGTTTGTCTTTTGTTTCTAGCATTTAAAGAGACCTGGACACATTCATACATGGAGAATACACTGACCAGAAGCATGAAAATAGAGGCTAAATATATATATATTTAAAAAAAATAAGTTTAAAAACAGATACAAAAAACAACAGATTTGAAATGATTTTCAGTACCACCAACAAATCCATGCTGTATCCACAGACTGTATCACTCATTGAAAAAAGTATGAAGCTCATCGTTTACACACATCTGTACTACGGTACCATCAACTTTACTACTTCATACAGAAATCCACAGCTGGTTATTGTAACAGCCGGTCAAAATAACACTGTGCCTTATAGGATTCATATTAAATGACTGCATCAGCTGATACTTTGTTAGCTCTGCTTTAAGACAGTAAACAGCCACAGTAAAATACATATAGAACATTTAAGTTCCAGTGTGGGACAAACATGGATGTAGTAGGATCCAAATACAGAAATGGAATGTAACATCCGCATTTATGTTTTCATTAGTGTATAATTACATACAAGAACTATTCTGTTTTCTTGACCCTAAAATGAGCAGTTTATATCTACAGAAGGAGCAATGTAGCTTTTTTTGCCACATTGTCATCTTCTTTTGGCAACTAACATCCAGTCTTAAGGCGTATTATCACCACTGACAGTATTTGCCTGTGTATCAGGGTTAGCACTAAAACTCCCAGAATGGATTAACCAAACATTGCCTCAAAATACAGAACCCCCCACCCCCCATTGTAGGAGAAGGTGTGGGGTGGTATTCAGTTGGCTTCACCGCTAGATGTCACCAAATATTATTCACTGAATATTTGATGACATAATGGTCATGTCGTGTTTTTGTGCCACCATTTTTTACTTTTTCTATTACAGCATCGAATCAAGTTTGGACACGAATCAACTTCTGTATTACCTCTTTTCTATCTGTTCTTTCTGGTTTGTCATTCAGGTCAGACATCGCTGGTGTGAGCTGGTGGTGAAACATGGCTACACTCAGGCCTACAGAGACGTGGAACACTTCCTTGTTCACGACCAAGTAAACACACACAACTGTTAAAATGAATGGTGTATGATGAGATGAAAACTTTACACATCTCTTAAACCCTGACTCATACTGAGAGGAAATAAACAGCTAGTGTGTGTGTATGTGTTTTCCAGGCCATGGGTGTGTATCTGTACGGAGAGCTGATGGTTCGAGAGGATGCCAAGCAGCAGACTCTGGCCCGTCGATGCCTCTCGTTGGTCCAAGAGGAAATGGACCAATCAGCACGCAGAGTGGTGGAGGAGATGATCTTATAAGCTTGGAGGTGAGCGCTAACTTAAACAGACTTAAACCTTTCTTTTATAATCATCGTACAGCAGTATTCATTTAATTAATGTCAGTTTTTACCTTTTTAAGACCCCAGATTTATCTTGTTTTTAATTTTTCAATGTGAGATGAAGTCTGTAAAAGGAAGCTTTGTGTTGGATTGATCCTGATTCTATCTGCCCCAGCGGACAGTCCACCCTTGAGTCACTTGGCTACCTATACTGCACATTCCTTTCTGAGCCCACTGTGTGTGTGTGTGTGTGTGTGTGTGTGTGTGTGTGTGTGTGTGTGTGTGTGTGTGTGTGTGTGTGTGTGTGTGTCTGTGTGTCTGTGTGTGCGTGTGTATATGCACATGTCTGTTTGTAGACTCAGAATGGGGCCTTTTCCGTGGTTTCACAGCAGCGCCGTCAGGATGTGTTTGTCAGAGGAGGAATTTGGGAATGTGTTCCTCAAACAAACGGGAGAGGGAAGATAAAAAGGCAGAGAACGGGTCAGCGAGCGTTTTCTAAGGGGCCCGGGACAGTCTCTAGTCGATGTGGGGTGATTTTTATACTGATGACCCTGAAATTCTTCCTTTGTGTATCTGTGTGTGTATGTGTGTGTAGGCATAACCACAACTGTCTCCCACTGGGCTTCTGGACTACTCAGAGCAGCGAGGGGTTTATTGGTCTCACTCTAAATGAAGGAGAGAGACAAATCTGTGGTTTAGACAGACAGAAATAAAGGAGAGGAAGGGAGGATTGGAGCATGTTCTTTTGAAGATAGAGATCATTTCATAACTGTCTGGCTATTACTGACACCGGCTGTAGAATGATAACCGCAGGCAACTTAACAGCTGCTGTAAAAAAACAATAATCCAACTATGGACAGTATCTGTAGTATTGTATATTAAAGGTATATGTAACATTTCCACATTAAAATAAATAGGCTCATGTAATAAATAATGTTAGTGTGTGCTCACGTAACAACAAATATTTACAAAAATTCAGAGAAATTGTAATTTTGACTCTTAACGGCGTGTTTCTCTTGGTCACCTGTCAAGGGTATCATATATATGTGGCTAACATGTCCAGGATTGTCATGTAAATGTCTACTGTTACATTAGGCAACTAATCTGAGTTAACAATTAACATTATGTTAGCTAACATTAGTTGCTGCTATTAGGGATGAAATATACTCATGTGTCACCAAGTATAATGTGAATTAACTTTTTTTAATACTTTATATTTGACAGATTTTTACATTTTTTAACAAACAGACGATAAAACAAAAATGCAAAGACACAAGAAGAGTATCAACAAGCACAGACTGTGAAGTAATAAAACTAAGTACAACAGTAACGAAGTGGGTCAATGAGTCTCAATATTATCCCATCCTGATAAGAGGGTTGAGTTAACTTGGGTACCGTCCTGTTTCAGTCCATGTCAGATCATTCAGATATATTCTCATGTTGCGTTAGATCATGTCCATGTGTGCAGAATGGTTCCTCTGTGACATAACGTTGCAAGCATTGAGGTAGCATCGAATGGGCACCTGTACCTGTCTACTAGGACTGGCTGTATTTCAACATTCACTGTGAATGAACTTTAATACAGTACCTTTCCTGCGCGCATAGGAACATCTGTATCCTTTGTTACTAGTGATTGATTTTGATCTGGAATTCAATCTTAAAGGAGGTCTCAATTCCCTAAAATGCACATTGAGAACCGAGGAGTCTGGTCAGAGGAGTTTTGTGTGTTCTTAGCGATCAAGCCTGTGATATGTAAAAGAGGTGTGACACATGCCTGGATTATAGAAACCACGGCAGGAGCAGGACTTCAAAAATGAAAGTTTTCCTCAATTTGACAATGTATTGGTTAATAAAAACAAATTAATGATCAACATTATAAATAGGTGATAAAGAACTATATGACATCCTTACATTGCTAACAGACACAATATGCCACATTGTGAATCAAATTAAAAGTCTATCATAAGTTTACATGAACGTGCAGCAGCACGTAGCTGTTCCATTCATCACATTCAACCAGCATCTCTTTAAAGTGATAGGTCTGAAGCAATGAGGTCTCATTTTGTTCAATACCTGTCGCTTTAGTTCCCTGCTCCTCAGGTTCTTACTTCCTTCTCCTCGCCCCTCCCACTAGAGAGCAGAGGAGTTGAGGCAAGGACCAAAGGAAAAGGATTAGTCATATATTATCTGATGATTCTACTCATTAATTTAGTTTGTAAAATAAAAGTTGAGTCATGACAGTTTATTCATTCATTTATTTCTTGGTCTTGAGGATGCTGGAGCTACTATTGGATGAAGGTGGGGTATGGATGTCTCACCATTTCATCACGAGGCTGGCGTATACAAACAAACAACCATTCACACCTACAGGTGATTTAGGTTGACCAGTTAACCTATTAAGGTGCGTGTCTTTAGACAGTGAGAGGAAGCTGATTAAATGCAAATGAAACATCCATTTGCTGATGGCGGTGCTTCTTTGATCAAATCTAATCTTCCTCTATGGGACAGATTGAGTAGTGTGGTTTAAACTGTGGTAAATTTAAGAGCGGGATCTCCGTGGAAACATGAGAAAACAACCCCATAACAACTTCTGTTTTTTGATGCTTTTATATTATGATTAATGCGTGGAAATATACTGCAGCACAGTCCAATGCAGATGGAAGAGCGCACTTGTGAAATACATACTATTTCAAATAGTAGTAGTATTTTATCTTACAATGACAAGCTTTTTTAATCTAATAGCTGTGTATCCTTGTATTACATTTTTTTTTTTTTTTAAGTAAGTCTTCATCACATCTCTCCATCAGACTAAATCCAAATTCAGCTGTATTATTACCAAGCACTCCCCCAGTATAAGGTTAAACAAGGTGTCCGTGACCTTGGCTGCATCAAGAGGCACTGCTAAATAGTTGTCTACATCAACCTGAGTGACTTACAGCTCCAAATCCTTTTTTAGGCCGTGACGAAGCCACTACAAGACAGGCTTTTATCTTCAGACACAAACACACGTGCGCACACACACACACACACACACAGCTTTATGCATTTGCACAGGATGTGAAAGGCTTTCTAGACAAGTGCTAAGCATCTGGCTCTGTCCTGATAAATCTCCTCGACACCAACACACACACACACATATATAGCGCCTATCTGTCTATGCCCACAGATCTCTTGTCATCATCCTTCACTCCCTCACTACACCTCCCCATGGAGCCTCACCACAAAAACGAATAGAAAAAGAAAAGAAGCATTTAGAGATGAATATCCTAACTTTTACTATTGCTTCCCTTTGGATTGAACCAAACAAGCCTCTGTAAACATTAATAGATCATTCGGTCAACTCAGCTCAGGTCCAGATCGCTCTCCAATTAAAATGATGGATGAACCAACACACTCACTGCTTTTTCATATTGCACTGTTGGGAGATGGATTTATGTTGTACATTTCAGTTTGTGTTCCCTTGTCGTTCTTTCTTGAGTTGAACAGTCCTCCCAGTACCCCTTTCCACCCCCTCACGCTCACACAGACCTCAGTACAGTGAGATTAGGCCGAGGCAGGCTGAAAGTGTTTTAACTGAAAACAACATGTCTGTCAAGGCGCACTCCCTGCTCTGTTTTTTTAAGCCTAAAAAGCACAACCCTTTAAAAGGAGAAGGGTGGTCTAACCCTGTCCTTTTTTCTTTTTCCTGCCGGCTAACTCCCTCGTTCTTTTCTTCCCCAGTACATGCCTCTGGAATCCCTCTTGATCCGCTTAATGAGGGGCATATCGCCGGGTTAGCCGAGCGTGGCGAATGGGAGAGAAGGAGAGGGGTAACCAAGGAAATATAGTGTGAGAGAGGGAGCGAGGAGCTACAGGTCTGGTCTTTCATGACTGCGCTCTGATGGCAGGCGTAAGGGGAAAGGAGCGGAGACAGAACAAAAGAAAGTTAGAGATCTTTCATTTGTGGGTGTTGCAGGTTAGTGGTGTGCTAACAGACAGACTGGACTTAAGGATGAAGGCAAAAAAGAAAAAAAAAAGACAGGAATAGAGGAGAGCTTGTTCTTTCATGTCTGGGTTGTGAGGGTTCCTGGCGTGCTGATTTGTGACTTATGATAAAATCACATTGCCAGGGATTACCACACAGCCCTGACCCAGTCAGCTGCCATGGCAACCACAGCCCCACCTATATATCTTATTTGCCTAGAAACTTACAACTAAAAATGAAAGATTATCTTACAGTGTGTGTGTGTGTGTGTGTGTGTGTGTGTGTGTGTGTATGTGTGTGTGTGTGTTACAGTGTGTGTTTAAGGAGCCTCAATAATTTGGAAGATCAGAACGGAGGACAGTGCGGGTGGCAGTGTCTCGATGCAGGTGTTTTGTAAGTGTGTGCTTGGATGTGTGAACGTGTCGGTCAGCCAGACAGGTTTTGTATCTTCTCTCCAGCCAGGCACAGAGCTTAGCTGATTGGTGAACAGTGATTGATTTCCTCTTTGTTCACAGTGGCTAAGTTCTGCACCTGAGGAGAGCATGACCCAGACAAGCAGACAAAGGAGGACAATGAATGTGTGCGAGAGAAGGGCGAAAAAGAAAATTCCCTTTCCAGTTTTTACAGTGGCGTCTGTGTGCTCTCCACTTCAATTATCTAATGTGTGTTTACACATTTCACTCACAGAACTCCCTCCCCTTTGTCCTCTACTGTTCACGCTGCTGACTTGATTGCCCCACATCCTCTTTTACCTTTCTCCTCTTTCTCTTATCTCCTCTCACGCTCCTCCTTTCCCCTCATCTCGCACTTTTCTGCCGTTTGGTCCATACCTCCTCTCTTAGACGAGCCTCAATTGCTTGTCTGTAAAAACTTTCCACTGAGACCTTGTCACTCAGAAGAATTAGACGCACGAGCCTCCTCACATATCCCAAACGATATGCAACATTGCTAATGAGTATCGTGCGGCGCTCTCCCACTCTGTTGTTCTTCGTCTGTCTTTCATCTATCCTCCTTCCTTTCTGCTTCCACTCCTCCCTTTCTACCTCCTTTTAGTTACCAAGTATAAAAGCTTATCCTTGCAGATGACTCTGCTTTGTGTGCTCTGAAGGTAAGAGCCAAGTACCTCAGGAGAGAGACTGTACTTCCAGTACTAATGAGGCCTGGGGAGACCCAAACATAGCTAATGCTGCTGACAGATAATCATCAAGTCCAACAATGGCCACCATCCTGGCCTGTATCATCATCATCATCATCATCATCACTATCATTGCATCCTACATCTTTATTATCCTCTTTTTCTTGCATCAGTCTCAGTGAATATCTTCACTCAGAAGACAAAACATAGACACTTATCACTGCTCAGCAGTTTGCTGGCTGATATGTATTGATTTCTGATCTAATCATAGATTGAAGATACCAAAATAGAGAGATTCTCACAGGCAACATTTCAAAGCTGAAAGAAAACAAGACTGGGTTATCAAAAATAGAAAGTTGGCAACAAAAATGCAGAGTTGTCCAGCATTTAGGGATGTCAGTTTTACCTCAACAGCACAATCCACTGTTCATGGTGGATTCACTGCACAATATAAGTTCCCATAGTTTTGCTTTAGAGAGGAGATGCAAAGCTGTGATCCTGTAACAGCCACTGATAAGAAAAGCAGGAATTCTCAATTGGGTTACGCACAATGTGATTTGTTTCAAGCATGACCGAGTGTACTGAGAGATGCTTCCCAAATTAGTCCAGATAACGCAAACTGAGGTATGCGCTCATAAAATGAATTTCTGTAGGTTTACACTTTACTATTTACCAAGCACTAAATAGTTTTAAAATGATTAAATATTATTTATTTTGCATCATCCAACCAAACAAAAAGTATCTCAAAGGAAGCAGCTCATGCTACAGTCAATATAGTGCTCAAGAGTGGCACCAAAGTTGTCAATAGCAGCTATTAGATTGGAATAACTGATGCATGGTCAACACTTGAAAGGTTCCAATTATGACCCACAGTACCTACACATATATAACCTTTACTGTAATGTGAATATAGACCATCATAAGATACTGAATGCATATGAGAGTCTGATTTTATACCAACTCTAGACTGATTGCTTCCTAATCAAAACAGGGACAGGTGGTTGAAAGGGGTATTTTAAAACTGCCCATTCTTTTTTTGGTAATCAGAATGAGGAGGTATTATAGTGCTCTATATTCACAACGACAAAATGGCGTCTAACCGAGGACAGATGTGTGAATTAGAAATGAGGGCCATGTGGAGCTTGCCATTTTTAGACCTATATTTAGGGCCTGTTAAAAGAGTAATGACCATCAAAGGCCTGTAAAAGAGAGGAATTGCCATCAGAGCCCGTATCTAAAAGGTGATTTATTACACTCTAATGGGAGGGAAATGGTGCTCTGCACATCAAAAGGACAAAGCAACATTGTATAAAGACACCGAAAATAAACCTATTCTGCCCTCATGCAACTAAACTGGGTTGATTGTGTGTCTAATTTTAAGTATATTTTTGAGGATAGCTGCAAGGTTTTTGCATTAGCTTCTTTTTTTCAAAGTACTGGCAACTTCTTCAGTTGTATGTAACGCGTTGTGTATGTACGGTTCTCACAGGAGATGGAGGAATGTGATTTTGAGGGATTTATAGCCAGTTTTTATGATCTGACTCCTGAAATAGTCCCGTAGAGTTTCATGCCAACAATGTACGGATAATTTTGGATAACTCCTACCATTTCAGCAGAGGCCTTGCTGACAGTGCGGTGGTGGGGTTTCCAGTGTGTCATCCACACCTTTCAGCACCTAGTTTAATCTAATGATATGAACGGTTTAAATAGGCAGAGCATGGTTTCTTGTGGGTTTTGCTGTGTGGAACGCTGCCTGACACGCAGCCTGAATTGGCATTGCATTTGTTTCATTCCAGACGCTGCGAAAAGGAGAAAAAAAAAAAAAAAGAAAAAAAAGAGTGCTGCCAGTGCTTCGTGAGATACAGAGACAGAGATTCAGGGTTGGCTTCCTGTGCCTACTGAGCTGATAATCAGTCCTATAGAACCACTGGCTCAGTTCAGCAGGAACAGGAGTCCAGTCCACTCACCACCGAAACCAGGAACACTGGTCCTTTTAGCCTTTAACAGGCTGTACAGAATTGAGCTGCTATTTCTCTATGCAACAGAGCTTTTTGGGTCTTTATTTAAACTTTTTTTTTTTTTTTTAGATGAACCACTGTATTAAAGTATTAACACTGTGCATGTCACCTGATGAACTGCACTAAGAGAGCATTTAATATAATTACACCTTTAAATAAATCCTGTAATCACCTTGTAAGAATCAAGTTATACACTTATTTGGGGCTAAGCCTATGATATTCACATATAAAGTGCTACACCAATGCATTTATTGTTCACACATTTGTAACCAGGCCTCAAAAATGTGCTAGCAGGCAGGCTCTACTTTTTACACATCTCCAAATATTGTGTAATGCTCCAATCTGTACATATCTGTTTCTTCCAGGTTGCTGACTCCAGATGGAGATGACAGCAGTTTGGCACATCGGACGTACAAGGTCCAAGCACTCAACTCCTCTTCCTCCGCAGGAGAGGGGACACCGTGCAATCGCTCAGCAGTGTGAACACCAGAAGGCTGCACTTTTACTCTACAGCCAAGGCCAACTGGCAAGGTTTAAAGCACAGCAGCTCTGTTCATAGAAGTCTACAGAAACTGCTGGGGTGTTTGAATGAGCAATACCAACAAGCTACACTGCTGTTGGTTAGAGATACAGTAAAGGGTTGAAAGACGTATTTTACATATGAAAACAGTGCAGCTCCATCTGTGTTAAAGAACTTCAACAGCTTTGTTTAAGGCAAGTTTCTCTGTGTGAACATAGTGTCTGTGTGAAGGTCCATGTGTGTTTAGTCTGAAGCCATGATCTGGTTCTTGGAGTTTAGACTGGAAATACTTTGAGGGTAGTCATGTTTTTGTACATAATACATTACTTCATTGTGACCTATGATAACACTGGAAAATACTCAACAGTTGACACTCAGGACATCTCTGTACTGTGACGACAGCTGTGTTTACATGTAATGATCAAGTAATAATGGCAAACAATGATTCCTGTCTTTAACTTTTTGATATTTTAATAAACATTGTTTTTTCAAAATGAATGCACTTTTTCTTTAACCAACATTTTTCTCAACTAAAGTCAAGCAGCTAAATTGCATTTCTGACATTATGTGATTCATTCTGTTACTCATATTTCATTTCATTGCACTGACATCAAGAAAAATATGTCTAATTTTATCCAACTCCAGCATATCAACAGTTTATAACATGAGTTTGCCACAAAGCCCAAAAACAGATTTTCTCAAAAAGTGTTTTCTTTTCTGAAATGTAAAGTCATGTGGAAATTTTTAACATCTGTACACTCAAGTGCATCAGTATTTTGTTAAATATTTAGATGTTGTATCATCAGTGTTCAAAATCACACCACATAATTTTTTTTTATTAAAAATACATTTCAGTACAAATATTAATTATACATGTTGATTGGCATTTGAATTTCCGTTCCTCTATTCCTAAATATCTTCCCCTGAGCATGTGTAGCATGAAGGATTTATATTGTGAAACAATTATATGAGTAGGAGGACACTGACACGTTGTGCGAGCTGCTGCTTCTTTGCAGTGTGATCTGTCACTGGTGAAGTGTCCTTGTGGGCCTTGTAGCTGTGTTCTGTGTGTATGCGTATAATTGTAGCCTCTCCACATAATCTTTCCTCGCTGTGTTGTTTTGACACACTCCTGTCATTTTACCGCAGCATATCTACACAACAGAGTGGCTATTTGTCATTCTGCTAACGAAAACACCAAGCTGAGGATGAACTCGCTCCTTTGTGGTTATGTGCATTAATGTGTGTGTGCTGCTATGCACTCCCACCTGTTTTAGTGCGTCGAGGCATGTGCGTGCATATGTGCAAGTGTGTTTTGAAGAGCCTTGATCCTGAGGTGAACTCGGTTAGCATCGCTTGATGAGCAGCTTCCACCGTTTAGTCTGAGCTCCAGTGAACTGAGAGCACACGCTGCTTCCTCAACCAGACCAGACCGATCCACCACCTGGACAGACAAAAGCGTACAAACTCAAAATGAGGGAAACACACAGGCGAGATTTCATCGAACTAGTAAACATCTAATCAAAAAATACAGAAAACTGCATTCAACATTTTCATACAGTGTAAGTTAATTGTTTATAGTATCCAATCATAACTCAGAGTATGTCCACATGCACACTAATACTCCACTATTATTTAAAATTTGACAATGTAAACTGTATTTTCTACTTTTACTTTTTTCTGAATTGAATATCTTTCCAATTCAGACATGTTGGATCTGCCTACTTTATTCTGTTTTTATGAGGATTCTTTGGACATGTATAAAGCACATTTGGAAAATGAATCTAACTTGCATGTTTTATAGCAGGTTGTGACACAAGGCCCCTGTTTATGGTCAGGTGGAGAAAAGACAAAGATCCTGTCTAACAGAGATGGAACTCCACATCTTTGATCAGAAGGAGAAACACACCTACTGTTAAACATCATGACAGAGGATATAAACAAGTTTATAGATATGGAAGAATAATAGTGCAAAGTTGACCTTTTTCGGAAAGGGAAAAAAAAAAGGAGGCGGCTGTGAGTCTGGAATGTCTCCCATGGTGGAAAACTAAACATTAAAATATTTTTAATGGGGCATGCATGGCTGCAAGTAAAGAGGAATATTAGAAGAATATTCATTTTCATTGTAAACAGCTTATTCAGAATATTGTCTTTTTCAGAATTAAGAAAAAAACTGGAATATTATTGTACATGTAAATGTAGTCTGCGTTAAAATGCAAATCACAAATTACTTTGGACAGAAGAAATCACCCCATTTCCTCACCGTGTGTAAAATCTCTGTTGATGCATTCAACGACTGCTGGGAGAAAACAGCAGAGTGGACCAAGAGGTTCAGGATCGATAGAGGAGCTGGTGAGGGCAGCTGAGGTTGAGATGACAGCAGGGCGGCCAGTGACTGCAACCGATCGACCGGAAGAGGATGACCTACGACTGAGAAAACGGACTGTAGATGGTCCCATGCCTCTTTGATGCATACCTAGGAAACAAACATAGCATGTCAGTTTATGGTCATAGGGGGAAATTCAGTTTTATTTATGTACCCGACTAGAAACGAGTATTACTTTAAGTATCTTTCCTGCAAATAAAAATCAATAGATTAGTAATTCACAAACGATGGAGAAAGATAACCTCGTGTGAGCTGGGCTTAAGATCGTAATGGGAGAGATGACGGAGACGACAATGAGTCTCCTAGGGTTATGAGAGGAGGCGGACAAACGGGAGACAGAGAGATGAAACTCAGGCCAACTGGCCAGACACTTACTGAGAAATCAATACTACATCACCCTTTTCACCCTTCCCTCCCTCACCAATGTCTCCCTCTCGGATGGGGCTAATACATAATTTATTCTTTAATGCATTATTGTTTCTTCTCTGTATTTGTCTTGAGGTTGTGACACAGCTGCCAAACACAGATAATAGACCGTACGCATTCTTGTATTGTTGAGTTATGACAGTGTACATGTTATCGACACAATAGCCAAGACTGGATCCATTCAACTTTCTCAAGTTAATATCAAACCTTCAAATGGCAAATACAGTATAGAGCTTTACTGTTTAGCTGCAGAAGTGTTGTTGATAAAATGCATCATCAACTAAGTGAGTCATAAAATAGGTTAGTGGGTTAAAACAGATAACCAAAAAGAAAGGTTAAAAATGATACACAGCTTTTTTTTTTTTTTTGGGACAAATCTTACCAGCTGTTCATCTCTGTGGTGCCCCCTGTTGGTGGGGTGATGATAAAACGTGAGCAGCCACAGGAGAGGGCTGCAGTCCTCGGACCCTGCCGTCACCAGAAGCTGGATTGCTACCTCCACCCAGTGGGCGCATCGAACCAGCAGGAACCAGGCCTCGAACAGCTTGTGGTGCCCTCTATAGGACAGAAGGACAAACTGTACTCAACAAAAGTCCCATAAAGTTGGGATTTAACGGAATGAGACATAAGACTTTTGTGTGTTAATATTGTTATGTCAAGGCTTATTTATTTGTTTTTTGTAGACCTTAAAACCACATTTTCTGGTGGTTATCAGGGTATAATATGACTGAAATATCCTTCGTAAACAACGAGAACCAACTATCCTGTGTAACTGTACAAACTATGTTCATGCCCGTTAAGACTATAGCAAGTGGCAAAAAGCTCTGCAGAAAAAATAAGTGGTAAAGCCTTTTTGTCCAATCTATCACAGTTAGCAATTTCATTATGAAAAAGGCTAAAAGTGCAATAACATCTGTAACCTGAGCAAGTAGGGTGGTCTCAGTTAATTCCAAAATAGGCTGGCACTTAACCCATATTAGCCTCAATTTTTCCAAGGTATGTGTGAACCTTTTCCTTCGGCAGTAACTACTCTAACAAAATGCTACCATTATAAAACAGGACTGATAATTGTTGCTCCAATAATTTACACCTGAGTGGTCGTCCAAGCCAGTTAAACATAAATCTGGCCATTAAGTTAATGAGGGTGGAGGTATTTTAATAAATTTGTCATAAGGAAGAAACTAATGTTATATGACAAATACTTTGGTGCTGTTGGCGTCCCAGGAGCAGAGACAAAACTGTGATTGAAACATTTTTCCCAACTCATTCAACAAAGGACAACAGAACAGAGAACCAGAAGCAAAGCATTTTACACAAATGGGACAAAAACGGAGTCTCATTGGAGCGTCACAGCACAATGACGAGAGGATATGAACGCTGAGTATCACTTGTGGTTTTATAACATTAACTAATATTCTGATCAACAAAACCTCCAGTCCAGAAAAGTCTTTTCATTTACCACTACTTATCATACATTTTCAAGACTTGATTAATTGAGTACATTGCCTTATATAATATTACTTTACCATGTGTAACACTTCCAAGATCTCATATTTGAGGAATGTTGGACTGACAGAAATGGGTGAGGGGATGTTACGACACAGAAAGTGGGACATAATAAAAGGAAGTGATTAGAGCTCAGGTCAGTTTATTTAGATTAATCAGAAAATTAATCTGCAGCTAGTCTATCATACAGAAAATACAATTGTGAAGATTGTCTGTCTTCGGTGATACTGGAAAAATATCCTCACATACTATACTGCCGATTGGACTAACAGTCATTTAAAGAATTGTTATGCCACTTTAGGATGATCAGAGATTCTTTATGCTAAATGTAAATGTAAAGACTGAAAGCCAGAGATCTGGACAGAGGAACTGAAGTGCAACAGTGATACAGAACCACACAGCTGCAACAGTTAGACAATGACTTGACGTTAGAGCAGAGCAGGGATAAGGCTCTCTCTCAAATTTCCCTAATACCATCATTAGAGCTCTCTTCCCTCTTCCCCCTTGGCTCCCACATATGAACAGCAGCACCCCTCTGCAGGGCCCTGGCAGCTGCATCTTCGCTCAGAGCAACACAACACACTACTTTCCCACCGCTGGCTCAGAACTATGTTTTGGGAATTCTGCGTGAAGCACCAGAATGGAGCAGCGGTGGGGATAATGGGCCCTGTTAAAAACCGCAGCTGGAGGGTATCGTCGCCATCTCTACGACATCAACTGTTATCTGCTTTTTATCTGTGTCTCTTATCATATTTCTCTCCATATCCCTCAGACTAAGGGTAGCTTTGTGCTTTTATTTTATGCTAATATCTATTTTCTTTTTGTCCTCTTTCTCCCTAGTTATTCTTCTTTTAGATTCCTTTTCTCACTCTATTTGGGCGCTCCAACATTGTTTCCTCCACAGCTCTCTCTTTCCCAAGCTAATAGTCTCTAATGAGTGCTTGGAGGAGCCATGCAGTGCACCAGGACCTTTCTGCTGCGATGTAAGGGGAAAATACCTAACTAACCACCCCCTCAACAGGAGCTAATGGAAATAAGAACACCACACAGGCATTCAGCAGGGCAAAGCAGACACACATTACCACAATCTCTTTGCAAGCTTTTCCTACTCTAACCTGGTGCTGCCGTCTCTGTCCTCTTCCTCCTCCGCCAGTCTCTGTAATGTGCCGATGAGCCAGTTCAGGTGTTGTCTCCAAGCATCCTGAGGCATCTCTGAAACAGCAAACACCAAAATACAGACATAATGGGTACTTGTAGAACAAATTTACATTTTTTCCAATTGATCAGAATCCACAAAATTCTAATCTAGCAATGAGCTCAGTGTTTAGTTTACCATGTGAAATGACTTTCACTGAGAATTTTCCAAATATTAGCCATGAGTATTTATCCAGGCAGAACAGAATCAACCAGAAGTTGCAATTACTTTTTCCACTGCGTAATGTGCCACAGCAGTGATCACATTCCACATAGTTCTGTTAAAAATAACATTTCTACACAACCAAATTCTGCACTGAAACCACACCTACATTAGGTTGATTAACTAACCTTGACAAATATGTCAAATCCTTGATATCTACATCCCTATCTTCCCTCAGGCTGTGTTTTAACAATGCAAAGTAATGTCTTAATTTACTATTTCTCAGAGGGAGAACAAATCATGATAAAACCTCAAACCCTCTACTTTTCACAGCACTATTTCCATTCAGTCTCCAGTAAAAAATGGGTCTTCACCACACACACATACGCAGTAATAATTAACCCAGAGGTCTGGCTGGGCTCCAGTATGTCCCTAAATGGCTCCATTCATGTAAATCATGCCTGCCTACAGCCCAGTCTGGACACACACTGATAAGCACTGCTCCGCTGTGCCCCTGCATTCACCTACCTGCATCCCCCCAGTAAAGGTAATATATATTCAATGTGTATGAAATGGATGCTGCTTATTGAGCAGATGAAACAGGTGTAGCAGTGTGTTCATGCCAGACAATCAGCCCAAAATGAAAGCAGAGGGAAACTCATTAATCTTCTGTATAGATCTTTTATGAGCAATGACACTGGGAATGCAAAAGCTTCACTTCCGTTCCACATCATGTCAAAACACTTAACCAATTGTTAACCACTGACTATTGATGAGTAAGAACAAGAAACACAAGAACCAACTCACTCTGCAGCCAGAGATCTGTGTTTACACATAGTTAAAGAATACTAGAAGTGACATTTTCTCACAATACTAGGTTTTGTGCTTTGTGTCAGGTCTCACACACATACATACGAGTACATCTGTACACACACTTACCTGATGGCTTGGTCAAAAGAGGGACCAGAAGAGACTGAGGTGACAGTGGAAAGAAGGCCTTCAAAGGTACACGCTTCTGAAACAGGTAAGAAAATTTCTTCAACTTCATGAATGTAAATCATCCTTGCCTCTAACTCATACATCACTGTGCCCTGAAAGCCTGAAAAATGACATTTTGAATGGGACGCTGTGTAACAGTGATACAGTAGGTGCTAATGTGTAATGTAGCGTGTAATAGGTAGCGTTTAGTGCAGTGTGACTACAGCCATTAAGTCTCCTGTAAATACACTGTAGCACTGCCATCTACTGGTTAATAGCAGTGAAAAGGAATACAATCATATTCACAAAAGCGTGAGGCAGATAATACATCAAACCTGCATAGTAACACATCTGTTTTTCGCCTTTTGACAGTAATGGCTGACTGGTGGTTGCCAGCTAATTCCCTGCAGTCACAAAGACTGTGTTGATGGATGATGCAGGTCCCCTATACTACAACAGGCCTATAGTATGTACTGAATATGTGAGGGCTGAGCAGAAGTTTAAGATGTAGTGCTGCATCAGTGCAACAGCTCCATAAAGTTTCCCCACATTGCAGCTGAATTATTTGTACAAAGGAATAACCTGCAAGATAATGATTAAAAGCAATTTGTATTCAGTGTGTACAAGGCAGATGTGTGAAATGTAGTGTGCAGACTATAAGCAGGAGATTAGATGATAAAGATGTGGAGAAGTCATTCATTGTTACGCTATTTTGTCTGCTGAGCAGAGATAATTGTTCAACTATATGAGCACATCTAAGCCTGTGGCAGAAAAATGATCACCCTTTCACTTCCAGTGAGGGTATTGGATGGCTATTCTTGTTAATTTATTGTCGACAATAAACTGTATTAGAGGTCAGTTCTCCGGTGCAGCACCCTGATAAGAACATCTGCCCCTGTTCACTTGTCACGTGCCAAGTGTTGGCACATTATACAGTGAGTCTCCAGTGTCTCAGTAGGTGGTAGCTGCACCTCAATATTTATAACTTATAAAAGATTCTCTCTGGCAAAGAGCAGACAGCAGAGGGAAAATCTATGACTTCATTATGCCTCTCAGCAAAAATTTTACTGCAAATAAATATTCACAGCACACTTTTACATTTTTCGTTAAGAAGATAAACCATACCCGTGGCTCTTGCAGTGCCAGCTCCCTGAGGAAACAGCTGGTAAAGGCTTGGATAAGATGCCTAACAGACTCATTTTCTTCTGCTTGCTTTAGGGTAAACCTGAAAGGCACACAACCATACACAGACAGAGACACATACACCACTTTAAAACAGATCTGAAGAACCAAGTCACAGGAAAGAGGCCAATCATACTGCCAATCAGGCTTCTGTAGACATTGCATGAATAAAAGATGAACACACTAGCACTCACCTGAAAATGTCATTTACAACCAAGAATATAGAACAATGTTGAACACAGGCTTTAGGCTGAAACACACAAAGACATGTGATGAGAGCAGCAATAAAGTAGTGTTTCACATTCTTATTTCAGACAAAACAATCCAACACTATTGATAAAAAAAGTGGATGCGTGTTATCATACGAACAGACCTTTATACTTATGGGTAATTAAAGCTGTACGTACCCAAAATACACACCACAGGGTGTCACTGTTGTATTGTCTACAAACCTCCCAACCACAGTGCCTTCCTCCTCTCTAGTCACACTCTCTCCATATTAACCACTCAGTTTACCACTCTTTCAGTCCTTACTTCACACACACACTTACTCTCTCATCTCCAGCTAATGCACACTCATCATATGTTTTAGATTTAACACATTCTAAAATGCCCCAGTGCAAACATTTAACAGCTGTACTGTTCCCATCCGCCTCCCTATGCATGTTTATATATCTTATAGTCCCTCATTATTCTCCCTCTAACCACTTTCATATAGGGACATACACTTCACTATAGGAGGAGCACATGTTGTCTACATTTCATGGGCCAATCCTCAAATACAATAGAATACTAGAAAGTGTGAAAGAGGGCAAATTACTGATGAATTTCTCTTATTGAAAACACTTCTTATTTGAAACAGTCAAACACACTGTTTAATAGCAAAAGAAAGTAAATTCTAAGCATCATGGGTATTTCTGAATCAGTTTACTTCCATTTCAGCTCTGATATATAGATATCAGATATAGATATGCAGGTATACATACATATCTACTCCAATAAAGAACCTGGATGCTAAAACATTATTTTCCTTCTGGTCAAGGCAGAATTGACCAGAACCTCCAAGAACAAAGAGCTCCACCCAGTGGTTATTCAGTGGCATTACATAGTTTTCACTCATCAATTCAAGTGTTTTGATCCTCAGTTCTTACGCATGCGTGTACTGTTTTTTGGGCCATTCCTCAAAGAAACCAGCATTAATCAAACTCAGCTTAGTTTACATTAACACGTATGTGTATAACAGAACCTATGGTCTGATGGAGTCGTCACTACTTACATACACGTGTACATCTGTGTTGGTCTGTTTCATGCCAGCCTGCGTACATGTGTGTGAACTGTCATGGCTCCCCCCAGTGAAAACAGATGGGTGTTTTTAGCATCCTCCTCCATACCTTACCACTAACACTTCAAGGAGGGTCAATTACAGCACGCAACAAACATCCTGTTTTTGGCAGTAAGGCCCAGGAAGTGAGTGTTTATTGTTATTGGGCCTGCGTCTCACTGAATCGGGGGTGGGGGTGTAGGGGTGGGGGGGGCAAAACAAAATGAGGAATGTGAGTCTAATTTCATGTTTCCCATTTCTGATTGCAGTTTAAACAAGTGAGTGAGAGGGAGGCGAAGAAAGAGGCAAGCCAGTCCTCTCAGATGCACACATGTAAGACAAGCATATACAGACACACGCATGGAACACACATCTGACATCCAAACAACCTGAAGGCAAAGTGAAACCCTCTTAACGACACAGCACACTATACCAGATGTAATATCATAAACGAAACCGTGGCAACTAGCATGTGTGTGCGAGGCTAAGCATGCATATATGTGCGTGTGAACTACCAAGGTGATAAAAATTGAGGTCAATCACAGACGGATAAGAGTTTAAACAAGCAGATCTGTGATGGGACAGAAAAGTAAACAGTCAAGGATCGCCTCTTTTACACAGACTCTGTCACACACAAACAGAGTTAGTTCAACTGTTTACAAAACTATTCTCCTTGACATGCATACCTGATTAGTTGCATCTACAAGCTCAAAATGATGGAATCAAGTGCAATCAACAGGAAAGCTTATTCCTGGACATGCAATGCTAGTAATTCAAACACATGTAGACTAGTGAGTTCCAATCTATTTTAATTTATGAGCACGGTTTCTAAATTCAAAAAGTGTGCATAGCTAGCCTGCTATGTACACAGAATGACACAGTTCAAGTAGACCATCACCTTGGGAAAACAGGAGTGACACAACTGACAAACTCAAGCTCAGTTAACATGAAGTAAGATGGCAGGTAAATTCTTGTTTCTGACTAGAGTTTCACTGGCATTTAAAGGTACCAAAGGCAATGAAGTCAGTAATTTGGACAGAAGGATGAACTATGTAATTGTGTACATAAGGTGCCCCATTGCTGGAAAGAAAGATTTTGTGAAAACAATGTGCAGCAAAAAATACTGATGCAGATTAACTCTGGAGTGATGTCAATATTGTTGCACCTTCTCAGTTTATTTCCTAAATTATCTGCTTTCAGTGACACATTTTATTTATAAAGAGTAACCCCTGGTAGCAATATTAAAAAGAAGACAAGGAACTGTTGGTGTTCTTACTGCTATGTAGAAATCGAACAACCACAAAAATCAGTAGATCGAAAATAAAATCTTACTTTTCAAGCAGGTCATGATCTTCGATTATATGAAGTGCAGAATGGTTGAGGACTAATGTGACACAGAGTTCAGTACTTACCCAGCACTGTAAAGTCTGTGCAGCACAAGCCAAATGATGTGAGATGCAGTTAAAAGCTAGCCAAATGATGTGAGATGCATGCAGAGCAAAGCCAAATGGTGTGAGTTCGCCAGGGAAAAACAGTCAATAAAGATCCACCAAAAAGCAATGGAATGTCTCCAACAGCTATGCATATATGAAAACAGTACAACACTATACCTCATAATAAAATCACAAGGCCTCATAATCAAAATGTTTGGTTTGACGGTTTACACAGAACTTCAAAGTGAGGCTAAACACATATGGAGTGCATAATTATTTCTGTCTTAATTCTATGATAATTCAAGGCAGATGAGTCAAACAATGTACTTAGCAAACCCCTTTAACAACAGTAATATGTCATTAATTTATTAATAGTCTTAGACGCAGGCACTTCACTTTACAAACAGAAGATGTTGTGGTGTAATAGCACAATTCACACATTTCATTCGAGAAAAAAGTGAAAATGAAGTCTTTTTTCAAACTTTCCAATGTGAATATTAGCTTTTTTCTAATTAACATGAATGCGTTTGTTATGTTGTCACTCATAAAGCTCTTATTATTAAACACTATGTTCCCATACATGCTCATGGAGATAAATATATTAAATATAGATGCAATTATTTTATATCCACAGTACAATGTAAAGGTCCTGGGCCAACATTAGTTTTGTTGGTTCTCAGTCTCTGTATTAAGATCCTATCTGAATATATGGGATGTAGGTATAATATACAATATAAACAAGTTTTAGGAAATAAACAGCTTCTATACACCAAAGAGGTAGTATTTAGTGTGATCTTTAACATGTCTTTAACCTTGTTGTTCAGACAACATGAGATTTACTGCATTCATTTTCAGATGTTTTTAACTGTTTGTGCTGCTTCTTGTCATGGGGACAGGTCAAAATAGAAAGTGACCCATTTGGTTAAGTTTCTTTTTTTTTCTGTGTCTTTTAAGGCTGTGCACATATTTTGTGTATTTTCATGTTGTAACTGAAGAAAACAGAATGAGAAATAAATATGTATGTTCATTTCAAAAACTAAAAGGTAGCCTAAGACTATTGCACAGTACTGTATACTTAACAGGCACTTCTCATGTGCGTTACTCCAATTCAATTATACTTCACGAGTCAGTGAGATTTGAACGAATGATCCTCAGTATGTCACAATCATTATATGATCATTTTTCTGTACATGACTAATATTTCAGCAATTAATATAAATACTTGAATAAAACTGGACTCCCTTTTATTTAAAAAGTGCTTTCAGAATGAGACAACTACCTACAGTATAAACAACTACATCTTTTCAATACCAGTGTCCATCCACTGCTGTATAAACACATTACAAAAGCAGAACATAAATCCTTTCACAGGGTAGTACTAAAAGTGATGTGAAGATTCACAAGGAGAACAATTTGATTCATTTGTGAGGTCTAAACCATGATGCAGCTTTGAAAAGAACACAACCTACACCTCTATTAATATCTGCCAAAATTAGTAATGCCACTGCAGTTTGGGAGATTTTTGGCAAATCTTGTGGCGTCTATCCCGAACATGGAAAGTGAAGTTATAATTCCTTATAACCTACCAATAGTGACTGTGCTAGTTGCTGCTCAAGCCTCTGTGGAGTTGGCCTTGTGTTGGCAAGAACAGACTCCAACAGACTGAGGACTGCTTCTTCCAAGCTAGACAGACTGTGATACCACAGAGAGACAACTGCCTGTTCCTCTAATGACAAGCGCTGGCTGTAAAAGGAAGGAGAAAGGGGAAAAAAAAAAGAAAAAAATATTGTGAATCATATCACTAGAAGTATTCCATCTGCAAGCTTGATTATGTCATTACAAGATTTTATAGGATCCATTTGGGAAAACAGGTGTTATGGGTCATACTGCTTGAATTGTGTTAAACACTGTAGTCATACCAGGAGTAGGCGGAGCTTAGAGCATCAAGGAAGTCCTCGCTAAGAGCTGCCTTAGCACAAGTCGCTGGTGTCTGCAGCAGTGCTCCAATGAGAGAAGCAGCCTCGGGACAGGTAACAAGAGGCACACATGCTTCTGATGTGGCCAGAATGCGATCACATGAACACCTGCACATATTAAACAAAGACCAAAATCTACATTAAATGTATCAACTGACTGCAGAGATTTAAATCCATGTCAAAAACTGTATACTCTGATACTTTACTGTAACATTTACATAGAGAGGTTTGTATATGAAGAACACATCTCTTTTTTTTTTTTTTAATCCTGAAGCTTCCGTACCTTTGGCTTATGCCACATGGAGAAGTACAGCTCTTCCCTATATTTTCCCGTAGCAGTGCCACTGTCTAAAATGATGGTGGAGAGGAAATCATATGTATTGAATTTATGTTACACCCACAAAACTGCACAAAAATCTTAGGCTAACATTGTTGGTTTAGTCAAGTTATAATGACCATGCACATGCATTTCTGTCCCCGTTTTAACATACAATGTGGATTTATGTACAGTGGTAAAAAAAAAAAAAAAATGTTTTTAACTCTTTTGTTCTTTTATCTCATTCACTTTCTGATGTTTTATACCAGGTTTCATTCAACACATGTCAGATGTTTCTGTCTGTGCTGCTTCCTCTCACAGGGACAGGGGTCACAGTAAACAGTGACTTTAAACTTTAGAACCCATTTAATTCAGTTTTTTGTGTGTGTGTCTTTTAAAGCTCTGCACATATTTCTGGTATTTTCATGTTTTTCTTGTTTGTGTGAAGAAAACAGAAAGAAATAAAAACATATATGCTTATCCAACCCTGCAAAAACAACAAAGCTAAAGGTAGCATAAATTTTGCACAGTATTGTATATGTAAAATACTGTATATATCAAGCCAGACATGAATTAATGAGCCAATACCTTTTTCAGGACTTTAAGATGGTACTCAGCTGGTGGTTGACCCACACGCATTAATAATGCATGTGCTGCAGCATCATTGTCATCTGTGGTGATCTGACACAAGACTTTCTGTAGGTGGACAGGGAACACAATGTGGAGCAGATTATTGGCACTTTAAAGTGTATATCTATTACAGTGGACAGGACTTTAATCCATAACATCAAAGCTAATTAGTCAGTGGAATATAGGATGACTCTGTTGGCGTCGTATCATTTGAACCACATGACTGGAAGGAAGGCATTCCAGTAAGTGAGAATGTATGGACAACATATGAGCAACTTCAGAAATGAACATTCTTTGTTACAGAGGGGCTCGGTGTTTTACAAGCATTTTTCAGAAGGGGCCTCATCATACACTGATAAAACTAGACTAATAAACTAAGCTGATTCTTGTCTGAGAAAAAAACAGTCTTAACAAAAGGAACAAAGTGATAAAACACCAGACTCATTAGACATAATGTAACAAAACAAGGGTGGTTCCCAAACCTTTTGAATGTCATGTTTTCCTGTGAAATTTCAGCACTAATAAGTGATATGGTACAAACAAGGGTTGAGAAATATTGACTTGTTTTACTTGAAAAAGACACCACATAGTATTTAGCCATCAGATGATTAATCAGCTCATGTTTGGCAACAATTTTCATTCACTCAGAAGTGTGATGAAAACCCAAAGACCTATTACATTAAATCAGGGACTGATTTAACTCAGAGACAGGCCTTTCTGTTCAGCCACAATAAGTTGATTCACGGGAACAAGTTGCAAAGTGTGATCCAACAGAAACAGCCAAGGCCTCACATCTTCAGCGCACATCTGTTTTTACAACTCCAATGAATCAAAAACACAAAAAGAGACTTCAGCAGAACTAAGGGGAGACTAAAAAGTACAAATCCCTGTCCAACTGTAGATAAAAGGGGATCAAGAAAAGATGAGGAGAGAAACATATTGAAAGAGGCACAAAATGTAGAAAAACAGCAGAAAAAAAACAAGGGGTAACAGAGCAAAAACCAGAATCTTGGGCAGAGGAGTGCTTCAGTGCTGCTGGTGGAGCTGTGTGGTTTCTTTGGCCAGGCCCTACAGCACGCTACGATGCTTACCCTCCACATAGTCTCACAAAACAACCCCAATCACTACCATCTGAGCGCCCTCAAACCCTGCACATCGAGTACATACAAAACCAATCACACTTATCCCACCCTTAGTAAGGAGGCACAGTGGGGCTGGGGGATGAGAGAGCAAAGGAAGCCTGGTTAGAAGGAATGGCAGAGGAAGACTGGAACACACTGTGATGACTGCATTTTGGAGAGGGAGAAAAAAGGGTGTGGTCACCAGAGGAATGGGATGTCGGGCAAATAGATGGATGGATGGCAAATACTTTAGGTCAAAAGTCATCTTTCTCTCACAGAAAAGCCGCCACCGAGCTGGCTTTGGGGGCTTGGACATGCTGCTGCCATAGAAATTATCCCTCCATAAATCTAAAATTAAAACAGAGGATGTAGAAAAATGCACGAGGCAAAGACTTGGACTGGTTTTGATGGGTGTCTGTTAACAATTACTAAGCCATGATTGAATTCTCCCAAAACCAATGAAATACAAGTATAGCCTCAGATGGTCAAAACAACAGACAAAAAGAGGGAAGAAGAAATGGAAAAAAAAAAAAAATGGTGTGCACAAAAGTCAGTATAATAATGGCAACTAATGAAGACAAACAACTGCTGCCAAATTTGACATAAAGTATGTTCAAGTAAACAACCTGTCATTTACTACATACTTTTGCAGTATGTGACAAAGATGACTTTTAGCTGAAAGTCTGAATGTATTTAGTCTGTAAGTGTAAGTGATAAAACTTTGATTGTTGCAATCATTAGCCACTTTTACACAGAGATCTCGCCTTTTTTCCATCATTGACCGATTTACACAGCCAAGCCAAAGGAATAACAGAGGAGAGACAGCAAACCTACGTTCCGGAATCAAAGGGGGCAGTGATGCAGCCCAGTGTATAGTGTGCATATGGAGACAGTGGCATGGATTCTATGGCAGCCGCCACAGGTACCAGTCCCGCAGTTTCGTGCCAAGGGTGAAAACAGCATGTAGCTGCAGCACCAGTAGCACAGTGCCACCCTAGCACAAAGCATGGCATCCCTGGCATGAAGCCACGGCACCTGCGGCCTTCCTGGCAAACCCAGGGTGACTGCCACAGAATCCATGCCAGTGCCTCCATATGCGCCTGCTGTTTCTCAGGCACGGGGATCACCGCCATCAAAACGTCACCTTGGTTGCGGAATGAGAAGTGTTCCTTTTACACAGAGTTCCAGAATCATGATTCCATCTTCATCACAGCTCTGTTACTACCTCCAGAGGCATTACAAAGCCACGATAAAGACAGGACCAAATGATCCCACTATTTAATTTACATGGATGTTGTTCCGGAATAAAGGTGAAATATTCCCATAACAGAAGTGCTGTGTAAAAGGGGCTACTGTGATATAGTATATATGTTTTTTTTTCTGTTTTCTGGGAATAGTTTACATTTTTTTTATTGATCTTACTTGAGATTTGTGAAATGTTCCACTGCTTTGCAAGTGTTTGTCAAGTTCTGAGTATTACTAATAGCTGAAAACCACAATCTACCATCTGGACTCTTCAACTTTCAGTCAGGACTGAAAATCAGCCTTAAAACTGAAATGACAGCTATTGTGATACAGAAGAACATTTTTGTCCATGTCCTCCAGCCAAAATCCAAGTGACACTGCAGTGTTCGCTCCAAATAAAAACAGGTTGTAGCAGCTAATGTGAGGAAAGAGAGAAGTATGGTTTCAGAACTATAGAGCAGCCACAGCAGCTCCAGGGCTTACCTGTGGTTCACTCCTTTTGAGTCACTAAAGATTCACTTCAAAGATTAAGCTATCAAACCTTCCATCCTGCAGTCCTCTAATATTACACTGCCATGCTTTGCTTATCTGTCATCTCCTCAAAGATCAAGCCATGTTACTGCAGCACTGTGTGGTCCCTCTGCTAGTACAGGATGTAGAGGAGCAGACCGATTCAGCTAATGACTATCTGACATTGCCGGCAGCTATGTGGCTGTGCCCAGTATTCATCAAATCCAGTGAAAACTCTCAGATGTGGAGAGAAGAGGCAGACAGGGAGGGGTGAAGCAAAGACATGAGGGAGAAAAAGCAAAATACTCTGCACACTATCATTCTTTAAGGAGAAAAATACATGTGGCTGCTAACAGTATATACAGTAGCAACAAAACCCATGTTTTTGCACAAATACTTACAAACATATGCCAACACATGCACAAACTTACACAAACACAGTATTTAGGTGCCACTTAGCACCAGACCCTCAAACTATTATGGAGGCAGTAAGAAAGCAATGTTGGGGAGCAAGATCAGACAGTGTTAACAGAAAACAGGCAGCATTCTGCATTCCAGGACAGGCCGCCCAACACAACACAGACATGGGAGAGACACAGAGACAGAGCATCTCTGGCCTAAAACCACACATCTGCCCTGCTCCCCCAGACGGGATGAGCTGTGGTGAATAGGTTTTTTTTGCATTTCCCGCCATTCCAGTTATTTGTGGGAAGCGGGAGCTTCTTCAGAGGAGTGTGCTGAGGTGGTTATAGCTTGGTTATAAGTTTATTGTACTTCTGCTGTTTGGTCAGTTTCTCTTGGTCTCCTGCTGTGTAAAATATAGACATATGATTTTAGCATGAATGTCACCAGTGAACCTGTTAACCTTGACTGTCAAAGCTGCTACATAATCACTTGCAGTAAGATCTGTTTCAGGAAGAATCGTTAGAAAAAAAGAACACTGAGAAGCTTCCTCTCAGTTATGTCACCAAAAATAATTCCCTGCTATGTAAGACTGCACACTGTACTCTTGGTTAAGTTAATCACCTCACAAACATTTCGAGATTATGGTTAAGAATTTAAAATGCAGAGGTGGAGTATTCACAAAGAGATGTAAAGTAGGGCAAGAGTGATAAATAGATTCTGGACTTATACCAATTATTAGTAATTAAAGTGATAGATTTCAGATGTTTGGGAACTGACAACAATATATGTTTGCAGTATGAATTAAA
>JAPQRP010000030.1:34850906-34877533 GCA_037367295.1 Apogon hyalosoma
ATCACTAAACACTCTTTTGTTCATATCTCTGGAACTATTTGTCTGATTGACTTCAAATCAAGTACAAATGAAAGGTCGTGACCTGGGGATGCCTCACGTCATGACATTATAGCTGTCTGGTTAAGGATTGGGGGTGTTCAGGGATATACCCCTAGCCATCGCTTCCGACGGCGTAAGCCTAATTACCCATATTTTAGTGCTATTCATAATATTATTTACCCATTTTTTTAACCTAGGCCTTTTTGCTACTAAAATCTTTTATAAGATGTGACTGTCCAGTGCATTACACATACCCGTATCCATTGATTAGCTTTCTTTTCCATAGCACTGCCTGGATGCTCTGAGTAAAGTCCCCATAGACACTGGAACAGGAGCGCTCTGCTTGAGGCTAAAGAAACAAAAAAACACACACAACAAATCTTGAATTACAGCACATTTGATAATTTCATTAGTCAAAAATGAAAGAGTCATAAAGCCCTGGTTTTTAACCCTTACACTGACTTGGCTGAAAAGGGGAACTTTTACTCTGCACCTAAACCATCCAGACTGCTGTCCAGACAGCACACTCACCATCAGCAGTAATATAAGGGATCCAGCACAGCCGACCCAGGAACTGGCCAAGGAAGGGCAGAGTCTTCATGGTCTCTGTGGTGGAGCTCTAAGGGAGAGAGAAAACAAGAAACACGACTTCAAGCACTTTATGTTTACAAATTATTTCACACATGCAATTTCTGGAAAAACGCCAAAGACAAGGAAACCAAATAATTTCGTTACCATTTAAATTCATCACAGATGCATTATGTAACTAGAGAAAATAATTAAATGTAGGTTTGCTGGCAAAGTACTACACTAAATAACAGACACATCTACAGGTGTACTGTATGTTGTTCACACATCACTTTTGTTTCCTTGATCATAATTTCCTACTGAAGCCGACAGTGAGACATACAAAAAACAGAACACAGTGCAGAACAGGGTTCTGTTTGAGGGTGCTATACCTGTAAGGCTTTAGGTATGTGTCTGTCTGAGCTTGTTTATCCAGCTCACAACAGACCATGTGATTCATTTCATCTCACAGCCAATTAAAGCATGTATGAAGTTTAAGACAGGACAGACACTGCTATTGAAACTTTTAGTAATCTTTAATTCTGCCTTCTTAAACATAACAAATTGAAGACTTCTGGGAGCATTGAGTTGAAACTATTCATGCCATGGCTGCTTGCTGAAATTACTAGAAAACCAAAACAAGTCCATCTTATTATGACTGAATAACAAAAACAACACAAACAAGGAAAGAAAATCTGAAACAGGCATGGACTTGCCACAAATCGGATTATTATAATTTAAGAGCAGAATAAAACAGAAGGTGGTTGATTTAGCTGTTAAGCAGAACCAGACCCAATTAATATGTTGTTTTTAGTTCAACATTAAAATCCCTCACTATGATATGTGCTGGTTCAGAGCAGAACACACAAACATTCAACTCAAGCTTGACAAATGCTGTTGTAACTGTATAACACAGATGTTCCATGGTGTTTTTGCTCCACATTACTGTTTTTCTGGATTTAATACACCGACACAGACCACATTATGTTTTACAATATGATAACTGCAGTGGGACATACAGAAAACAGATCAAAGAAGTGACGTACTAAATTTTACAAGCATATGTCTGCACACGTGTACATGAATCACGTTTATGTGCACGTACAGTATTACTTATTATTCAAGCCATATTAACAAACCGTCATACTGTTCAGCTTGGAGCTAATTAAACTCTACAGCACAGGAAAAACCTATGCACCCAAACATGACATATGCCAGTTGAAGTAATGTGCTGTTACTAGAACAAAGATAAACTGGCCAACTTACATATCCTGTACTCAGAAAGGAGAGTCGGTAGGGTAAAATAATATTTTTGAAGAGAAAATCTGTGCTTTTGAATATATTTCCAGTGTTTTTTTGAGCTAGCATTTAACAGCAATCCTGAATGAGTGGAAAAAAATAAAGATGAAGAAGAAATGGATTTAGGAAAGAAGAGAAAAAAAGAAAGAAGTAATGAACTTAGGAAATAAAAGTTAGCCGAAATGCATTAAGACCCGCTTTATGTGCCTTTCATCAGAAGCAATCACAGAACAAACATTAAGAAGCTTCTGTGGAGTACAGAGAAAAACAAAAATTAGGTAGTTTAATGTCTATGCATAGAAAAAAGCATCAATCAGACAAGCCGACTTACTGGATTCATTAAAGTGGATGTGATCACCAATAATGGGAAGCAGAATGGTAACAGGCCAAGGAGGGTTGCCCGTAATAGCCTGCTATGCTTCCACACCATGCCATACCGTCCCCTCAATCCAATAGCACATGGTAAAGGTTGTGTGTATGTATACATCTGCATTTGTGTTCTGGTGATGCAACTTAAAAGGAATGATCATTTACAATAAGATCTTCTCAATGCTTTGTGGATGGAGAATGCCCATAAGAATGAACAACAGAAAGCAATTATCACTGACTACCAGGGCCAAAAAGATTAAAGCCTTGTCAACATGGTCCGGAATCACATCACTGGCTGAGACTACATATCTTGTC
This sequence comes from Apogon hyalosoma, assembly GCA_037367295.1. Lineage (NCBI taxonomy): Eukaryota > Metazoa > Chordata > Actinopteri > Kurtiformes > Apogonidae > Apogon > Apogon hyalosoma. Next base: position 34,853,496 of record JAPQRP010000030.1, read on the forward strand.
TAGATTAGGGGCAGATATTTCAGACAGAAGTCACGAGGGAAGCAAATGGGACAACTTTATAGACAGTCCTAGCTGTTGAAAATGAAAAGAACAGTAAGGAAGCACTTCTGTCCTTGACATCACTAAGACTCCATCAAAGTAGTGCTGACAATAAATAGCGAAGTTACTATGGAGAGCACATAAATACTTGAGTGCACTGTAGAATTCCCCACACCCTGCATCCATCTTGCATTAGTATTGCAGGACTTTCCAATGATTTCCTCTTGGGGAGCCTTGGAATACTAAAAACCATGTAACAGGCATACAAACCTTGTACGAGATGGGTAAATCTGAGACAAACAACTGTAAATTTCTAACCAAGTGTTAGGCTAAACCTAGAAATTAAAATTCACTTTGAGTATTTTCCACCTTTTGGCATAAGCCACAAGAAAGTTGTTAAGTCATCAAAGGATGTTAGATGCTGCCAAGAAGCAGGCTATCCTCAGCTGGTCTTTTATGAGCCCACTGCCAGTAAAAAGGATTTCAATCCAATTAAGCTATACCATTCTTTTCTCTCTTTTTGTATGAGCTCCATTATACTACACATGCTGACACCTCTGCATGACGTACACACAGAACAATTCCAACAGAGAGGAAGAAAGATAGATAAAAATAATGGTCATTGTCAGAGCTCAATCTATAAAAATATATGGCGTTGCCTTAGAGGAAAAGGAAGTATTTCAGAGAAAGACAGTGAGACTGATTCTAACCATCACTGAAGTGTTACTGTAAAACATATGGACTGTAGTGAATCGCATATTGAAACTGTGCCTGTAAGCCTAACAAGAAAAAGATTTCTTAGGTGAGAAAAAGGCAGATATTATGTGAAAAAAGAAAATAGCTACAGAAAGCAACAAAACAAAGAGTTCTAAGGAGCAAGTGCTGTAAGGAGTAGGCATAGACACAGCAACAGTGGGATCTCAGAGTCCTGCACCCCACCTGTCCTCTGCCCCCTTCCCAAATTTGCTGGACCTGATACGGGGATACATTAGGTTAGCGCTGCAGGTCCCAATGCGGCTATTACCTGACTAACTCAACACTGCAGCACTGCCAGCCAGACATACACAGCCTCTGCACAGCACAGAGGAGCCTCTGTTACCAGGACCCTACCAGCACTGGCGTTACTTTTCATGCCCTGGCTTGGACATAGATTGAACATGAGCATGCTTGTGTGTTTGTGTGTGTTTGATTCAACTTAGTGCTTCATTTATCAGACAGTGCATTTGGCTGGTTGGCCTAATTGATTAACTGTTCTCATTTATTTTTATTAAGTAAGGTATGTCAAGTACAGTATATTGTACAGGCATTTGAAAACACAGCATAAAATTACCCACGAGTTTTCCTTGGATTGCTATGGAGTAAACAAAAGAATATATGTGATGAAATAGATGACCTGAGTCCCACCCCCTTCAGTGTGCACCACAGAATCTTATTAAGGAAAAAATATACACAACAGTCTTGTCTTACAAGAATTTAGGATCAGAGCCCAAAATGGGTCACAGGGCTGTTTTTACTGGGTTGTCAATGGATAGAGTAAAATGCATAATAACAACATGACATATGACGTATGAATTAATTTTCAACATGAAAATATCAGATGACTGTTCTCTGGAAAAGTCTATAAATAGTGACTAATGTGGAATACAGAGAAGTAAGAGATTAACCAAGACAAAAACAACATAAAAGATGCAAGAAAACATAAAAGGCAAATGAGAGAACAATGACATAACAAGCTGTAAAAAAAAAAAATAAAAAAGAAGAAAAGAAGAAAATGACATCAAAGTAGATGCAACCAGATTAAAAAACCCACAAAAGATACTACGGGACAAAGTTTTTTTTTAAGTTATAACAAGATGAAAAACATTCATGTTGAAAATGATGTAAAGAAGAACATGAATAACAAAGATCAGTAAAGACATTATGGCAGTTTGAGATGTACTTTTGGGAAATTTGATGCTTGCGGAGACACAGCATTTATTTATTTGGGTCTCAAGGTGAAAAAGTTTGGAAGCCACTGCAGTAGTTAATGGCAAGATGTAAATCATATTTCAATCCCACTGAATTACGATATGATTAGAAAGAAACACACTAAGAAAGTTGAAGTTTGTTTTAAAAACAGAAGGCATGCACTGACTGCAAAATGCAGAGTCAATATTGATAATGATATTCAAGAAAGAAAGATTTGGTTGATAGCTGCCATATTTTTTGTTTATTTCATTTTTGCTTATATTTATGTCCCATTCTGTGGCAGGGAAACAGATAAATCTTTATTATATATAAAATAGGTAAGCTTAACTACTTGAAAGTCTTGTACCTTAGTCATTACCTATGAATGAGAACAAATGTAATCATTTAAAGTCATAACTGTAATATAACACAACAGACAAGTATCAGCCTCTGCCATTGTTAAAATCACAAATTGTATGCAGATACAATATCAGCAAACATCAGTTGACATATTAGTGCATTCCTAAAAAATAGGAAAGTAAAAGTACCTTTTAGTTTTGTGCAAAACAGCTCAGTGGACTGAATTTTTGGTCTTGTGCGATACATGTCACTGCTAGTCCTATTAAACATGTTGAGAACAGCAGCAGCATTTTCAGTGGCTCAGGGCAGCAAAGTTACTGAAAAGTCTTTTGGATATGTCATCTATTTAATTATACATTGTCAGTCTCAAACTTCATTACTTTTATGACAAACTTCTTGACTTAAATATCATATGTGTAATTAATGGCATGATTTGAATGGTATTAAAAATGACTTAACTCACACCATTGACTATTATAAATATTTTTTCTAAACTATGTCACCATGGTGGTCGACTGACAGATGTGGAACTGGGCTCTCTATACAGTCACTATCACCTCACCATGCTGTTGATGTGTGTAAGGAGTTTCTGGAGGAAATCCCTCAATCTACTCAAGTGCAGGCAGATGTCTCTCTGATTGTCTGGGCTCTCAGCCTGGCCCCAAGCCATCACTTTCTCCAGCCAGAGCTCCATCTCTTGGACATTGATCAAGGGCTCTGCCATTGGTTGCAGCTGAATTTACTTAAGAGGAAAGATCCTAAGTGAGAAAAGGAGGAAGAACATCATTAAAACCACAGATTGGACAGAAAAATACAAGAGCACTGTAAAAATAAAAATTAAATAGAAATGTTAAATATAAGCAAAAATTCAACCTATAAAACATGATTTGCAAATAAATACACTAGATACAGTGCATTTTGCACTGCATCTAAATCAGTTAGTAACACCAGTTTGCCACTGTAACAATCAGGCTTTACTTTATCATGTGCATGTGTGGCCCACATCATCCCCCAGTTTCTATAAAGAGCAGACGTGGATAATATAATAAGTGGAAGTAATAATAAAAAGGAAAATAAAGTGAACCAAAGTGTGTTAACGTGGTTATGTTAAGCTCTTATTAAAAACAATCTAATGATCAACTTTTAAGCTCCAGGCAATCAAGCCTTTCTCAGCACATGTACTCATGAAGGCCTACTGAGAAATAAACAGTACATTCTTCACCTTTTATGATGATGAGGAGAAAAACATAGGGGGGCAGATCACAAAGATGTGTGTGAGATGTTTTGTGTTTGTATATAACCTGAGAATGGTGTGTGCGTGTGTGTTTTCTTTTTTTTTTTTTGCCATAATGACAGGTCTGTGTGGGACACCACAGGGCTGTGTTTTATGATCACGTCGTTACACACGATTTGTTTAATGTCTTGCCATCATCTCTGCTGGAAAGCCCCTATGGCCCACTGATGTGAATATATAAATACTCATTTTAGACTAGGAAAAAAAAATCCAACCAAATTAGGAACAAACGCCCCTTGTTGACTTGTTGAGGCCTCAGTTTACAGTGAAGCAGACATGGAAAATAACTAAATCCTGAATATCAATGTCATGCAGTTACATGTGCACACAACAAGAATACATATCCAGTGTAATATAGAACATGCACACAGTTATACAAGAATATGCATGATGCTGCACAGGCAGAAAAAAACATACACAGACGTGCAAACACACTCAAGAGCAGGTCAGGCGTCAGCCGAATGCTTTCTAGAGCAGGAATGAGATGTGACTGGTCAAATATTATCTTTGAAGATTTGTTAAACTTAGGTTGTGTATTTTGGGTAAGGGTGAGTTTGCTGTTCCAATTATAAGATTGTTGATATTATTTCTGTTTAATCAAATCAGTTAAACATCACTTTCAACAAATTTACTTTTGCATGCTTCAGTACGTTGCATTTAAGAACACCTAAGTTAACAGAGAGAGTGACTGTGTCAATTACCAAAAACATAAAAGAAATATTTGTGCAACTAACTTAATTAATGGTGTATATCTTCGTTATTTTAACCAACACTGGTCTTTGCAGATATTAGAAAGGAGTTTTTTAAACAGACATTTTCACCTGAATATAAGCAAGTAGATACACCACACTAAGACAATTTAAGGTGTACTCTACTCATACATAAAACACACACGGATTGTTTTACTGCCATTAGTTACAGTTCACAGGACCCATTCGCACTGCTGAAGTAAAACCTTCGGTGCAACAACTACTCCATACCACAGGATGCCAGTGTTTCCACTAGTCTGCTTCAGTTAATGCACACAGAATGACAGAAAACTATGACTTCAATTCAAAGACATGACAAAACGTCAACATGCAACTACAGTGTGTAAGACGAAGTAGTACGAAGTTCAAAGCTCTGTAAATACACAGGGAGCTACAGTGTTTCCCTGGAGGTACCGCTATTTCTAGCTAGTAGCTCGTTAGCAAGTTCGGCTTGACAAAGCTATAAAGGCTGCGGATGAATTCACTGTTAACCTACCTGAAAATAAGAGGCATGGCTGTCTAACTGATATGTCTGTAGAGCAGAAACTGTATCTTGTGTGACAAAAAGACAATTTTAGTAGCGTTTTAAGCCGCAACCTAAACAAACTGAACTTCCCTCTCCTCACACAGTTCCGGTTATGGAGGACCGCTATTGGCTGAAAGCCGCGCCAACCACGCCCCATTGATACTCATGCCTCATGGGAAATTGAGTTGTATAGCTGAACGCGTAGGTAGGGAAGAAACAGTAGTGGAATAGTTCATGTATCCATGTCCTTTACGCATCTGTGTTGAAGTCTCAATATCACATCACAAGTAAAGGTAGTGTGCTTCAAACTATTCTTAGTTAAAAGTATGATCAGTTTGAATTAGTCTATCTAACTATCTATCTGTCTGTCTGTCTGTCTGTCTGTCTGTCTAGACATTAAGACATGCCAAATAATAATTAGTGGAGCAATGTTCTAACTACCTGTCCTGTTATTCACAGTATCTACTGTCTAAAATCATAATAATATAAGGTCATGTTTGTTTTCAGTTTGTCAGGATGTTAGAAGAACAGTGAGACTCAACTTGTTTTGAGATAATCCTGTCATCCACTCAGCTTCAGGGCTTGATAAAGATGGAGAATGGCTTGAACAATGATCAGACTGTGTGCATTCGGTGGCTCTGTGTGTACAGTCTGAAACTGTGTAAACCTCTTTTTCCTATGTACACCAACTCTGTGTATATGCAAACTCACAGTGCACAGTTACATCTGCGTGAGTTTATGTGTGTGTCATAGGCATACATTTCAGAAGGTTAAACAAAGTGCATACCATGGCCAGGAATTCAGGGGTCCCAGATTGTGTCCCTTTGGAACTCAAAGCAAACTTTGAGGGGTTCCCGGTCTGCAAATCACCCAGAGGCTCCGGCCAATGCACACTGCACCAGGAAACAATTGTTTAAACATACGTAATGATAGGTGTGTGAGCTTTTGTATGCATATGTGTGTGCATTCCTGTGTGTAAAGGTGCCTGCATGTGAAAGAGATTATATGTGAAAAATGTGGTTCTATCTCCCTTTTAAGGATGTAATGCTTGTGTCTGTGTGTGGTCAGATGAGGTACACCAGTTGAATAACACTGAATTGACACGTTTAAGCCATGGTATGTACTGATGTGTGCATGAATGATGATGTGCCGTCTGGACAATAAGGAATGTTTTAAAGTGGTCTGGTGGGTCAATATAAAGACATTATACAGAATTTCTGTGGTAAGAGAGTCATGCCTGTGGATGTGTATGGGAACTGTGTGAATGTAGGTGTGTTTGTGAGAGGCAGACAGACAGTGCATGTGATGTTTCTCTATTCATAGTTTACTCCCCATGGCCTGCTTCCCAAATACAACATGGAAACTGTGTGCAAACGTCTGTGAGCTTTGTCTTTTTTTCCCCCCTTTTAACATACAGTATATCCCAGCAAATTTAGTAAAAACAGATACTACTAAATGTCTCAGATTCTGTGATGTAGTAAATTTGACTGTTTCCTTCAGTAACCTTTGTTTGAAGAAATTTTTAAGAGAGATAATCAGTAAACATGGCAAAAATGTTGTTTTAATGTGTTTAGGTTAATAAAAAATAAAAACAGGAATCAGCGCAGTATTAATGCCATTTTAAAATGAATAGGATGTGATTCTGTTTTTAATAATTCATTAAATTAATGTATCAAGTCTCTCTTTTCTTCCTGTTATCCAAGCATTTGAACCTTTTTGTCTTGTTAGGTCCTCAAATTGCTATTTATTTAGTATATGTGGCTTCTGGGAAAAAAAGATTCCTGGCATTGAAATGCATACACACTCACCTTAATTATACACATTTATCCAAATATGCAGAAAAGTTCTTGACACTTGATTAAAGTACTCTCATGTAACATATTTATGTTCACGTCTTGCTCAGTAAATGTCCAGTAAAGAAAGAAGGTAAAATCATAACGCTCCACCCTGGCTACCAGCCTGGGCCAACATGTAGGTCAACCAGGGCTAGATCACTTCACGTGCACTGTGTTCCTTGTGTGTGTGTCTTTGTGTGTCTAAGGCTTGTAAAAACATCAGCATATGGGTTTGGAACAAGGTCCCTGGCAAAACTCAAAAAAGCGAGAGAGAAGGAAAGAAAAACCATGGCAAAAACTTGAGAGAGTGTGGTTTGATGCCCAAAGTGGAAACCCACACACTGATGTTTTTTGTGTATGTGTGTGTGTTTATGTGTGTGTGTGTGTTTGTCCTTGTGGCTGTGCATGTGTGTTGCTTTGCTCATGCTTGCATGGGCACACATGGATGCTAGAAGAAATGTAGTGTAAACTTCTGTGTTTTTACTGTACTGCTACTCTGTGATTATTACAGAGCCAAGAGACGGGTTGTCACGCAGCGAGGCAGCAGCTTGTCCATATGTCTGCATATGTGCGTTTGCTTGTGTGCATGTATGTTTTCATTCTTGGTGGTGAGACCTGATCACAGCCACAAATTGCATATTGCCAGTTGGGAGGCAGTATCAACATTCTCTTAATTCATTGTCGAAACACTATTGATTTTAAATCAATTTTCAAATGTTCTTTCACTAGCACTCTGATGCCAAGATTTGTTTCAAAGAAGAAGTACTGCAAGCTGATGGATAGTTTGAGTCGACATCCATCCTGGATCATTTGCGTCAACAGGAGGAGAACAGAATTCCTCTTTCTAACCAAACTGTAATGCTGGAAGTCATTACCAGTTTTTCATCCCCTACCCCAGTGAAAAAAATCTGAACCTTAAATAGATTTGGGAGGAAAAGGCAGAGTGCGTGATCACTAATTTTTAAAGCATAGTTGTTTTTTGACCTTGCGGTTTGGAAAGAAAGAGATGGAGCAGGGTGGAGAGCTTGAGTATCAGTCTCGGGAGCTTATCCTGGACTCAGTGAGACCAGGAGCTGCTGCACAGCTGCTGACAAATTTGTCAGTTCTGATCCAGACCAATACTATTACTAGTTCTAGTCCAGACCAAACCCATTACCAACCTGGCCCTGCCTCTGTGGCCCAATGTGACCTGATGCCTGTCTCATTTCACCACACACCGATACAGCTTTGCAGGATGGCATGGTCTACTGCATGGATGTGTGTGGTGTTGGATACCACAAGAGGAAAATATGACTTCTGTGATAGCAACATTAAGCCCTGTTTGCATGAATTTTGCCTTTTAAGCCTTATGTTCAATTGGTTGTGTTCCCAAAGTACAGGAATTGGTGCACAAAACCTACTTTTTCCTCAGCATTTTTCAACATACATGTAACTACACCCACGAACACATACACTTAGTTCTACATTTAGTCACAATACTAAATAACCATGTGTTGTTGCACTCCAAAGCAATTCTACAAGCTATATTTTATTCTGTTCCATGTGTATAACTCCTGAATTCTTTCCTATTTTAAAGTGAAGCCATCAAGTACACCTCCATCACTCAGAAGTATCATTAAAAATGTTTGTGTCCATGTGTCAGTTTGGATTTCTGAAGCAATAGAAGGGGCAGGAAGCAGACATTGAATTTAAAGTACAGGAATGTGCTGTTAAAAATCTTCAGATCCGTTTGGGCTTAAGTTTGAATATCTGGCTGTTAGGAGAGAAAGAGAAGAACACAGAGATATAGAGAACAGAGAAAGAAAAAGTACCTTTCAGAAGAGAAAGGAAGAGCTGTCAGAAGTGTCTCCAGACAGGGAACAGCTCTGCCTCATAAATGGATTTATGCCTCACACAAAGTTTAAAGGAGCTGTTTTTCACTGCTTCCTGTGTTCATTTGTGTGGTTTGTGATTGTGTGTGTGTGTGTGTTTGTGTTATTTGTTTGAGGGGGTGGAACTACAGGTAATATAGTCTGATACAGGCATTTCCTATGGTGAAAAAAATGTGCAAAAATATGTTAAAATTTTAAAAGATTTGTCACAGACATTAGATACAATAGAACAGAGCATATACTGTAGTTAATGGACTCTTCTCCAGATTTTCCATTAAAGAATCTTCTCATGTATAAGCTAGAGTTTTTTTTAAGTTATGGAAATAAATGAATGTACTTATTTTGAAAACAACCAATAATAAGTGAAAAACCTCAGTGCAATTTTCAGTTCATATACAAGTTGATATAAGGAAAAAAAAAACATTCAGTCATTTCAGTATGGACAATAAGTAATAGTAAGTAATAAATAAACTAAACATATCAAAGGATTATCTAGTTTATACATAATGCCTGACAACAACTTCATTAAAATATGGCATACTTTGTACACTTATATTAGTTTACAGTGTTCACTCAATTTTTATATTATATCCTATAACTTTCAGGATTTTTAAATTTGAGATGGTGTCAATTTTGGGTAAACCATCAATGTTTCCATTTTACTGGAAGATACAAACATAAGAAGCAAGTTACCGTGTACCTTTTTGAAGTTACCATGTAACTGAAACATTCCTATTTTGTCAAAATGTCTTTCTGCAGCCACATTACATAGCTAGTCTGGGGCAAATGGAATTTATACCAAAATCTCCATTCCAACTCTACACTGTTAAAACATCTTTCCATGAAACAGACACAAATAAAATAATTAAGACTGGCACACTTTGGTGTATACACCTAAATAACTTTACAGCAATACAAATGCACATTGTATGCATTTTCCTTTATCTGACACACAGTCACAAGGATGTACTCTTTATGGCAAGTCCAGGCATTTTTAAAGCATGCCTTTTTATTGCTTTGAGAGGAAGCTGAGCATTGTCTCTGAAAAGAAGAAAGGTTCTGTGACCAATGTGAAACAGCACTGCATGCATAGGCCTACACACACACACACACACACGTATTTCCTCTGATGTTTTTTGACATTAAATACATTTTAGAGGTTTATAGACTTCAATTTCTGATGTTTCTAATTCTAAATGTGCATGTGGTCGTGTTTGTATGTGTTCCATAGGTTAACCCAGTGCTCTGTCTGTTTGCAGATGGTTACTACAGTCTGGTAATCAACCAGTAAGAAGAGAACCAGCTGAGATGTTGCATTAGTAATCAGTCAGTTAGAAAGTCATTGGCAATGAACCTCAAGCAGCTGTCAGGTCTAACCTCTAACTTGTAGCCCCTCCCCCCATCAGAGCTTTTTTTTTTTTTTTTTGAGAAGTAGTAAATAAAAGGAAACGCATTACATTACTGTATGCCATTACTTTACGCTATAGTAACACAGCAAATTTGCTAGAAATTATTGTTTTAAATAATCATTAAATTCTATTCAGACTATGTTGATTGTTGAAAAAAAAAATAATACCGTTCGCTGTGAGCATACATAAACAAACATAAAGTAATTTGGTCTCTTTTTTTTTAGGTTTACACTAGTTTGTCAAATTTAAGTGCAACAAATCAGACACACTTTAATGTGCTGCAAATGTTGAATTCACTTCTGGCTAATTTGGGTCCCAAAGGACTTTACTTGACCTGACTATGGAAATGATTTGGCCGCAACTAAATATCCCTGTCAGTCATTCATTTCTAAATGAGCAACCTGGTACCAGATACCGGAGTGTGTAGGTTTTTACAGTGATATACTGTATCTTGAACATATATGCGAATTCATACAATTACATACACTGGACATGCATATATATATATATATATATATATATACACACACACACACACACACACACACACACACACACACCTGCTTTCTATTAGCCCAGCAGATTGCAGGGAAATTGAGTGGGAGTGTTAAACACACACACATCCATCTATCTGCCCCTCTGTCCATGATAATTACACACTTCCTGCTCTAAAATCCCTCTGCGACAGCTTCCACTCCAATCATGACTCTGTTTAGGTTTGAATGTGTGTGTGTTTGTTAATGTGCATATCTGTGTGTGTTAGTAGCCTGATTTAAAGGGTCAGGAGTGGCTCATCATGGCAATACTGATACATATATGTGAATAATTACCAGCAAACATCACAAAGTTATAGATTGTGTGAGCTCTTCTTTGTTATATGTATGTGTGGGCAAATATTACTTATGTTATGGGGACAAAAGGCTTCTAACACAGTCATATATGAGGGCCATTTAGGGGATGAAATGCATGTCTTTGTAGCGAAAATACTCCCAGTGTCAGTTTAAGATTTGTTTCAAGATCAGGGTTAGATTGAGGTGAAATTAAAGTTAGAGTGAAGAACAGGTTTAGGCATGTTGTGGTAATGGTTACGGTTAGGGTTAAGGTTAACTTTCCAGGAAATGAATGTAAGTTAATGCAAGGCCCCTTAAAGTGATGGAAACACAGTGTATGTGTGTGAGTGTGTGGGCTGGCCATTAGCACAACTATGCATGTGGAGGCTATTTACACATGAGGACTGTGTGAAAAAAATTATCAGTAAAAAAAAGCAAGAGAAACACATGCATATATATATTGTGAGTGACAAATTAAAGGAAAAACCTCTGGAGAGTGATCTCTTCCTAGATGCTAATACCTTCACCCATAAAGCACTAATTGAACACTTTGATGAATATGGTAATGATGTAATGACCTTCACAGTCACCAGATCTCAACCCACTTGTACACCTATAGCAGATGTTGGACTGACATGTTAGACAACACGCTACCACCAAAACACAGATGAGGAAAAACCTTTTGAAAGAATGGCATTAATCCTTCCAATAGAGTTCAATGAATCAATGCTAAAAATCAAATCATCTAAACAGCATACATTACTTTATGTTGTTTTTTCCTTGAATTAAAGACCCTGGTGATAAAAGTACTGAAGTCACAAAAAAGTCTGTTAAAAATATTTATAGGGTGGACTTTGCTAACCAAATACAACATTTTTATATGCTCAACTTGAATTGTCCAAAAATATGACTAAAGTACAGGGTCTTCAAGTTGTCACCTGGCTGTATATTATACCTAAATGGGCCCTGATACTTAACCCTTAAAAACCTACAACTGCTTCTGTGGTGACTTTCAAGTAAATCTCTTTCTCTATGTTAAACCTTTCTTCCTTTATTTATCACCATTCACTGAAATCCGGTATTTCCCCCAAACTTTGATCTACTGTTGATGGAGATATTGATAAACTCTTTAAAAGTTCAGATAAAGTTCTTATGTCAAAACTCAGAAAACTGAGGATAAAGTAACTTTTTCACTAAAATATATCATTAATGGAACATAATATGAAGTGTCGACAACCAACAACTGCCAGTCAGATTACATGGATTTACTGGTGAATCAATGTAACAGTGTTTCCATGTTCACAGAGCCTCTGAACATCCTAATAAGCCATATTTGAGGCGTATGAAAAGCTTAAATACTGCATTTTACCTGAATTATTTCAATGTATTGATATAATTAATAGTTCAAATTTCAACAATCAAATATTTTTGATCAAAGATAGATGATATATTGAAAATATATCTCAATGCTAATAATTTTGAACTTTTAGTGCTTTAAGGTTTTCAATGCAGGATTTTTTTTTTGGTTTTTTGTTTTTTACAGCAGAGCATTTTTACATTATGGTGTTGCTATTTAGGTACTTCCTCCTGCATGTGTAGGTCATAATCTGTGGTACTGAAGAGCTGATGAGTGTAAGCTGAGAAAATAAAGCCATATGCATGTATGTGATTGCCTCCCTTTCATCCTCTATTTACCTGTCATGACAAAATGTGCTTATTGTTTTAGGATTTTTCGATATAATGTCTTTTAAATGACTATATATATCTTTCACTCTGCATATGTATTTTTAAACCTTTACAATGCCATCTTGCCAATAATATTTAACTAGGTTGTCCCTCATTAACATCTGAAAAAAGGCACATTTTAGAGCACTCCACTAACAGCGGAGGTCAGTGTTAGTGAAAATCAGCCTCTAGTACTTTATCATCCTCTCTGCCTGTGAATAGTATACAAGCTCGTCTCTATGCGTTCACGTCAGGCTTGAGTGTGTGTCTGTGCTCATATCAGTATGTATATTTTTTGTGCATATGTCTGTGTGTTGATTCAGAGTGAGCCTCCCTCTGGGGTCCTCAAAGCTCTCCTCCAGCCCTGTTCCTCATTAGACATCTGTCATGGTGCCAGAATCAATAAGCACAGATGGAAGGAAGAAAAAAAAAAAATCTCCTCTCCTCTCCTCTCCTCTCCTCTCCTCTCCTCTCCTCTCCTCTCCTCTTTGAATGTTCAGATCATTAGTAAATTCCGAAGTGTTGACTATCATCACCAAGGAAGGACCCTCCTCGACTTTACTGTACTTTAATAATCTGTACGACTAGTCTTTCATTTTCAACCCTCACTTTATAACCCACGTCCTGGTAACTATAGGGACTGTAAGAAAAGTGTTAGAGACATGTGAAATCATATGTTCCAGTTTTGTTTGGCTTAGTAGAGTTAAGTTTTCACTCAACACTCCCAGACACAGATGAAAATATTTAGTTGTTGGTTTCTATCTGTCTTCTCTCTGCATCCCTTTACATCCTAAGATGACACATCTGTTTCCATACATTGTTGTCTGTTTTCAGCAAAGGGCAAACACCACAATTCAAACAAAGAGGTGGGTAGTGTGCATTCATCCGGTGTGTATCTATAACTGTGCATGCGTGTGTGTTTGCATGGCACCGGGACAGCGTTAAACAAAAGGGAGAAAGGATGACAGTGTCCAACCTCAGTTTGTCATCTTCAGTGTAAACAGTCATACATCACGCTAACATCTTACATGTGCAACGCCCAATCATGGCAGTCAAACACAACCGCGTCAACACAGCATTAATGAAAACAAAAGGATGGAGAGAAGGAGCTGAGAAAGAGACAAACAGAGACAAAGGCAAGTGGAAAGTAAAAAGAAACACACAAAGAAAGATGTCAGTGAAAGAAATAGAAGGAGAGAAGCCGAACACAGGATAAATGCTTCCAGTATTAACGGAAGAGGAGAGATTATGACATGGCTTGGCATGGCTTCGTAGCACTCGTCTGTAACGCAAAGAAAGAGTGGGTGGGTTTTCCACCTCCACAGAATAAATGATGCGAGGGGAAATGGGAGTAAACAACATCAGTCATTATAATTACTCTCATACGGCTACTCCCAGCCACCATCAACCATCCTCTAGCCCCCTCCTCACTCTGTTCCTCCCTCAATTTTCCATCTGTCTTTCTCCAAATCTGTTTTCTGCCTCTTCTCCGCAACTTTTTCACTGTTACACCTTTAACGTTACACTTTCTTATTCACTTTTTTCCATCCATCTGTGGCAAAGTCAGTTTCATGTGATGTTTGTTTCAGGCCTTCAATCCCAAACTGGAGTGGTGAGGTCTGAATCTGGCCTGTACCAAAAGATATACGAGGCAGTGAAAGTTGGGGGAAAATACTACAAATGATTGAACATCAAGATCTAGTGTAGAATGTTGTCTGAATGCGGCGAAAACAGTCACAAGTCGTAATAACTTTGGCAAATTTCTGGAAGTTTTTATTGCAGACTGTGAGAGAGATAGAATCTTTGGCTCTGTAGGAGGATGTCTCCTGCAGCAGAAGCCTTTCAACCCTGCTGAATGCATAGTGAATCATGTCAGCTGTTCCTAAGAAGTGGACGTGGTTCTCTCACTGTCTTGGACTTCTACAAAGCCCTCTCTCTAGTCTTCTCTCCTTTCTTTCGTAGGATCCCTGGAGAGCTGTAGTGGCGTGTAAAAATGTGCTCAACAATGGCTTGTTTAGAAACACGTGTTATGTATTAATAAGAGAATGCATAGCTATAAAAAAAAAAAAAAACATTTATGATTCCAAATGTTACAAATTCATTTTGTTGTAAAAGAGAAGTATTTAAGATGAAAAAAAAAAAAAAAAAAATAGAAGATCTTAACAATCATGCAGGAAAAGCACAAATGCACACAACGGATGCAAGTCAATGCACATTTGATTAATGCCTCTTCTAACACTCCCTAATATTCTTCTTTTTAGTGGAAGTTTCATTTCAGAAATAACTTTGGTAACCCAAAAACACAGAAAAAGAGAAAGAAGATTGACAAATCCAGCACAGATGTACACTCTGAATTTGCATCCAGATATTGTGCACCTCCATTCTTTCCAACAGGTCACATACTGAGCATATTTCTCACATGTCATTCTCATAAGGGCTATTTTCTTGTTATTCAACCAGTACAGACTGCAGCGCTGCATTTTAACACTAGGCTTATGTAAGTCTGATGACCGGGGACTTGAACCTCACATTCTTCTGGATCGGTCTTCGAGGAAGAACGGACAGCATCTGGGGGAGATAAAACAGCCGGCCAAGTAAAACGGGTCCCTGGGTGGGACTGAACACCAGCACCAAAACCCACCCAAAACCACCCACATTGAAATCACTGAGTGAACAGAATAGAAATAATCTCTGTTATAATATTAGTGCCTCTCTAGAAACATGCCAAGTGCTCTTACTTTTTATGTTTTTTGTAGTTTTCCTGGAATCGTTTAATATTTTCTCTCAGAAATAGCCAGTTTTGAATTTTTTTTATGCCCCAACATGGTATGCAGTTTATTTCCATTTACATGTCTGTTTTTCATCTTCAAAAATATATCCATACATGAACATAAAGCCAGAGAAAGCAGGCACTTTGCTTCACTGAGCATAGAGACCAGAAGCAGGAGCAGTAAAGCTGTGTCCAAACTTTAACAACACTTTAAAATTCTCTCTCTCTCTGCTTGTTTAATCTTTGCACAGACATGTTAAAGTGTTGACTTGAAGTTTCACAGGGAATCTAAATAGTAAAATACAAAGTACAGGAAATAGAGCTAAAACATATTGTTGTCACTCAGGTCTTCCATTTGGAAGCCTCCAGCAACTCTGATTGCAGTCTGACAAACAGTGCTTGTTGATATGTATATTGTCGCATGCACACATACACACGCAGACACACACATCAGCACAAAGACAGGTCTAAAGTTGAATGGTTTTCAAGGTGTCTGTGAGGCCTCAGGAGTAAAACCCCTATTCGTCTCGATCTGGAGTTGTATCAACACACACTATGTGATGCTTCCTGCAGATTTATTCTTAAAGTCAACTTTTTTTTATAAAGAATGTGTAAATCTGGCCTCGATCTGGCAGGAGAGCATGTGTGTGTATGTGTGTGTCCCATGCAGCCATGTCAACAGAGCAATCATTCTTGTAGAAGAGAGTATACACTTAGAGGGTTTAGCTCTGCCGGCAGGTGATGATGGACAAGCCTTTCAGGGAACGAGTGAGGGATGGAAAAGCTGGAGAGGGAGGGAGGGAGATGGATGGAAAAGAAGGACTGGAGCAGAGGAATCAATAATTTCCTCTGCATAATACTCTTTGCATATGTAGGATTAAGGTAAGTAAACATCAAAAAACAACAGAGATAGAAAAGGAATGGATGAATAACGGAAGATTAGAGAAAAAAAAGAAGCTTTGCTGTAAGGTATGTATCCGCTCCATTGTCACCCAGTCTGGGCAGAGAGCCACAGCTGAACAGTCCATTAGTCCAGGAGAGAAGAAGCTTGGTAATTGCCCCCTCTCTTCCTCTTTCTTCCCCACTCTATCCCCCTCCTTTACTCACTCCTTGGCTGAGAGGACAGGTACAGGAAACACTCATTCATTAACAACCTGGAGCTTGTTAGCTTGAATGAAGTACTCTTCACAATATGTGTAGTTTGATGTCTGAGGGCAAGTGTGTGTGTGTGTGTGTGTGTGTGTGTGTGTGTGTGTGTGTGTGTGTGTGTGCGTGTGTGTGTGTGCGTGTGTGCGTGTGTGTGTACATCTCTTTGAATGTGTACATATGTGGTGTTGAAGAGGCTAGAGGTGAGGGGGGCTAAAGGGGAAGACAGGGCCAGGGGGAGGTGGAGGGGGTTGTGTTGGGTTGGTTTGATGACCTGGGGTCCTGCAGCAGATGAGGGGAGTGCTGGTAAGAGGGACCTTAACAACATTAGAACTCAATGAACCATGTCACCTACAAACAACCATGGGGTGGTCACAGATATGTAACCTTTTAGCAATTCTTCACACACTGTTATCCACTAGTGTATCGGATAGAAGCCCATTGAGAAAACAGAGGTTGCTTTTCTAGTCTTATATCAATAGTGGTGTTTTTTTTACCAATAAAACAATGTATTTTACTATACTTTTTTTTTTTTTTTGCACACCTTCAGACTTAAGATATGCAGGACCCACGCAGAATCAGTTGCATAAAAATCAATTCTATGTCCCTAAATCATAAATCTCATAAACACAATTAAAAGTTAATAGAAGAAAGATGTCACCATTCTGAATAACTACCAAACTGAATATTTGTGCATTTCCTTACCTCAGACTGTGTTAGGAAGCTTTTGAAACTGGTTTATGTCTTGTTACTGACTGTTAAAAGCAAATGAATTATTTTATTTATTTCATCACGTTAATGTAAGTTATCAGATCTGATAACGTTTAACCTGGGCAAGGAAACTTAAAAGTCCTAAAACGCATTTAAAACAACACTGTGCAGTAGTGTTAGAAGTGTTCTCTACTTTCAGAGTGAAAATAGTGCTGAATTTAGGATTCTTGAAAGTGTTCATTTCCAGTGATATTCTAAATATCCTCTTGAAACCCAACAATGCATTTTTGTCCTTTGTAGTGGACAAGAGATTCACAGAGTTTCACGCTGCCCATGCAGTTCACTGCAAAGAACATTCCATAATAAATAAATAAATCTGGAAAAAGCTATTGCATCATATTGTTTCCAATTAAGGCAATTATATTATCTAAAAGTGTCAAAAATTTTACATCCTGGGTCTCAGTAGGATATATAAACTTTTAAATATATTTATGTCTAAAGTCTTTAATTACCAAAGTTTTGGTGAGGTTTGGTATTGAAATTACTTACTTTTTTGGTGACTTCTTATAAATACATTCAGTTAGATATTCAATTGTGTGATACAGCTATTAGATGTTACTAATTACAATTCAACACTGCCCTTAGGTTCCTCATTCGAACCACTGAAAGTGATTTAATTTGGTTTCTGGCTGCCGCATTAAAATAACAACTAACAAATGCAGTCTTCATGAACACCACCTGAAACAGTCTTTACCTTTGCTCTGTGTTTTCATTTAGCGAAAGACTAAAACTGTCAACTCAAGTTAGAAAAGTTCAAAATGTGACACACCACACTCCCACCCAGCTTTCCAAACACACCCTGTCATTTGTAAGATGTCAGCCTGACTCTTTGCAGTGGTTGGACAAAATGCTGCAGAGTAGTGTGCCTATATTGGCTTTAAAAGATAATGACACGGCTACAGCCTGCCTCAAACCACTGATCTAAGGTCAGTGAGTTCCCCAGTCTCAGGATTTATATCAACATTATCCACAGGAAAACTGATCCTCCATTTGTATTTAGAGCAACAACAGTTGGGGCTCCAGATTAATAAAACAAATATTTACTTTAAACCAATGTTATGTACCAAATAGTTTAATTATATTCTCAAGACAAGGCTATAAGTGTGAGCTCAAGGTGAGTTTGAAGCTGTCTTATGAGAATAAATATCTGCCACCCATGCAGTTGACAAAGCACGCTCCTCTCACCATCAGTGCTGCAAGCTCAAGGCCACATGCCCTTTTTCATTACTCCGAACAGGCCAGCTGTATTGTAACTACAACCAATTTCCTTGCAGTCTATAAAGCTGTCAATCAAAATCATAAGGAACAGGGAGTGGAGGTAGGGGGTGCAGGGGCGGAGCTGGGTGGGCTGTTAGGGAGGGCTGCAGGGCTCCAGACCAGATGTCAGTTACACTACAGGACAGGACCGAGGGAGGGAATGCAGGGAAGTGGGTGGAGAGAAGGAAGCTTGGGAGGTCATGTTTACCTGTAGCTCTTCTTAATAGGGAATACCAGAAATGTTTTGACTTGCATGGAGGTGATGTTTGTAGTGCCTGTCACTATGCAAACCCCAGCGCGTTCACTTAAGACTGGCTTTGTGAAAGATGAAGAAGGTGCGTGTGAAGACCATTAGATCAAAGTAAAACCAAGGCAATATTTTTCAAGAGTCCATTTATTAAAGTTATGAACAAAGAGACAAATAAGTTATAATTCTTTATTTGTTAGAATTCTATCAGTGTTTGAACATTAATATTTAGAGAGCTAGTACAATTTTCTACTTTCATGGCTAGCCTTTGACAAATCCATAGAAACAGCTTTATGACTTCTCTCTCCAATGATCTGAAAATAATACTGAAGGGGAGGTGTCAATGTTGTCTCATTAGACAGTTAGCAATGAAAGTGTGCACCTTTAGGTTTTTTCTGTTATGGTATATCATTACATATAAACTCTTTAAAAATATACTTCTGTCAAATACCTTGACCACTACTATGTACACTACAAAAATAAATTTTCATATAAATAAATTATATGGCATACATTTATCTTTGTAACTGAAAACAGCATACATCCAAGCCAACCGAGACCAAAGTGGCAGTCTGGAAGAACCACTGATTTTTTTTTTCCTTTTAAAATCCTCTAAGAGCTATGATGAGACCTGTAATGTAAAATGTTATATACTCTTTTTCCTATTTAACATTAGTAAGCACTTTATACAGATCAAACTCCATTAATGTAAAAACATTAAACTGTAATAGTGTTTTTTCAATAGACATAAAAATCCCTGCATTTGTTAACCACTGGCATCACAATAATGAAAGAAAAAAAAAAAAACAACACATTTTATATTACAAAAATATAAATATCGCAATTGAACCTTGAAAACAAAACAAACAAAAAACATTAAAAATGAATAAAATAGTTGCCAGCTATGATTCTCTCCATTATTGCCAATGTGACATAGGGAGAAAACAAAACAAATAACAAACAGAACAACCTATTTCATGCAAGCAGCTGACACAACATGGTTTGACAGGAGGAAAGGCTGCAGAAGATTTCTAGGAGGAGTGACAAGGGTTTGAGAGGATGTGAGAATGTTGGTGGCAAAAACATAGGTGTGGATGGGTGGAGTGACAGAATGAAAGGGGCTCAGTTCTGGATCTGAATGTTTGGTAGCAGGGGATACAGGTATGCATGGAAAATAAACACATTCATGCAGATTTTAACTGGCCACTGATAATAATGCGTCCTGGGCAATTTGTACTTTGACCCCTGAGGTTTTGGACTTGCATTTCACAAACTGAGGTCAGTGGGGAGGCCAAATTGGGTCCAAGTTGTCTCTGCTGTCACTACAAAAAGCAGAGATGGAGTAAACTCTCTCTCACACACTCAGAGGTTTATATACACAAACACATTGTGACACATGGAGCACATTGTTAGGCCATATAGGGCTTAGCCCTTAGCAGGCTGCATGGGCTAGCTTATAGAAATAAAGAGCTACTTAAGGAGGCATATTCCTGTGAATTAAGTTTAAATGCAGTCAAGTGCCATGCTGAATTGAGTTGTACAGTATCAGTCTGAGCTTTAGCTTATCCATACACACAGCCATTTGGGTGCAGTTAGTGCCCCATGTTGACCCTGTTCCAGAATCAGTAATGTTATCATCCCTGTAATGGTAAATTGAGTTATTGAGGTGCGTTTACTACTCGTGTCAGTACACCGGGTAGAACCTGTTTGAGCCTGCTAAGGTTAAACAATACATAACCTCGTACAGTAAAAAACAACCAGAGAGAGGCCTAACAGACAGTGATACAAAGCTGAGAGCAGAAACAGGTTCCAATGCAGAGGCGAAAAACTAAAAATCTAAATAATCGTAACAAACAAAAAAAAGTCTTCATATCTGCTCGTCTTAAATAGCACGCATAGCGTGTCGAGTTTAACAGTAATTGATTCATAACTACCACAGGTTTGTGATAAAAAATTAATAGTTTAACATGCGTACCTTTATACAATAATAAACACATTCACACACACACATAAACACACAAACATATACGTATATACCATAGCCCTGTTTGATAATTCTAACAGTTCCCTCATATTTAAATGAGTGTCGATGTTAGCCTGTTCTGAGGATGCATTTGATGTATAAGCCAGAAAATTACTGGAGCCATTTCACATCATACAGCTCTAAACATGACTCTTACACACACACACACCCACATATATATATATATATATATGTATATATATACATACATATATATACATACACACATACACACACACACACATTTATTTGTATGTATATATACATGTGGTGACAGATGACTTCTTTTGTTCAAAAAACATTTGCATAGAGTTATAAATGTATATTATTTAAAAATATTTTGAGCAGCAACAGTAAATGCTGACAGGTATTTTTGTCTAGGATGAAGCTTTCAAATGGCACAGATCCACAGATGAGTGAACAGTAATCAGATATCTATCTCACTTTCTCCCTCACACACGCATACAAAAACACAAACACACACACACACACACACACCATATAAAATGGCAGCCCCAGTCTGTTAACATGAGGAGTTGTACAGCTCCTAAAATTATAGCTACTTTTTGTTCATATTTACATATGTGTACATCTTTTAAATATAGATAGAAATATCTAAGACAACAGGGTTACAGTAAGAATGAGCACCATGACAACAACACTGGCACTTTCTTGCCACTTAAGAGTCAGGCTGCAAGTCGGGCTGGGCTGGGCTGGGCCAGGCCTGGTCAGCTGCTTGGTAATACAGAGGAGTCCATCTTTGGCCGTTGTAAGTTCTTTCACCATAACTGGAAATAAACGAAGACAATGCATTTTCAGTATGAAATAATGCAGAGTTTCTGTGTAAATAAACTCTTGACATATGAATCTGTTGAACTATCTGAAAGCTCACCTCAGCTAGCCCGCCTGCCACTGTTGATCTCAACTGCCTCAAACTCCAAATCCTGGAGCTCCATGGACTCCACCTTGGCCCCTCTGGCCCCCATATGGGTATCCTGTGGCACATGTGGGTCCTGGAAAGCAGGTTCTGGCTCCTCTGGCCCTGTTGGACAGTAACTGTCTGTTGCAGTGTATCCTGGGTAAGAGGATGCTGAGGGGCTCTGAGTGGGCAAAGGAGCTGGGTGGACAGCGACGGTGACGGAAGCTGACGCGGTTACCGTGGTGATTGGTTGGCAATACGGTGTAGGGTTGGGGTGGTGCAGGAGGTTGTGATTAGGCTGAGGATTGTGGGAAGGGCGGGCTCTGGGGCCTGCTGAATGTTCTCTATGGCTATGTGAGCCATAATGGCCCCCAGCCTCAGTAGCAGTTTCAAAAGCGTCCATGCGCGGATGGGCTGGGGGTGGGGCCTGCCAGTGCAACTGGCTTTTGCGGTCCCTGTTGCTGTTGCGCTGAGTAGCCCCAGTGTGGGGCCCTGAGTCACAACCCTGAGAGGAGACAGACTGTGGAGCAGAACAACAAGAAATGTATTTATACAATATAATAAGTAAGAGAGAACCTGCTGTTAGAGAATCACACATGCAGCTCAATAGGGATTGCTTTCTTACCGAGGATACAGTATAAGCTGGAGGGTCAGGCTGTCTGGCTGAAGCCCTGTACCCTGATCCTGCTCTCCTTTCCTCCTCTGTCCTTACAGCTCTGCCCCTTCTGGCTTGGAGGTGGTACTGTTGTTGCTCTTCTGCTTGTCCCCTGTTTGAGTTGTAGTGCAGCTCTTGGCTGACACCAGACACTGTTGTGTTAGAGCTGTACTCAGAGTCTGACGAGTCTGAAGCTGCACCAGAGGTGGTTGTGTTTGCAGCAGTGGTGTGGTGAGGACGGACTGCGAAGTGGACCACGTGAGGAGGGGCCTCTGGGGACGGGGTGGGTAAACGGCTACGACCATCAACTGGAGACACCTGAGAAGTCAAAAACGTGTAGTTAACTGACTGACTGACTTAAACGAAGTGTTTGTTTCATGACAATTTGCATCAGAGTTTGCCGCTTGGTCATTCCCTACCAACTCATGTAACCCTCCCGCTCTTTGTAGATTTTCTTGCTATAATCCTTGCAAAAACTGCAATGGTATGCTTCAAATTTGTGTATATCTGAGGAAATTCACATTATCCTTCTTAAGAAAATGAATAGTAAAATTAGAGCTTCTTTTTTAGCAAGATCTATGTTACCAAATGGTTATGCAAGACCAAATAACTTCTATATACATATATTTAAAACCCCACTGACCTTAAAGTTGATTGCAAGAAAGTAAAACTATTGGAAATGTACATTTTTGCAAAAGGTTTATTTTTGGACCAATTATTTGTATTTAGTCATTTGGCAACAGCAGTGTATTTAAATAATATATGCTGTACACTATCCTTGGGGTTTCAGGGGTGCTGAGTACATATTGAATGGGACTCCAGTAAAATTGGTGATAACTAGATTCAACATAATAAAAATAAAATGTAGCTCTGGTGGCCAGACTTAAACAATTAATGTATATGAAGTAATTCTTTAGGATTTTGAAAGTTCCTGTGATCTTCATTTTTTCTCCAAATATGGTAAGTTTCAGTACACTGGTCTAGAGAGTCTACTCTTTTTTTCATTAGGTTGTCTTAATATTGTACGTGTTAAACCTTACCTCTGGATATGGCCCAAAGTATGACAGTAACACTGGAAGAAGGACCAATCCATTTAATACTCCAAGGACCGTAAGAATGGCCAGCACTGCAAAGAAATACCTGCAATGCAACATACAGAAAAACAATCAGTGTGGTTACATGACTATTGAGAATAATTTCACAAGAATTGAAATTGTAAGGTTTAAAACAACAGTACATGCAGTTTCTGCTGTGATTCAACATTTTCTTAAAAAAATCCAATACTGAAACTGCAAGACTGGGACACTTCACCAAAACACAATTGCTCAGATAAATACAGACAAGAAGAGAAACAGAGCAGGCTAAGAAACAAAGAAATACCTGCACAAACCACAGAGGTTTAGACATGGGGAGACATGTGCAAGATCAACCACTACCCATGCCCGAAATAACACTTCCACAAAGAGACCCGGCCACTCCTCAAACTCAAAGTCACACACAAACACATATATGCTCTAAACCCCCCACAGACAGGCAGACATGCACTGAGGTTTTTAGGAGCCAAACAGAAATGTACCTTGTGTACTTCTAAGTCCTGCCAAAGAGGGTTAGTCTTAAAGAAGCCACAGAGAGAAAAGAAAGGGGAAGCATAATTAGCCAGTGCTG
>JAPQRP010000030.1:34881330-34906098 GCA_037367295.1 Apogon hyalosoma
TAAGTGGCTGGGATAGGCTCCAGCGACCCCCGTGACCCTAGTGAGGATAAAGCGGGTTCAGAAAATGGATGGATGGTATCTTGAATTGCTTGTGCACACATACATCACCTGCTATTTCTGCAGTAGCCATTTTCCATTCAGATGCTTTAACAACACTCACAATTAAGTTTTCTGTACATGGTAAACTAAGATACAGATTTAGACCTAAAAACCAAAGGGATACTAAGTGTTTTCCTGACAACCCTGATTAAAGAGGAAGTGGTGCTAATCTACAGTACTTGTCACTGTTACACATTTGGATATGATTGTCAGTGATTTACCATGTGATTTACTTCACACACTGTTTAAATTAATTATAAAGAGCAACTGTTGTGCAGTATGTAATAGTAATATGACACCAGATTGCTCATCTCACATGCCAGTGCTTGTATGCTGCTCCAAACCTGGAGTATCTCAACCACTACCTATTACAGGTAATATATCATCTATGGATAAAATCCTCATACATAAATAATCCAAATAATGCTTTAAATTCCAATAGATGAGTAAAGACTTAAAATGACTGCTTTAATTTTTAAGAATACAGGTACTTGAACCTAAAGTCTGTTTTTAATAACAAGGGAACTGACAGATTTAACGTCAAATTTACTTTACTCTACAGAAAAACTATAAAATACATCATACATATAATATATTGGAAGCCCACCCAACCAGGCTTAATCTACCTCATCATTAGATTACCACAGTGTAATGGTGTCATCACTATAGTTAGCATGGCCAAAACGCCGGGAGGAGTAAACGCCATGTCATCTTTTTATGAATATACACGAGCAGTATATATACACACACATATGTGCACATCCAATGCGTGCAGCCCACATACCAGGCTGAGTGCCCTGCCAGGCTGTTTAGAGTGAAAACATTCACAGGGCTGACGGGGAAAGTCAGGGAAACATTTCTTTCAGCGCAAGCAGAAAAATACGAGCTGGGCCTGTTGTTATTGCACCGTCTTGGGGCGCTGCTTTGTTTGCTCAGACAACAGCAGAACCTTTAAATGGAGGCCCTGATCTGAGCCAGAAACCAGAGCACACCACTGGAGGTGAGGAGAGAAGGTCTGTAGGCCTCCCTGAGTTTGTGTGCGTGTATGTGTGTCTGTTTGTATGTCTCTTCGAGTGTGTATCTGTGTGTGCACTCACTGGCAGGCACGCCATCATTGACCCTCATGATTACAAGGTCAGAGTGCAGGTTGGTATGTGTGTATGAGTAGGAGTACATATGTGTGGGTGTATTTTGTGTGTGTGCATGTGCATAAGCACAGGCCTATGCACATGAAAGCGTTAGTGTGTTTGCAGATCACATGGACTTCAGTGCTCCCATTTTTTTTTAAGGATCCAGTCAACCACATTACACAGCTACCTCATTTAGCTGTGTCCCAGAATGTGCTCACATGTAGCATGTAAGATCATATGATACTTTAAATTATTCACTGAGCTCACTGGAAACTTCTCATAATACTGCAAGCTCGAGAATGTACAGAGTCATTAATTTTCCTCCTGTGTATGGCAGCCTTACGTTTCTGACTGATGCTCACAAGGGCGCACACACACAAAAAGGAGCCACCGACGCAGAGCCCCCACAGAGTGTCGGTTTTAATTTCCACTTTTCCTGTCTTTCCACAACTGCCCACTTACCCCCACCCTGTTACTCCCTCCCATGCTTATAAATGTCTAGCAAGAACAGTTAAACTAGCTGAAGGAGATTACAAAAGCCAGGGGACTTTCATGCTCTCTCTATCCGTCTCCCCCTTGCTTTCTTTTACTATGCTTCTCCATCTACTCCCTTAGCCCTCCTCCTCCCTCTTCTCCTGACCTTCAACTCTTAGTCCTTCCCCCAGTTTCCCCCTAAAATGTCAGGCATGGGAGAAAGGGAGGGAGAGAATAGGAGGATGAAATAAAAGACACAAAAAAGGAACAGAGGACGGAAGATACCTTGTTTATGATTTTTGTAGTAAAACACCCGGCCATAATAGACGAAAAAAACAAAACAAAACAGGTACAGTGTGTCAATGGTGGCTGGAGAAGGGATGAGCTTTAAAGGGAGGGAGTGGGATGGTAGATGCGGGTGGAAGACGAGAAGGAGAAGGAGGGAGCAGAGGAAGAGAACAGCCTTCATGCATGATTGTGTCTAAGGTAGATTCCTGTGTGACATACAGGTTGAAGCATGAGCTCAGTGGTCTACCGACGCCACACAGACGCCAAACAGTAACCTTTGTATGTGTACATTATAAATAAAGGTTTCTCATCAGGTTAGTTTGAACTCACCTGACGATAAAGTCGAACTCAGAGCCTGCAAGCATGAGGACACCTAATAAGGTGGAAAAGGCTCCATCGAGTACTGGCGCAAACATGTGCTCCAATGCTAGAACTGCCCGCTTGTGACGATCTCCTATGGCTGTAAGAAACGCCTACAACATACACATACACGAAATGTGTTATTTACCATTTCTACAGTTTGACATTAGCTAACATTATAATAAGTGCAGTTATTAACAAGGACGATTTTACAATTATGTCACATAAATAAAAGTGCTAACACACTTGACTCATAGTGTTTAAGAAAATAAACTAAATGTGGCAACAGGGCTGGGCAATATGCTTAATTTGATTAACTGAGGTTTTGCATTCTGAAAATTGTGGAAAAAACGCCCAAATTACAAAATCAAAATTATCTGGGAACATTTTTTCTTGCTCGATAAAAAGTCAAAATGCTGTTTGCATTTTGTAATATATTAATAAGGAATAGCTTTTCCAGTCATAGCTGGCATATGGTTTTAGTAAAGTCTTTCTGAATCATGATTTCTCTACAGTTCATGTAGCCAGAAAATTGATAAAATAATCCATAAGATTGGAAAAAAAAAGCCATATCACCCACTTCTATGTGGGGTTTTAGCCAAATACTGCCAATGATAATTCTATGCGTCATTTTTGTACGAGCTTGTGTTGTACATACCAGGGCCACATGGACCGTAAACTCCACTCCAATGCCCACAGAAGCAATGAGAATGACCACAGGGACAGCACTCAGCTTGATACCCATCAGCCCCATGAAGCCAAACAGTTCCACAGTCATAAGAGACAGCACCAACACCTAAAGGAACAAGACAATCAATTAAACATAGATTAAGTTTAATGTACCATAGTGCATGTGGTTATGTTTCCCAACATTTCTGACTGAGCATGAAATCAAAGAGGGGAATTATACTCTAATTTCTGTCATATTGTAAAGGTGTAAAGGGGAATCTTACATGTGGCTAAAATATGTGTGTGTCCTGAGAAGCTTCTGAGCAGAGCAGGACAGGAGCTGGAGTAAATGCCATTATCAGCTGACAGGTGTCAAGTTACATGGGGCCCAGGTCTTTTGAAGAGGGTGGAGGTGGCCAGGGTAGGAGTATGAGTATGTGTATGGGTGCACATAAATACAACCGTGCACACAATGATGGAGGGATATGTGTCTATCTGTCCAAAGTGGATAAGATAGATTTCAGTGCAAATAGCTAAAAGGGTCTGAAAGGGCTTAAGGCTGTGAAGCTGATGTTGTTGGCCTGGTGGTGATGTGGTATGGACAGAGTGAATAGTTAAACTTGACGCCTCTCCATAACTTGTCTTTTGATCTTGCTAGTAAAGCCTGGAGGATGAACATGAGGTCCACTCCTTCCCTGTTTAAAGGCTCGGGTGGCCTGCCACTGCCTGTCGTAAAATACAACCCACCAGAGAGAAAAACCAGAGCACTGTGTGCATGTGTTTCTGTGTGAATTATGTACCTGTGTGTTTACACATTCATACTGTATGTGCGAGAGTATATGCATGTGTGCGTCTGTGTGCTTGTCTGCGTATGTGGATGCTTGTTTGTGTGTATCCTTGGAAACTCTTGTGAGATGAAGGGGGGAGGAGGATGGACATAAAATATAACTTTTTATAGGTTTAGAGTGGGAGCAAGTTGCCTGAGCAACTTTGTGTCCTCTCCTCATTTATTTCAGCGTTGGTGTCTGGGAGTGTTGGACTAGACTAAACAGACTGGCCCTAAGAAAACAGCACAAGATAAACACTGGTGACTGGGGCTACAATAACACACAGCAGCCCTGTCTCCTTTCCAAGTCTTTACTCTCTCAGAGGCATTCTGGACCACACATAAAAAGCAGGAAATAAAGGGAGGCTAGCAGGAAAAAGGGATTTTTTAGGAGACATTTATAAAGTAAAGCATCTGTTGTTCTCTGTCTAGGTGATGCTATTGGCTATTATCAGCTATGTGTGGTTAAAGAACATGTCTGTCTCCTGTTTGCTTTTTTGAACACTCACAATGATGCCAGCCGTCCACGGGTTGAGTAAGAAGAGGGCACAGACCAGAAAGGTGCAAGCCAGTACGACGCTGATGGACAGCAGAAGCCAGTGGCGCAGACTAACATACTGTTCCCAGAACAGGAAAGGGTAGCCGTTGGGGTAGGAGGGCAGGCCTTGACGACTGTAGTTGCTGCAGATAGCCCGCACGCTCTCGATGGCCTCCACAAACTGTGGTGTCTCCCGGAGCCCGTTGAGGTAGAAGGGGAACTGTGCGTATTCGATGGGCTCAGCAGCCGGGACTGGAAAAAGAAAAAAGAAGACCATTTTTCCAGGAGTTAAAAAAGTCAAATTTTATTCTGGTTAAGATGTAAACGCTACATCATGTGTATATCCACATGTATAGTCACTGATAAAGATTTTGTAGCATAGTCTTGTTGGGGGACGCAACAGCCACACAACCTTGCATGTCTACAATTTTATTTTAGAAAAAAATACTGAGGAATATTAAGGAACTAATCAGATAAATCAACAGTGGCAGAGATGACATCTGCAGAAGATATTTGTCTATTTTGATTAACTAGAATTAGGTTGTGATCACTTAGTGTATCTGCAGAAATAATTTCGTACAATTCAGCCAAACCAGTATCAAGGCTTTCCCTCCCTAATCCGACTGCGTTCCAAGAGCAGCTACATCTGTGTGTGTGTGTGTATGTGTGTGTGTGTGTGGTGGGGGGCGGGCGAAGTAGTGTGAAACAGAGCTCCATTGACTCAAACCCAGCCAGTCAGTGGCCCAGCCTGGCTAATGAGGGCCTATCAGTTCCAGACACAGCAGAGTGTCAGAGCTAACGTTGATTCACGGTAATTACAATGTCAAAATCACCACCATTACCACACCCTCAACTTAGCACTACCACATAAAGTATAATATGGATGCATAAACATGCATACCTGCCTGTCACACTGCGATGAAGTCATATTCACGGTACAAAAACAGTGCACTCATTCAGATTTTGCTTGTAGGTAATCAGTAACACATTTCTGTGTGTACCTTTCAATGCATCTAGAGAATCTATTTATCTAGCCCCTTTAAAAATCTTTTGGCTGGTGTTGGTGTGTATTAGTGTATTCCATTTTGGCTGTAGGGTCAGACAGGAGCACGTGCTAACATGGTTTGGTCCTTTATAATCTCAACTATAAATTTCCATTAGGACACCAGTTGGCTTTCGGCCAAAATAGATCTACTCTGGGGGGCTCCCGCGCAGCCAAAAACTTCACGCTGCTTATCCAATCATATCCCTCCCCCCCATAAAGGACTTCCTGCTTGTTATCCAATTGTACTTCCCACCCAAATCCAGTCTCTCCTTGTTATCCAATCATTTTGCTTCCCCATGGAGGACTTCCTGACTTGTACCAAATCACTGGCTAGAATCAAACAACAACATGACTGTACTTTTTATGTGTTACAGTCTGTGTGTGTGGTAGGGAAATGAGAACAGGGTGTGTGTAGTGTTTGGGGTCACTGAGTTTTAATAATGTGTGTGAGTCTGTGTGTGTATGTGTGTGTGAGTATAATACTAGGGCCCCACGGTAGACAGGATTATAGCATTCACCACAGGCACCATTAGAAGAACCACAGTGAGCCGTGTCTTGGTCCTGTGGCCCTGCAACCTGAGCTCGCACACACACATTTGCACACACCACAGCGGTACAGTAAAGTCTACCACCTCACTTAAAGCTAAGAGGCAGACAAGGAGCAATAACTCAAACCGCAAGAGGTAAACACTGCTCGTATGTAGCAGCCGCTTTATGGAACCCAAGGAAAGTCACAGCTGACATCACCAAGCCCCACAAAAGTTGGGCTTAGGTTAGTAAATGAGAAAAATTTGTTTGAGTAACCTGCATAATTATGACATTTTTTTCCTTTCTGTGGAAGCTTAACTCGATTTCATTACACTAATGGTTTGTTTTTTAATTTTACAGACTTCAAAGTTTGCATGACTTACTGCTGAGGCGTGTCTCGGGCATGGAGTCGGTCCGGTCATGCAGCCACTCAGGAGGGTGTGGGCGAATGTTGGCCTGTGAGGCAGCGTATGCCACAGGGTCATTGCTGACCCAAGCTGTTAGGTAGATGTAAAAAGCTCCGGGGTTGATAATCCCATCTGCATCCACAAGTCTCTGACGAGTGAGCTACAAAGCACAAAGAAAATAAACTGACAACGATGCCAAAGTTGCTAATATACACCATTAAGTTTATTTCATTCCCCCTCTAATTTACAGATAAACACTTTTGGAGGGAAAAAAAACATATATTCTAAATTTATACTGAGTAGAGCCAGGTTTTGAAATTTGGAAATGGAATAATTAGCAAGAGGAAAAGTGCAATTGAGGTTTAAAAAAAAAAAAAAAAATCAGGTGGAGCATGAATAAGAAATCATATTGCGGCTATAAAGTATACATTGGATCCAGAAAGGTATTGTGGAAAGAAGACATGTTGAACCAAAACATTCTACAGGTGAGCTGACCACAGAAATGCTTATTTATACACACGCATGAGTGCAAGAGAACGAAGCAGCTTTCAAAATAAGAGTCAAATATTAGTCCCTCTCTCTTTCCAACCAAAGAAAAATCAACAAGTCAAACACTGGTCGCCTTTCTGAAAATTCCCGTACTTCTCATCACAGCTTCCCAGAATTATCATGCCACATTAAAACATGGAAAACGTTGAATCAGCTTCTCCCTTTACATACAGCAGATACTGGCTGGCCAACCTCAGGCCCAATGTCCTGACCACTCTGAATACATTTCTAAAGGAAGGCTTTGACGCACATGTTACTTTTTGAGGAACTGCTGCTAAAAGAGGTGT
The DNA here is from genome assembly GCA_037367295.1 of Apogon hyalosoma. Taxonomy (NCBI): domain Eukaryota; kingdom Metazoa; phylum Chordata; class Actinopteri; order Kurtiformes; family Apogonidae; genus Apogon; species Apogon hyalosoma. The sequence continues at coordinate 34,888,531 of JAPQRP010000030.1, forward strand.
TCAACCAAGGCCTCTTGATTTTAAAACAAATGAGAAATATAGCAAGATATAATAGTGGGAAATTCAATTTCAGATAAGATCATTTCTCTAAGGAGGGTGCGTGTCTGATCTTTCAGAAGAAAAAAATGGATGAAGGGAAATGTGATATTTTTAAGGTTAAGCACCAGCAGTCACACTATCATAATATGATTCAAACAGCAGTAGGAAATCTAATTGTTGGAGCATCTCTTTGCATAAATTCTTCAGTTACACTTCAAATACCAAAAATAAAAGGGAGGAAAGTATATGTAGTGCGAATGGAAACAAAATGCAGTTTTAACACAGAAAACCCAAAGTCTTCCATGTGCTTGTACTTGAAATAGTTGTGGTTAGAACTGAAGGTAGGTATACTACCATGTCTCACTGCTGTTAGTTTTACCCTCCCATGTGGAAGTAAAAGTGTAGTCTAGCATGCCTACCTCAGAGGTAAAACCATTAATGCACGTAGCTCTGCCACTATTCCATCTCCAGACTATAAATCCCTCCTTCAGAGGCAGGGAGAGGTTTGGGGCATGAAGTTGCACTTACGGGGGTAGGTAGATGGAGAAAGGACTAAGGTTTTTTTTTTTCTTTAAGGGGGTGGGGAGGGAAAAATTGCTTGAGTTAGCGTAACAATAAAAAAATTGGCTGGAGTCCCCGAGCCCGTCTGTGTGCAGTTAACCTGGTTGTTAACACTGAAGGAAATGCCACCCAGCAAATGGAGTAGAGCTATAAAAATAACACAACATCTGTACAAATGTTGCTCACACTTGCTTCTCCTGACCCCTACGGGTACCCGGAATGCCCGGCGCCACAGACTCACAGGCCCTCACAAGAAAAAAAGAAAGCTCTTGATAGCATTAGCATGGCCTTCCCTTCAAACTTGTTCCTCCTCCTACTCCTCTCCATCCTAACTACTCCTGTCTTTACTCTCTGAAGCTTCATCTTTCTATTTCTTTATTTCCAAACCACACACAGCAGCTTCCATATGACTCACTGGCAAGGCCATAAGGAACGAATGGTCGCCCAGCACAAAAAGAAATGTTAGCAGCAACAGATCAAAGACAGAACACCTCTGCAAAGATCCATGGAGTGGCATATCAAAATAAAACATCTAGCTCTGCAATTTGCCAGGGTTGGAAAAGATCTGGTCTTCATTTCGAGGCACAGAAAACAGCTACCGCTGGAAGTGCACGCACAACAGACAAAAGCAGCAACACACACTCAAAACATGCACACAGAGCTGCCTCAAAGAAACCACGTGTTTCATTGAAAGAGGACACAGCAGTAGAGCCCAGGAGAGGGAGGGAGAAAGGCAGAGGGGTAGGGTAGTGTATGCAGGAGTTAGTGGAGGGGAGAAGGAGAGTGGGGGCAAGGGAGAGAGCCAGATTCCAAAGGATCTGGATTGAATTTAACAGCGGGATACGCAACAACTGTATGTCTTCAAGCTGTCACGGGAAGCCCAGGCAGCTCTGCTGGCGGCCCCCACGCCTCACGGCAAATACACTTCCCTCACAGACACAGGAAGTGATATCACAGGGCCGCACACCAGGACTGCCTCCGCTTCCTGCCGACTGGCTGAAGGAATAGGTAGAGCAGTCCGTCGCTGCAATGGAGCTCACTGACAAAGGGAAACAGCTTTAATAAGTAGCAAAAACATCCAGCTGAGAGTGCAGGAGGGATAGAGCCTTTATATTCAACATCCATGATTTAAAAGAGAACACATACACATGTTCATTAGAAATAACACAACACACAGCAGAGCTATATGTCAAAACGAATTTGAGGAAACTGATCTCATTGTTGAAAAGGACATTGCTTGTTTTGTGTTCTGTTCTTAAAGAAATCCTGGCCAAGAATTTTGTTTTTATATTTCTCCAGTTCCTTATCTTTTGTTTTTGCTGTTTCCTGCCAAAAATGCAGCCATGCATCCGTGTAGCCTATGTTCTTTTTTTGGAGGTGGCACTAAACTCAAAAAAGGACATGCCAGTTTAGACGACTTCCTCTAAAAATGCAACTCTATCTTATTATGGTATCTCAAATCTGTTGAAATTGCAGTTCTACACTGAGATATAGCTCTCGTTAATAGCTGAACTGGAACTTCTTGGGTTAAAAATGCAATTTCAATCAATGTCAATTATGAATGCTGGGGTTAGATATAAATTTTGTTCTCAGTGTCTGCAGTTCGTCTTGACAGCTGTCATTTCCCACAGGGCTACAGATTCAGGCTAATTATTTATAGATTGAACTCTTGTTGGAATAATTTGCACCGTTAAACTGACAGGCTTGATGCTACAAGGAGACAGAGACTACTGACCATCAAGGCTCTGCATGCATGCATATCACACATGCCTATCTACCAAGAGGGACAAATGGCTTAAATGAAGTTAATAGGTTTTTCAGAGGCGGGCTGCAGCCCCAGTGAGAGCTTTAAATTCCTGGGCTCGGTAAAGTCATCACAGAGAGAAGATGAAGACAGACAGAGAGAGAAAGAGGGAAAAAAAAAAAAAAGACAGAAAGTTTATAGGCCGGGTGTGGCTCCTCATCATCAGTCACAGATAACAAATTACACAGATATACAAGCGCGCAGAAAATGACAAAACATCTTTGACATGGGTGTCTGTATCTTCCTCAGTCAGTAGATTGCAGTCTTCATGGGAGAGTCTGCATTCAAATACACCAGTACAGATGAATTCCATGTGGGCCGGCACATTAGGCCTATTAGCTACATTGTGGATCATACCTGGTTGAAGTTGATGGGCTTCTCTCTGCGTCCCGTCTGCACTAAGAGCTTGTACGCCAGAACGCCATCATCAGACCCGTTTTTGTAATTGTTGAAAGTGATGCGACCAGCCTCCCAGTCTTTGTCAAATGCTTGCTGGAGACCTGTAACAAACCGCAGCAAGGCAGATTTGTTAGCTGGGAACACGTATTCCCTGTTGCCTTCATTTTCCCTTTGTGACAAAAAGCACGATTCACATGGAAGAAACGACACATAACAACTCAGTACAGTACAAGAGAACATAACACAACACTGCAACCTAAGCCTAACCCTATAATAAGGCTGATTGATTTAATATGATAACTCGGTTCCATTCTCAACCACCAAACAAGACTTCAAAAGCTTAAAAATCTGGTGCTTTTGATTCAGAGCAATCATTAGGGAAAATATCAGTAACATGTGTCTCCTTTTCTATACTACTCTCTAATCCATATGTGCATCATTCCCCTCCTCTCGGCTCTCCCCCAAGGCCCATGCTGTGGTCCGTCTGTGGGAGATGTTGTTTTGGGTCTCGTTCCTTGGCCTGTCTGGCTCCAATTTGTCCCACCATTGCAGAGAGCAGTATCAGACACAGCTCCTTCTCTCTCAGCCACAAACTCTCTGTGTGGCTCCCAGCCTGCTCGCACACAGACTCACACAATGTGTTTTATCCTTGGGAGACAGTGAATGCTTTTCCTCATTGACAGTCTGTAAATGGTTTAAGGTTTTTGTTGACATGTTGATAATATATCCCCTAAAAATGGTGCATTGAGTGTGAATATGTACTGCAACTCAACCAAAATTTAATTGTAAAGAGCCATAAACTGTGTGTGTTTGAGTGCATGACAAATGTTTTAACATTTTCAACTAACAGATTTTAATAAGAAGACTGGAGCCGGAGCAGCACAAGTATGAGCTGGGAGGAGTTGAGTGTCAGTTTGCTCAAAACTGCCAACATCGTCTTCTCAACAGCCTGGGGCCTGGTGTAAAACCATGGCCTCCCACTTTGTGCTCCTCCATTGCTCCCACTTTCTGAAAAGGCAATTGATCTTAATCAGCTACTGTCAGTGTCCATTTCGAAATCCCACCCACTCTTGAACTCCTGCCCAACATCTTGTTTTCTGCAAAAAAATGTCAAAACACAAATGAAAAGTATGATCTCAAAAGCATGTCATGGGAAAATAATTTAACCACATGCTCAAATGGTCTAAAGCATTGATGTTAAATCATAGACCGTATAAAAGAAGTAGGCGTAACCACTCTGACGTTACCCATTGGTTTTTGGACTGCCGATTAGAAGCCTCAAGTTTGTGCTTTGGCTGCTAATATCTGTGCTTGTGGAATCAGAGTTGGCCAAGTTTAGGAAAAGGGCATAGCTGGAGGGAGCGAGAGAGGAGATTGGTGAAACTCATCAAGCTAGCAATACCTTAGGGGGGACCGTAAAACAGTAAATTTCATGAAACATTTGTGTAAAAAAAAAAAACTCAAAAAAAAAACAAACTTTGAAGGTCTTGTTGCTTAACCACAATTACTCTAAAGGAGTCAGAGGAAAAAAAAAACATTTATTCAAGGAACAGAAGCTCAGAAAGTGAGAGTGAGCTGCAATGACACTGAAACAAAGACCACATGGCAGACGTCGAAGTCTTCTATTAGCCCAGAAATAAAACAACTGAGACCAGACTTAGTGGAAACAAAATTATTACTAGGTACATCAACAGAGAAAGTCAATGGAAGTCAACTGTAGCCAGGCTTTTTTTAAAGACAGAATCTAGTGACTGTCAGTGGTTTTACACTTGAAGATACTTCTACACCAACTTCACTCTCAAACTACAGTTACTGCGCCTTGTGATTAATGGACAAAATCATGTGTGACACCAATTTCACAGAAATGAACAAGAGGTTCATCATACCTCATTACAACATTGTTTAATTCTGTACTGTATTAGCAGGTCAGGTGTAATGTTTAAGGAATGAATATTCTCTATTTCTTCATTATACTGATGCATTAAACCTGACAAGCAAGCTGAACTTCACAAGGCCTTAGTAACAGTAACAACATGCGATCTTCATGTAATTTTACCTTGTAACCAGTCCCTGAAGTAGTGAAGCCACATTCGAGGCAGCTGCCCGTTGTCCTCCTTCAGAACGTAGCGAACTGTGTGGAACCTCTGGTGGAGCTGGTAGAGCAAAGGCTGGTTCTGGGCATAGTCAGCCCGCTGTGTCACCACATACATGTTGTAGAAGGAGAAGAACTTGAACTGGGCGCCGATGAAATCGTACTCGCTGGTCTCTCTGGGTACAATGTCCGTTAACTCCAGGCCATCCCTCACCTGGGTGGTCCCGTATAAACTGACTCCCAGCAGGCAGAGGAAGAGCACAATCACAACCACCTGGGAACAGAAGAAAATGGATACAGCTCTGCCTATAAATTCCATTACACAGAATGATGGTGTGATAGTCAGCTCACAAAATCACGTTACACAATCTGAATGAGATTAAATCATATGGACTTCACCAATACAATCCAAAACAAACATGACGTACTGGAAATCAGCAACCAAATGAATAAAATGCCATGAAGGAAAACACACTCAATTCCAGGAATGTTACGCCAAGGAACTGGCAATAAGATGGAAACTGATGACAAAACAAGATTCTTTAATTATCTCAAGTACAAGCTACCTGATGATTTCATTTCTTGGAGGATTTGGGAGGTTTGGCCACCTACCTGGATGAGGTCAGACTGTGTATGTGCTTGTGTGTGACTCAAATAGAATGTGACCACAACATGCACCACATATTTCCTCCTCGTCTATTCACTTATGTGACTAACCCTTCTGTTGAAATTACTATCATGGTGAGTCAGTACAACTCCACGCACACACTAACCAGACAGAATTTTCCCCCTGTTGACTTTGTCATAGACACAGAAGTTAAGCTTACCTTGGTGGTCGGTTGCAGCAGGAACGGAGCGTAGTGCTTTTCAGCAAAAGATGCCAGCGTCCAACGGGAGCAAGGAGGCTCGATGCAACGCAGGCCCAGTGAAGCTTCTCCAAACTGAGACAACAGGTCTCGTGTGGAACTGTTATTCTCTGGACTCTGACCAGTTGATGAGGCTGTGTCACCCTGAGGACCTGAACTGCAACTAAAAGTTGTGGTGGCAGGTGGGGGTGCAGGATGATGGTGAGTGAATGCTGTAGAACTACGAGATCCTCCAGTGCCGCGGTTTCCGGTATTGTTGTTGTTCAGATTAGCATGTGTGCTGCTGCTGCTGCTCCTGCTACCGTTGGTGTTGCTGCTGTAATATTCATTATTAGGGTTGCTTCTTGCTGGAGCCGTGTTAATGGGTTGGACAGATATTTGGGATCTGGGCTCAGCTGTGGTGTAAAAGGCCTGAGTCCGGGGGTCATACTCAGTCCTGAGCTGCACGGTGGACTGCATGGTGATCTGGGTCTGCTGGGCGAAGCCATGGCTGCTGTAAGAAGGAGGGGGACTGCTGTACCTTGGGGGAGGTGTACGATATGAGGGAGGAGGGGTTCGATAGGATGGTGGAGGGCTGTAGCGACTCCCGTCCGCCCCGTCCAGGTATGCCTGAGGCTCGATCTGGATCACACGATTGGCACATGGGCTGGAGAGAGAAAGCAATGGTGAAAAAATGTCAAACCACAGACTGCTGTGAAATTTCAAAACATACATCAGCAGATTTTAGGCGACGAATAAGAGCTTATTTTCTCAAAAAAAAATTCAAAAGGTAGGATTCCTAGAAAGAACACTATCGAAAACAGTATTAAATATAAGGAGAACTAAATCAAATCTGTTAATATGATATCAATCCTGTGTTTTTCTAAATTTAAACCTTTGCCAACAGTAGGAAATATAGAACTTACACCTAGTGGGGGAATTTAATAGTGTGTGTGTGCACATCTGTATTATTGCTGTGCCAACAAACATGCCCTGACTGGCAGACAGACTGGTGAAGTTTAATAAAGACTGTGACAGATACACTGCCAGTCAAACAACCACGCAGCCAGACAGAAACAGACAACTTAAGCAGTAATTAGGTTTTGACTGAGGGGGATTAAGGTGAAGATATCTAAAAGAGATAACTGTGTGTGTGTTAACATTATTCATTGTCAGATCAGAGATGAGAGGGAAACATAAAAGGAAGAATTACTGAGTAGACAACACGAAAGCAATATCCTCCATTTGAAATAAAAGGACTCCTTTGTGTTTGGCTGTGTGAACACGTGTGTGCGTGTGTGTGTTTGCACACCTGTAGAAGCAGCAGAAAATGTCAAAGCGTCGGTCTTCTCGTCTGTAGAGGTCCATACTGAGGATAGCGGGGAAGATGAGCAGCACCATGGCAAAGTTAAACACTACCACCACAGCAGCCTGCCAGAAACACAGAAAACAGTGTCATTTTACCGGAGATACAGCTTCAGGCTGTGGAATAATATACGATTTGATGTTGTCTGGCTTCAAATAATTGTATATTTACACTTAAAGCAGCAATAAGAGATAAAATAGGTTGAAAAAGCTGGCATGTGAGGACCTTCTTGTGCATTACAACACATTTTCAATTCCTTTAAGACTAAAACACTGACTTTGCAGAGAAAAGTAAGGTGTGTGTTTGTATGTAATAGAAGCCACTACAGTGTTGTGGTTAAGTATTTGAAGGAGGTGCACTGGAGCAGAGGGTGGGGGTTGGGGTTAGGTTGGGGCCCTGCCCAGAGTACAATCTGGATCTTGCGTAGTTGCCAGACCACTACACACACACACACGCACACACACACAAACACAATCCCGGGTGTGTGCCAGACCACCCAAGGAGTCAGAGGCCCGCGCAGGGCCCGAGGTGATGAGCAGGCGCTGCGGCTGTACAGACAACACACACCCCTTACGCACTCACACAAAAAATGCACATACACACTCATATTTACTGCCAGCTTAAAAAAAGTGTATAACCTCCTACTTAAACCACACCTTAACACCAACCAGACACACACAGTCACACACACACACCTCTCCTCGCCCTCCCTCATTCCTCAGCTTACTTCTCAGTCAACAACAAGGAGGAATAATGTGGGAGAGGGAGAGCTAGAGGAAACCTCTGTAAGCAGAGAATCACTATTAATTCTCAATTGGCCCAGTAACGTCCAGAAAGATAGTGTATGAGTCCAAACGCTCAGACACACACACACATTGCGACCGCAAGCTGACCCCAGAGTGAGGAGATTTATCATCACATCTGTCCTCTGAGCATGAATGTGTGTGTTCTCGTGAGTGTTTCTGTGCTGTTATCTGGACAAGATTTCAGGGTTTTTTTTTTTCTTAGTGATGGAAGGAAGCAATTGAGAAAGAGATCTAAAAAGGAAATACAGAGAGGGAGAGATGACTCCACGGAGGAGTTAACCACAGGAAGTGCTTAATGGTGATAAAGAGACACACATCTCTGCATTGATAGGAGGCTGGCAGATGTGTACCAGTGGTTGCTGCTGTGCCGTGTATATGTGTGTTCCATAAAATAAGATGAGTATCAGGCAGCATGATCATCCGTCTCAGTGCAAGGCTGTCCTCCGCTAGTCGCAAAACCACAAGTAAAGTATGTATGCTATGCATGTGTGTGTGTCTGTTTGTGTGCTTGTGTGTGTGTATAAAATGAGGCTGTGTGGATTAGACCCATGGGGTAAATGGATCATGTTTGACAGCCTCGCTGTACTAAAGCCATCTATCCACACATGCTAATATTGCGAGCACTGCAGCAACATCCCCTCAGTATGTGTGTGTGTGTGCATGTTTGTGTATGTGTGTGAGAGACAGAGCATCGAGAGAAAGATCGCAATTTCTTTACAACAGTGGATTAAGATTAAATTCACAAGTTCACACCTAAATTATAGACACGGCTGCTGACGCACTTTAGGATGAATCATCTAAAAGTGTGATGTGTAAAATGGTTTGACAAGAAAAAAAAGTGAGTAAAAAGATACTGAACAATAAGAGTGATTAGGAAAATAAACACATCTATATAAGCATGTAATAGACAAATACATAGACTGGGTTTTCCTACCATTCTAACAGTTTAATGTTAAGTTTTGACAGCACCTAAGTCAAATGAAAAAGGGAAAATTAGGATAAGTGTCCTCCACTACATTTTGCTGTCATGGTTCTGATACTACACACTTCAACGCTTATAATTACAGTAAACATCAGTTCACATCCATACATAATCATTTAACCAGTGTTATTTTGTGAGTTTGTCTAAATGGCTCATCAAAACATGAAGCATTACTTCAGAATTACATCAGCCATCAACATATAAACATATGTACAGCCTGCATATTTGTTTACACTGTAATGATAATTGTGTGATATTATATAGAAATGAACCCAAAACCCCACAACCTCATGACCCCTACTAAAACTACAGCACCTAAGCCTCCAGACAAGTTTTTGTTTATTTTCTGGTGTCATATTACAACTCATTCTGACGCTTGAATATAAAACTCAGCCGTCATACATCTGATATGTCTGCTCTTAACTGTATTTGCCATTGTGACTGTTTGCATTGATAACTATTCAGAGATTATTAGAAGTAGTCTGTTGGAATGACAGACTGACAGATGTCTTTTTCTGTCCCAGTTTGTACTTTTGTGGAAATGTCTATAATTACTGACAGATGTTAGAGAAGTCAGCGCTCCCCACTGGACTCCCAAACCTTTACAGATGCACACGTTAAACCAGTGCTTTTCAAACCTCCCACACAGATACTACAACTCTCCACACACACACACACACACACACACACACGCACATTAACATGCGCATGTGCAGAGAGATCTGGTTACATGGACCTCTGCCACAATCTGGACAGACACTGGGCCCACCACTAAACAGCCTCAAAGAGAAAGGGAGAGGGCTGTAGGGATTTAACAAAACAAAACACACACTCCGTCTCACACACACTTTCAGTTTGATGAATGAAATCAATAAAACAACTATCTGGAGCCAGTAAGGACTGAAACAGACTATTAGAAAGAGCAAGTCCCACATGACTGCTTGAAACATACACACACACACACCGTACATAAAAAAACACTCGCTACTGGCCGTACCTGGAGGGAAAAGGCTCGGAGTGCCGGGATGGGGATAAGAGCTGCCATGAAAAATGCTGTGACATTACTGATGGAGGTGAGAGCCACGCTGGCCCCGGTCCTTTTCAGACACTCCCCTGTACGATCCTGGGAGAGAGGCAGATAAAAAGAAAAGCAATGAAACTGAAGTCTTTTGATCAGAGTGTAGCCAAAGGCAAATGTGTAATGCTTAAGATTATGTACAATTATCATAATACTGATATGACTGACAGTGATTGCAATGATTCTTGAAGCCCTGAAGTGGTCTTAGATAATCCATCTGAGCCTGTCTACCTCTGTTTGAAGTACAAAGGTTGAAAAAAAAGTTGAAGAAAGAGCAGAGAGCGTAATGAGACGCTGCCTCAAAACAAATCCATTTTTACCAAAAGCATGGCTGCTGAGCAATTTTTGTCACTACTTCTTCCACTTTTTATACTCAAAGGGTAATGATAAGCGCTCATGGAAAGATTGGCAGCAATTGTGTGAAGATTTGAGGACGTGCAGGACCACACAGGGAGTGTTTGTATGTGTGTGCATGTTTGTGTGTGTGCATGTGTGTGTGTGTGTGTGCGTGTGCATGAGTGTGTGTCAGATAGGAGAGATCAGGTTCAGCTCTGTTTAGTTTTCATCTCAGCCACACAAAGGAAGCTGGGGGATGTGGGAGGCATAGAGACAAGGGCAAGAGGGAGAGGGAAGTGAGGGAAAACAAAAACAAGCAAATACATGCCTGTGTTTTCCCCCTCTGGAGATGAAAAGCTCTACATAACATACACAAAGATACACACATGCCAAAGGTTGCTGAAATATATACAGTCAGCCGAACATATAAACTTCAATATCTGTCTGCTGATGAGAAAGGGATTTATCCTGATGGAGGATGAATCATGCAGATTTCTATTGATCCACTTGCAAATACACTAGCTTTCTGCAAATTGAGTAAATTAGATTATGCAGATTATGTGCATCTCAGAACTAAAACCTTATATAAAAGCCTTTAAGGGAAATGTCAAACATCGATGAAACAAAAAAATGACTATGAGATGCATAAGTATATAGGTAGTCGTTCAATTTTCTTAAAAGAAACACATTTAACATGGCTTAGATAAGCAGCTGAATGTGTGGCACATGGGCTGTTTGATGCTACATCACAGGCACAGACAGGCTTTCACACATTCCTCTATAGTGCAGATAAGAGTACAGGGGGATAAGAGCAGGGGTGAGTTAGCACAGGAGACAGTGGATGTTTGCCTCACCTCGAAAGGGATCCTCTTATTCTGCCCCGTCTCACTAAAGGCATGTGCGAGGAGAAAGACATCGTCCACTCCGACACCGAGGGCCAAGAAGGGTAGTACCTGTAGCAGTCACAGTTAGGTTATGAGCCACAAGTGTGAATTCAGAAGCAGCACAGGAATTGAATATTACATAAACCATTGTATTCTCATATGATGAGTTAGCCTTTAGGGCATCACATTAAACTGTTGTACCTTTCTGATTTGACAAAATTCACAAATTTACTGCATAAAAAGTAGATTTTCACAATGTGATGTGTTGTAACAGTAGCCCACATTGCAATAATAATATGACTAACGTGATAAACATTGAAATATTAGTCGTACGGTTCCTATGTCTTTCTGATTTATGAAATACATAGATGCAACAGATGCTCACTGAAAAAGACTTGGCCAATTAGTCAGAACTGCTTATATTTTTCCTTCTTTTCTATTGTTATTACTTACAATTATGTTAATAAGTTAATGATAATGAGATTGCACTTGAAAATCCTGAGCCCTCTTGTTAGGGAAAGACTGGTATTTTATCTGAAAGACTGACAACTGCCTACATAAGCCTTTCACAGACCATTCTATGTCTTTTTGGTAAGTGACAGATGGCCATTGACAGGGCTGTCCAGTAGTGTGTGTGTGTGTGTGTGTGTGTGTGTGTGTGTGTGTGTGTGTGTGTTACCTGTGTGGTGGCAGCATTGAAGGAAATGCCCAGCAGAGAGCAGAGGCCCAGGCCGGCTGCCACAGACAGTGTAACTAGCAGGACACCCGCCAGCCCTACAGCCCCCTGAGACTTGGCACAGTCCCACCGCAGCATGGTCAGACATGCGTAGGCCAGCTGGGAACAAACAGCGAACAAGTAATTCATTATTAAGCTAACCTGTGGTGTGTGAATCAATCATTATGAATCTCCTATTCCCTTGCATTTTACTACCTCGATATATCCATCCCTTCTTCCATGATAGTCTATAGTAGTAGGTCTTGGAAAGTTCTATAATGTGAAATAATACATTTTTCTGGTTCTGATCTTACCATCAGCAGGTACCCACTGGCCACACGGATGACACTGATGTTAGAGAATGACTTGAGAATATCTTCCAGAGTGGTGGTGGTGAAAGTCAAGACCTTCTGAGACGAGTTTGCTGTCACACTCTGCAGCACGGCCTACAGACAAAAATGTGGAAAAGAGAGGAAAAGTAGTGTCATTAAAAAAAACTGAGAGCAATTAACCCTTTATCAGACAAGTGACTATTTTTGGTAATTTCCACATACATTACAAGACGGTGATAGCAACAGTTGCAGTGAGAACAGTGAGTCAACAATCTCAGGTCCAATGTGGTCTACAAGATCTGATAAGTCCACCTTTGCATGAACAGTGAGTGGACCTGCTTTGTTAGGTACCATGAAGTAATGGTACTAATGTAAGAAATGATGTTCAGAGGGATAATGTGTATGTTGACAAGTGTCTGGATCAGCACTTGTGTTGTTGTAATGTTCTAAAAGTAATGCTTTTTTTCACATTACATGTGTTTTCTTGTATTTTTTTTATATATATACTTCTTGGATAATTTTTTTTTGCCACTTACGGGCAAGGAACTGAATATTGTAACTTCATTAACCTTGGTTTTCTAAATTAAAAAAATGTGAAAAATTGCAGAAAAGTAATAAATTCTTCTTATGTCCCCCAATAACACACTAAGGTTGAAATTTTGAATTTCAGAGTTTTTCTATGAGTGCCCTATAATGGGTTAAGAATTGATCAAAAGCAAGATTTAGTGATATTTAATGTATGTTGATGCTTAAAACTGAGAATGATGGGCCTACTATGGTATCAGAGACAGTGCGTATTTAATTCCCAAGTGAAGGACAGGTGCAATGACAAGTGACAGACCTGTTATTTATTGTACTTAAATTATATTTTCAAGTGCTTTTAGATATAGGAATAAGTGTATAGGACCTCACAAACAAAGCACATAAGTAAATAACAGCTGGAATTATGACTATCACTGCAGTCTTTTATAAAGAAGTGGATCTGGGGAAAAAGGTCTCCTCAGAATACAAAGTTCTTCTTCCCTTCTTCAACACAACAAACCTATCATTTTCCTCTATTTGCAAGATTATGCCTTAGATGCACATGTCTGATTCAGTAACAGTTTCACCTGAGATGACAGACATTGGCACTTATAGTCTAGCCTATTTGACAAATAACCTGTTTGTCCTTATGCAATGAATGAGTAAATCTCATTCTTCACTTCTGAAAATTCACAGCCTTGAATAATGAACTCTGCCTTTGCTGTAGGAGGTATCTGGGAGAATCTGCAGACAGTACCATGACCCATCCTCTCCTCTCTTACTATCTAAGAGTAGACAGATGGCTTCAACATTGAACTACAGTTACTGCTCAGTGGGGAGCAATGCTGGCTGACACACATTGGGAAACACGCACTAGATCACACACACTCGCACCCATGTGTGAACTCGCACATGTCAAGCACATACTAACATGCACGCACATACTATTCCTGCAGACACGCCTAATCGTGCATGATACACACATGCGAGAACACAGGCACGTGCTGGGATACTATTTGACTCAACTCTCTATTAATTTCAGCTAATAAAAACAACATATTTATGGGTTACTAAATGAGCTTTTTTAAATCGGTGAAGCTTCAAGATGAATGGCATGTCCACACACACTTTTATAAATATATGTGCACACACACAAGGTCACACCATGTCAAACAGAGGTTGGGGCCCCCAAAACAAAGACCAGATGATGTCACACATGAGCCACCAATGGGGCCACAGCTGGGAAAGTGATTGTGTGTGAACTTCTGAGTGTGTTTGCATGTGTGTTTGTATGTGAGTAAAAGAGAGGGAGAGACAGAGTGAGATCCAGTACTCCCTTAATGTATTCCAGACATGCCTACACCGTTGCTCCTCACTACTGAGTAGTGAGAGGAAAGCTTTAGCCCTTTACCACACACCAACATTCTATTCCAGTATCTATCAGGGGCCTAGGCTTTGGATGAGGCCTTTCCATGTTCACCTGTATCCGGCTGGTGATTTACAGTGTGGTTGTGCAGGATTTGGAGTATACATCTCTTCCCTTGCTCTCTTTTCTCATTCTCTCTCTCTCATTCCTGAGAGCTTTGGTCCTTACCTCAGAGTATCTCCTCTGCCAGGCTTCCAGTATGGCTGCAGCCTTTTCTTCATTCCAGTTGATGTGGGAAACCTCCTCGTAGCCCCGAAAGTGCTCAAACATCTGCTTGGGAGTCATCAGCTGGAACATGGTCTGTAAGGCCTGGGCACTGGATGGTGGGGAAAGGGAGGGAGGATGGTAGAATGGGGGGGGGTAAAAGAAAAAACAAAACAGTCATTACGTTTACATGCACTTAGAGACATTCGACTTACTGCCTTAGTCTGGCTAATATCGAAGTTTTAAAAGCCATACATACACCTAAGTCGGACCGAACTGGACTTTTTGTAATCGGACTATTCGTGCCAGATAATGCGGTTCTAAGTCAAGCTTTTCTGGCATGTATATGCAAACCACAGTTAGCCAGACTATTGACTGGCCTGGGCACTCCCCCTTCCGGAAGTGATGAGAGTCACAGCATGACAACAACATAGTAGCAGAAGAAGAAGACGAGGAACAACGAAGCAGAAGAACAACATAGCTTATGTGTAACACGATCAGGGTGAACAGTATGTACGAAATGTACTGAGCTGCTGCATTGTTGTCTTCCATATCCTCGCTCGGTGTTGTTGTCCTCCTTCTACTAAATCTGCCGCATTAGTTTACTAATTATTCTTTATCCATGACGCTAACTGGAAAAATGCCAACGCTAAAGGGCGTGTAGCGCCACCTAGTGTCTCAGAGTCGACCGTACCTCACTCAATAATTCGATTCTCTTGCCGTGCATGTACACTCGAATCGGATTTCTCGGAAACTCCAGTTAAATCCTTAGCTCGGTTATTGCCAATAGCTCGGCTTAGATGTGCATATAAATGTATTGAATGTGTTCAACGGGGTGACAACAAGTGACAACATCATGTTTACATGGGAGGAGCTGCCTTTTTCTAATCAAATGGAAGCACCTCAACTATATGGAGATGCAAGTGAATTATCTACAAAAGCATATAGTTACTGAATATTAAGACCACAGCACCTGGATCATATACGCTACTACAGCAGCTTTGTGTTATAGTGTCTACCTGCATTAAAAACAGAATATAGCCACATCTAAGATTATTTAACAAAAAAAAAAGATGTTATCATAGAGAATTTCTAGGCTAATGTTTCCACCCTGTGCGCCTTTCATGGAGGTGAAGGTGAATCACGATCGTGCAAAAATACAGACAAATATATGGCAAATATATTCCAGAGTACACTGGGAAGGGAATTTGCCTTTGAACTGAATTTGATGGCATCAGAATAAGTGCCAGATCTCGTAAAAACATGTATCTGGTCCCAATCTGCGAGCTTCATGTTCTGACAAATTATGGCCTGCAAAGAAACATAACACAGGCATGTGTTATAAAAAAAAATGCACAGTCCTAGTGAACACATGAGGAAAGTAATAAAACAGGGCATCTGATAAGTCATTTATGAATGATTCTGGACTGCAGCGCAACTTGAGTCAGTCGGTGTAATTTCAAATCGTCAAATTTTATTAACCGAAGGAGTACACATTAGCTAGTCATTCTCTTTATGAATGTGATCTCTGTAATATGGTGATAATCAGGTAATGGTGGCAGTCAGTAAACAAGATGTAAAAACTCCAGCGCCAGGATGCCAGCAGCGGCAGCCCAATGGACAGAGCAGCTTAACACAAACACACATATGGGCAGGCACGCACACACACATACACACAGGCGCCCTAATGATTCAACCTTGGCAAGGGAAAAAAAAAAAAACACAACCACAAAGCAAACAACCACCTCTGTGACCAGAATGTGTCTACGTGTATGGGTTATGCACTATTATAACTGCAATTTAACATTCTGTTCTTTCTTCTGCTGAAAATATCTTTCTATGGCTAATTATTATACACACTTTTTAACATATTTATTTTGCATCTATCATTTATTTTTTATTTTTTAATTACATGTGCAATAAGACACTAGATAAAGGTTAAGGATGATGCACAGGGTGACTGAACAAATGAATCCTTGTATATTATAGGTCTATAAGTGAACCACATAAGCTATAAGCTTTGTCTGGGTACTTGTGCTGGAATTAAGTCCATGTACCTCAAATCGCTGTATATTTAGACAAACGAGCCAGGCAATAGATCACTCTTTGTGTGTGTGTGTGTGTGTGTGTGTGTGTGTGTGTGTGTGTGTGAGTGAGTGGGTAGTGTCCAGCCAGCAGAGCAGCCAGAGCTGAGCAGGAACAGCTGGAGCTCTAAGATTTCACTGGAATCTGCTAATGACTGCAAGATTTACAGCACCTGACGCACACGCACACATGTACGCGCCGTTTCGGAGAGCATAAAAGAACAAAAAACACATACTCTGTCCAGAATAAACGCTGCAGTGATCACAGCAGCGTTTATGAGGGCGAGTATGTGTAAGTGTGGGCAAGTTACCTGAGCAGGGGTCCACTGCCGTTCTTGGTGGTCCCGCCTACAATCAGTTCCTCCTGCCAGTGCATGTACTTCCTGGACAGACCATGACAGCCACCAGTCAGGGCCCGTGCCACGTCGAATGGCTGCACAATAAAAACAACAGGCGAGAAAATAACTGTCAGAAGCTAGGCTTGAATGAAAAACGATAATTCATTATTAAGCAAACCAGTGCTGAGTAAATATCTGAGTCTTAAATGGGCACCTACCTTGGTTGAGTTCTTGTTGGGGGCAGTGAGGGGGCAGTCAGGGTCAGCAGGGTTTAGACAGGGCCTATCCATGTAGCCGTGCCCAACATCTGCCTTTTCCAACATGTCCTCAAAGCTTTCCACGGGTAAGTGTAGTGTTCGCAGTTCCTCCAGGAACTCCTTGGGGTCAAAGTTAGCCCACTGCAAAGGGTCTTTCCCTCTGTGATGAAAAAAGATTAACATGTGAATATGAATACCATTTAAGCTAATGCAGTGGTTCCCTACCTATTTTTGGCTCGTGACCCTATTTTAACATCACAAATTTCTGCCGACCCCAGACATTCAAAACTGAGAATTTTTTTTTTTTTTTTTGCTAAAATTAATTTGTTTTGATCATGTAATAGTTTGCTAAACTTTGTGGCAAATAAATGTTAATTTTAGATGATATTTAGGCTATATAATATATATTATTATGGACAGTGGCAGAAAAGCCAGGTGTAGATTACTGCACAAAGTGAGAATTGGATTTTCCTTGGTCAGGATATGTACAGTCAGTCC